>OY731400.1:12947091-13472866 GCA_963425845.1 Sphenostylis stenocarpa | reverse complement strand
CGGCTATCTTAAACTCTAATATTACAGACTCAATCTAATTGAAACAGAGTTATTACAATACAAAACAAGTCTTCAACACTCTAAGTCTTTGAGTTCTTGAATCATCATCAAAATCAACAATCTTCATGTTCAACAAGTGCAACATCAAGTCCTTGAATGTTCAACAAGTATGTTTAATCGGGTTTCTAAGACTGAAGTCCTAAAGTCGATTAAATTTTTGTCCTTTTTTATACGTTCTTCTTTTTCTAAGAAAGTAGGTATATCTTGTATTTCTGTTTTTATTTTTAAACAAATTAAGCAGAAATTTTTGTAACAAAGGGGACAATGTACCCTTTGGGATATGTGAAAGTATCTTTCACAGTATTGACAAGGAATAGATTCTGGTCTTGAAAAGAATTGCACGTTATGAGAACATGGATTCTTTTCATTTATATTCATTAAACCATTACCTAAATAGTTTAATGTTTCAACTATGTTTAGAAGAAGTTTAGGATTTTGTAGACTTGACTCTAAAAAAACAAACTATTGTCTAGTGTGGGATCTTGGTTGTTGCTAAGAACAACATTTTGTGATGATTCTATTGATTTTGTATCAACAGAAATATCTTGTATACTATCATATTCCATCTGATAGTTGTGTGGTTGGAAATCATTTATTCCTACACTTGTATTTTCTAACCCTACTGTTGGTAAGGGTTCAAAAACTATGGATACATTATCTAATGTATCACTTTTTGTGTTGTCTATCGTAGACAGGGGTTCTAAACCTAAAGATACATCAACCAGTGTTTCTTTTGGTTCATCATTTGTGTCTGCTAACCTTAATATTGATAAGGGTTCTGAGGCTTTAGATAAATTATCCAATGTATCATCTTCTTCACTTGGATAAAAATCATCTAAAAATCCTTTTATAATATCATCAAAAGATACACTATCCATTATATCTTCTTCACATCCTATGGGATTTATCATAACAATATTTTCATTGTTAGGGATAGTAGAAATACTATGCCTATTCTCAACTGACCTATCTTGTTCTAGGTCTAGGTTTGATAGGGTTTTGGAGAACCAATCCTGTAGTTCTTTGTGTTCTACTAACAAGTCATCTAAGGCATGTTGGTAGGATTTATGTGTAATTGGGTTAGCTAAGTAACCCCAAGGGTTTTTTCTACGTGACTTAAAGTATCTCATATACTTTATATTGTCAGTTAGTTTTATCAAACTTTTTAGTTTTCTAGAAACCTCTTCTAGAATAGCATGTATGGTGATTTGAAATAGACTTTTTAAATCCCACTAGAGGATATTTCATAATTTGTTCAACAGCTATCAAATCTGTTTTGTAATCTTTATCTAAAAGATTTTGTTCAACAGCTATCAGAGTTGTTTTGTAGTATGTGCCTAAAAAAGGTTGTGTACTTTCCATTAAAATTTTTTAAAATAAAAATATATTGTAAAAAAAACGGTAAATCGAGAAGAAAGCAAGAAATCAGTGGAGAGGAATAAGGGGATCAACGGAATACACTTGTAAAGCAATATTTATAAAAGAATATAGATAATCATAAGGCTTAAAAGAAAATCTTTTTGTTGTTTTTATTAATTTTTTATTTTTATGTTTTTTTTTATAAGTGATAAAATGAAAAACACATAAGTAACAAAAGAAGGAAAATGATATACAAGAAAATATTTTTGCAAAGACTCGTCGCAATATGCAAAGTATTATTCAACCCACAAAGGTAGCGTCGCAGGACTTAGGGTTCTCGTAGCACTCACTCGGCCTTAACCTCGCCCTACTACTGATCTGGATATCCTAGCGAATACAAACTAGTTCAATTGTAAATATATTCGAGTAACCGAGGATTAACCTCGCTCCGATAGCTGAAAAAATTATTAATATATTTTATTAATTTACAAAATTTATGGTAAATTAACTTAGAATAGTTTGATTAATCTTATAGCAAGTAAAATTTTAAAATAAATTATAATTTTTAGTTTAGTGGGACTTTATATTAGTTCAATGGCTTGACAATGAAATTTAATTTGATTAAAAAAATTTAAAATAAAAAAATAATAATAAAAAATGAATTTTTTAAATTTAGAATATATTAATAAAATTAGTTTTTATTTAATAATTTAGTACATAAGAATATATTAATTGGGAGATATTTAGTGAAATACTTAAATAAAATATTAATTACTTCAAACACATTTTCAGTAGAGAAATCTCATGAGACATAACAAGTTGTTTAAACTGTTTTGATAATTATTTTATGAAATAACTTATAAAAATAAACAAAACAAAGTAATTAAGTAGAAAGAACAAGAGAAGATACGAGTTCTTTAAAATTTATTAAGAAATTTTTATTTGAGTAAAATTAATGATTAATTGTTTAAAAATGGTGTAATAAAACAAATTTATATTTTACATTTTTCTTTTTTCTTTTTTAAGACAATAAACAAATTATATGAGTTGGTCTGAATATATCATAAGAAAAAAATCATTCAATTTTAAAATAAGAATTAAAAATTTACTCTTCATTATCATTATTATTTTGTAATCATTTATTGTTTTTTAATAATTTATTGATCTAATAGTAATTAATCTTGATAATTAGATTTTATAATAAGTGATTATTAAAGAGTTACTTTAATGTTTACTCTTAAAATAAATTAATCTCTTATCAAATTAATAATTTATAATATATATATATATATATATATATATATATAAAATAATATAAATTTAATATTTATTTAAAGAATAAGTATTATCTCAATCCATAAATCTATGAATTAGTTTGATCTAAGCCTAATAAGTGATCATCTAATCGAACAGAGTAAAATAGACTTTATTCAATTTAGGATACAAAATTTTTAATCTACTCTTATCTATTTTTTGGATCTTTCTTTATTGGGTTAAGTCTATTTTGATATGTTTAATTGATATATATCATCAAATTGAAATAAAATTTGTAAAAAATAAAAATAACCTTTTAAGTAAATGTAAAATTTAGTCTTAAGACAGGTTGCTAACTCTTAATTTGATTCATATCCTTACAATTTTATCAAATTAATCTGTATATGTGCCAACATTATCTATTTGATATAAGTGATTACAGTTTTTACATATTCTTCTTAATCTAGTTTTCATACTTAAATTTGATTTATGAAAGTGAAGTAAATTCTTAATGTGATTCTAAATGTAACACGTCCTGATAGCGGGGCAGACTATTAATGTTTGCATATAACAACTAATTTATATAAGAACTAAATTAATTTGTAACATGTCATGTATGCAATTTAAATTGTTTGTTTATTTTTGGTTTTGTTAAGAAAGAGTCTTATATGTAAGATGGAATTTGTGAGCTACAAAAAAAATGCCTAAAATTTGTTTTGTGTGTGTGTGTGCGCGCTTTATAAGCGATGGTGACGGTTTCTAGAAATCTAAATAAATTTTTGTTTCGATTTTTAACGGATTATCCCTTGTTTGTCGATGTTTAAATAGATACGTTAAAATTATATTTAACAAGCTCTAATAGTAGGGCTTAATACTGCACACTATGCGAAAATGCATGCAAACATGCGTGGTCAGAGTCTCTCACTTGAAGGATAATGTGCCCAAAACGAAGTATTCTTATCCAATGGAACCCACCGATAGATGAAATGAGAGCTAACAAAATGGATCGGTCTAGTCAGGCCGCGAAAAAGGATTTAGACTAAGTTTGAGTTAAACGTCAAATCCCAATCCAATCATTGTCGAATGCTAGTTTAGCCCACAAAAGCCCTAAAAAACCAAGCCTTTGTAGGACTTGGGCTTCAATTTTTAGGCCTGAGTTCAATTTGGGCTTTACTGGACCAGCCCACCTGTATCAGGTCAGCCTACATTGAGCCCGGTTTTTGTATTGCTACCGCTAGATGAAATGCAACAGTGATGGATCAGTGTGCAGCCACATGGCTGCCTGTGGAGGTGAATTCAGAGACAGATTTTCATAGCCTTAAAGGCTAAACTTTGGGGGATTTTGACAGCTTTGACAGTTGCATGGTCCAAGGGAATCAAACAACTATCTATTGATTGTGATTCAATCTAGCAGTCCAGCTTTCCACTCATGGTTGCAACCAGCAACAGCCTCCATGGATGACGGTCCATAAAATACGTTCTTCTTCTCTTACTTTGCACATTTCCTTACTAATTAACTGTATTATGCAATATTTCAAGCAACTGAAGCACCTTCTGTCCAGGTAAATTGGCTAGTTATAGAGTGATAACATAGGCAACATGGTTTTAATTTCAAAGTTCAACCTGCTCATATTCAATTTTTGACAATTTGAATCAGTAAACTGTTGACAGAACACTCGAATGACAAAAAGGTAAAAGGAACCATCGTCAGAAGATTGATGAATCAGAGTCACAGAAAGAAGTTCAAGATACAGTGCGTTTTCCAGAACACTTTTGATTAGAAGCAGCCACCCAACTGCCAAAAGTCCACAAGTTTAAATTAGTAACAGAAATAAACCAAGAGGCAAGAAAAATTAATTTGATTCCCAGTTATCAGGTAGTGATCAATCAATTAAGCCATACTTAGCCAGGCTAAATCCAAAGATGATTTATATTTACAAAAAATAAGTAAACAAGAAAAACACATGCATATTCTAGGAGGAAGAACTGTTCTTCCTCCATGAAAATATTCACTATTTGTCCGGGTGTGTGGTTCTACTGTGGGAACCATGCACATCCAACAGGTGGTATTCTCCTGGAGTAAGTTCTCAAGAAGCCTGACTGGTAGCAAACTTCAATAGTAGCTCATGCAAGGGTAAGTAGGGTCCTAACCCAGTAACCCTTTGTCAGTTTATAATTTGTTATGAGCAAAAGTAACAAGTATAATCAGAAAAGGTGAAAAACCTAGCACTAAGAAGGACACTTTCCATACCAAAACTGCTTCGATTTCTTCCTTGGACACTGGAGTTCTTTTGGGCTGAAGAGAGGCCTTCCCTCCCACTGTTGCGGAAGCATTTGAACTTGAAAAAAATGATAAATTAGCATCACTAGCTGAAGATGAAGCTTGAGTCTCAGAAGCAGAACCTGCAATGAAATTTTTCAATAGAATTGGTAATTGAGGAAACAACTCAGTCACTCGTCTAGAGGATCCAACTATTAACAATCACAACCATAATTTTCAAAGTAGATCCAACTGGCCCAAACCGACAACTCGGGAGTTCATAACCAGTTATGAACCAGTCACGAATTATGAAGCAATTTTTCAAATAGTGTAACTATTTATTACAACTTTTCATCTTCTAAAATATGTAATACCATCTTTATATGTTAATAAAAAAATTTACAGTAAATAATCTAAGTATTGAAAGTGCAAATAAGCTTTACATTATTATCCAATTACCAGCTGTTAGACATGATAAGTTTCTTTACATTTATAATAATTACTTTATATGTCATATCAATTATGAACAGTGACTTTTCATTGTTTGGCACAATGTAAAACTTTTTACACTAACAATGCGTAACCATTTATTCATCACTAAACTGATTACAGTTTAATCACGAAGAAACAGCTGTTCCAATTTTAAAATCATTTATCATCAAGACAACAACCACTTAGCCATAACCCATCAGATTGGTTAGCTGCATGGATCAATAACCAACTCTATTAGACTCAACCAAAAAAACATATTCTCAATAAATACATTCTGAGCTCTTATCATTCACAACATAATCATCAAATTGAAAACCTAGATTGAACAAAAAATAAAATAAAATAAAAAACTGTAAAAAATATAATTAAAACCCACTAATCCTTCCTGATATTGAATATGCGAGAAGTAAATATTCTTCAAAATTTTGGGGCTTCAAGCAAAAGTTGGGAACAGGTTACTCTCATAAAACCATATAATCGGCATGACACGATAAAGCTTGTATAGAATAATAGGCATAAAACCATATAGCATCGCAGTAAAATGATACACCGGACAATATGTGAACGGGTTACTCTCGTAATTTAAATCTGGTTCTTGTTCAAACTCAAAATCAGCTTGTGAGGTGATGATTATCTCTGATTTAGATGTACTCCTTTGTCCTTATATCTAATCAACTTGGAACTTTGGTCTTTTTTTTCGATAATTAAGCTCGTCATATTGATTGATTGCGGTGGAAAATTGCAAGGAAATGAATGAAATACTCACAGAAAATGGAAAATGGAGAAAAATTGAAGGGGAGAGAGAGTGTCCTGACCAGAGGCAGAGGATCTGGGATGTCTGTTGGGAAAGTTGATGCGGGGGATTCGCTTCAATGCCTGAGCTCCACCCATGGCTTACACTGGGCTGCTACAAACTCACTTTCCGGTTCACAATCTAACAAACAAGTTTCACAATTCTCCATTATATTGCCATACATGTAAAGCATCTCCATTCTCCACCCTCCATCTTTGGGCCTCACTTTTGCACCCAATATGCTATGAAATAACTTTTTTTTTCAGAGAATGATTAATAGAAAACCCAATTTTTTTACTCAACCCATCAACATTAAAAAAATAATAATTTAAAATTAATTTTGTTTTTATTTAATTATTTTATGAATATAATATTAATTTATGGGATTGTCTAAATAGATGTATTTTTTTTAAGGTGGGTGTAAAATATCCATTTTTTTCATACCTTCCTATTTATTTATTTTTTATAATAAGGGTGTATTTAACTTGGATATTAAATATTATGTAAGGATGTAGTGATTTTGTTTAAAATGAATTTAAAAAACTTTTACAATTAACATTTCGTAATTTGAATTTTAAAAGACTTATAAGTTATAAAATTAATAAATTTTGGAAGGATATTATGGATTTACAAATATTTAAATAATTTATCTAATTAATTATAAATAATTTTGTATTTCTTATACTCAAATGCATAGTTAATCATTTTGTTGTTTATCATATATTGTTTTTAGATAGATGATAAAATGTTAATCATGTTTAATAATTCAGTATCATAACTACACTAAATTTGTAAATAATAAATTTTAAAACAATTATCACAATATATAAAAAAAATAACAGATAAATTACAAAGTTTATAATAAATATAAAAGATAACAAAAAAATTATAAGGTTTATATTAAAAATGTAAAATCAATTTAAATTATATAAAAAAATTATTATTATTATTATTTATAACATTTTTCACTTTATATAGGTGTCTTATCATTTCCTTGTTATTATTTTTAGATTTATAATAAAACAACTTTTTTTATAGAATAATTATGAATCTTAAATAGGTTAGATGTTAATTCTTTTTGGTGTATATCGTGTATTTTATTAGGCAGAGTACATTAGTTTATTCACTATTTTAAAAAATATTTATATATTAAAATAAAATTATAATTATAAATATTAATTTTTTTCATATTATTAAAAATATTATACTATTTAATTTAAATTATAAATATTATTTAAATAAATTTAAATTATTAATTATAATTAAATATTTTAATAAAATATTATATTTTTCTAATTTATTTTAATAAAATTATTTATTAATAAAAATGTTATTCATATGTACTTTTAAATAAAATAAAATATTAACTTAGTCCGCTAACTTATCTATCCCTTCTTTAACGAATTATATTAAAATATATAACTTATTTTCATGTAATTTATCTTTTATTACGAAGATGACTCGACTGAAATTCTTTTAACAAAATTAGAGACGAGTAAAAATGGATGAATTTACCAATTTTATCATCCTTCAAAATAACATCTACCTTGATTATTTTCTAAGTCTTTTGGAATAAGAAATAAAGCAAAAATTTAATAGAAATTACATTGAAATCAGTTATTTGTAACTTTTTCTGTCTATTTCATATCTAAACAAAGAAAGTTTTCTCATGTATTTATTTTTTCACATTAAATGCACAAGAACATAGCTATGCCAAACTCACAATTATTACAGAGAGTGGGTAACAAAAGTTAACTATGGTTTGGAAACATAATCATATTGACTTAATCTAAATCAAAAGCGCGTTGCACACAATTTCTCCACGACCAATTCTTGGTATCACTTTCTAAGATGCCGTGATATGATATTAACAAGAGACTGAAAAAGAAAGTAATGGAAAAAGAGTCAATATGATTACATTTTTTTCAAGTAAAAAACAGAAATTAATTTCGTAGATTATAACACTTTTCCATTTTCAACACGCGATTTCTTAGAATGTTTGACCAACTTCCACTGTGTATATATGTCTGCATTAGTTTTTTAGAATAAAAAGTATAAAGAATTTCATTTTATATATAAACTTTATAAAAATTATACGAAATTAATACATGTATTTAACTTTTGAGGAAGTTAATATAGTTTTTTTTTCTTATTTTTCTATAGAAGTGTATAATTTTATTTTTTTTACAAATATTCAATTATTCATGGCCTTTTTTACACGGCACAAAACTTGATAACTCAGTTGTCACACTCACTTATGGCATCACACAAAGACTTACAAGGTAAATTAGGTGATAATTTATCAGGCAATTTGGGAGAGAGACTTCGAATACACCACTTAAATTTCATCCTCCATAAGTGCATTCCAACATTGATAAAACAAGAAGAAATTAGGTACAGTGAAAGAGACTAATCTTCTCTAATATTACTAATTTAAGATTTGATTTTTCAATGAAAGAAGGATGCTGGTGAAAGTAAATAAATTAAAAGGTTTGTTTTTCTTTTGCCTTTAAACATTTTTGGATTTTTTAGTTTTAGTTTTCAATCAAAATTTTAATTGGTCTAAATCAAATTCTTTTGTTAACATTTTTAATCTCTGTTATCAATAGTAATGATAACTAATAACGTAACTATTGCACTCCAATTATTTTATCAACATGTTAGAACAAGTTTCTATATATATGTTTATATATATAAAAAAATAATCTAATTTTCTCTAGAAATGCTAATAGAAAAACTAGTCACTTCTTGAACTGGTCACAAGCTTGTGTCAATTCAGCTGAACATGTAAAATACTAATAAAGCCCTAACCCTATACGATTATTGACCCTTTCAACTTTGAGAGTATAGTTATTTGAAGTTGAGCACAAAAGAGAAGCAAAAGTTTCCTGGTTAACGAGCATAAAAACAAATGTTAAGGAAGCATCTGATTGGATATTCAATCACTTGAATCTTGACTAAACATTTCTAGTCATGACTAAGTTCATGCCTAGGTCTCCCATTGGCTAACAAAATTTCCAACTCAACTTAAACACCTTTTACTATATTTTTCTTTGCCTGACCCAGTACACACTTCATGCTATATTACTACTCAAACCAACCCTAAATTATCACTATAAATTCACTCTTCCATGCCCCTATTCCTCAAACATTAATCAACCCTTCTTCCCTTTCTCTGATTCTATCTTCCACTTTCTTGATAAAACTCAACACCCATTAAAGAATGATTCGCTCTATATTTGCTTGTTTTAATGGAAAAGTGTCACATAAGAAAGCAAAGGTAGAGCCAGTAGATGTAGAAGTCACAAAAACTGTTTACAGAGATGAGTTGACAAAAAAAGAAAGGGCAAGGAAGGTGAAGAAAACTGTGAGGTTTGCAGAAAAAGAAGCTACCATTTTGGGAGAAGATGATGAAAAGGAGTTTGAGAAAAGAAGGTGTGAGAGTGGTGGTAACGAGGAGGGAGAAAAGGAAGGGATG
This sequence comes from Sphenostylis stenocarpa, assembly GCA_963425845.1. Classification (NCBI taxonomy): domain Eukaryota; kingdom Viridiplantae; phylum Streptophyta; class Magnoliopsida; order Fabales; family Fabaceae; genus Sphenostylis; species Sphenostylis stenocarpa. The sequence goes on along the minus strand of OY731400.1, from coordinate 13,463,170 downwards.
AGAGTGAGGGTTAAATTGACAAAGGAAGAAGCTGCAAGGTTGCTATCAAAATGCAATGGAGGAACTCTCCAATTCAAGGATATTGCTCATGAACTCGTGTTCATCCCTGTTAACCGAGTTTGCATATTGTCCAATGCTGCTAACACTTTGTAGTAGTCACTGGGTCTTGCAAAATTCTTCATTAGGATCATTGCAATGCTTCTCTTTCTCCCATGATGATTGCATTTTGTACAAAAGAAGATATCATATATTAGGACTCAGGATAATTGTTCAGGGTTTCATTGTATTAATGTTTTGGAAGGACAATGATGAATACAAAGTAGACCATTTAAAAACATATTGATGATTGACTCTTTAAAAAAAAAATACTTTATTAAAAAAAAACAGAGGAAAACATCTCTAAACCATAGAAAGAAATTTCAAACCATTATATAACATATTTTAAGAGAAAATTACAGTAACTATTTTTGAATATCCTTAAATCAAATTACATACATATTTTTTAATGTTTAAAGTGTTGGAGTAATGCTTTTAAAATTTTATATATATATATATATATATATATATATATATATATATATATATATATATATATATATATATATATATTAGTAACTGCACAAAGAAAGCCATTTCAATTTTTCCTACTTAAAAAAAAAAGTCTGATCTGTGGTCAATACAAAAAATTGACCATGTACCATTCGACAAGACTTTTCAATTGTTTTCTCAGAACAGATTTAAAGTGCTTGAGAACAGCTAAATCAGTGGGGTTTTTTTTTTCCAAAATAACATTATGAAAAATTTAATTTTTTTAAACATAAACTATTTCAGTTTAATTTTTTTAATTTAAAAAGTTTTACATATTCCATCTCTATTAAAAAGTAACTTTATAAATTAAAAATAATGTAAAATAAATTTCCTTAACTGTGGCCTAAACATACAAAGAGTCTGGCCCAAGTAAAAAAGAACAACCCAAGATAGCAAATTCGGTGGCAATGTAGTCTTTTTTTTTTTTTTTTTTGGGACACAACCACACTGGTTTAGGGTTCATTTGATTTAGTTAATTAGCAGAAGCAGGGGCAAAGGATTACAACAGTCCAAATTTCTTGCTTTGACACTAGACCAATTTCTAACAATGGAATAAAGAAAGTCTTAGTAAAGTAGCAAACTCAAGGTAAAACAAACTTACCATTCAAATTAGGTCATACTAAGCTTGATTTTCATCAGTATTAAAGTTTTTCATTAATAGACTAATTAATTAAAAAAAATACAATTTCAAATGGTTTGAGCCTACAGATAAACTAGCAAGTCTAAATATAATTTCAAAATATTACATTAATTTTTTTTATTATTAATTAATTAGTTATTTCAGTACATTTATAAGGTTTTTAAAAGCATTAAAATCTTGATTTTTAATTTTTTTTTTTTTTTACGAAACTCATTTCAAAACTGTTTCAAAGAAGTTTAATCTTAAGTAAGTCTGATATGATTATGAAATGGACAATTTTATCTATAATATAATTTTATGGTCAAATAAAAATATTTGATGGCTATATTTTAAAATGGAAGTATAATTTAAAAAAATATATATTTATATCAAAATAATGAATACTCAAATAAATAAATATTTTTAAAATTTAAATTATTTTAATAAAAATAATTTTTATTTTAAATATAATAATTTAATATATAAATAATAAGATAATAGATCTATTTAATCTTAAAATAAAAATTTAAAATTTATTTTTTTATCATTATTATTTATTTATTGATATTAAATAATAATTAATCTTAAACCGACAATTACTTTATTACCTATTGTTAAATAAATGGATTTTTTAAAATAATTATATATATATATATATATATATAAAAATAAAATTATATTTTTTTAAAATTAAAACGACTCATAAATCTAAACGTTAGCATGATCTAAACTTATATAAGACATAATATATATGATTTAATTTAACTTAATTTTTATATTTTTAATTTAATATATTTTTCGGATCCACCTATTTTGATTTCCTTATTCATAAACCTTATATATATTTTTCTTTTTCTTTTTCATGCAAAATAATTTATTTATTTTTTAAAATAACTTCCATGAAACATTTAAACCTAACTTGAAATTTATAAAATAATATTTTTAATATAAAATAATTACATGGTAATTATAAAAACAAGATTTTTAATTAAATGTATATTGTTCATATCTTATAAAAAAAAAATACACTAGTTAGTAGAGTAAAAATTGAACTTTGATAAACAATTTGTTATTGTTTAAATTTAGTTTTTTACAGCTTTGTTATCAAATTAATGAAATGAAAACTTAAGCTCGGATTTTATTATTAATATGAAAAAATTAATGAAATGAAAACTTAAGCTCGGATTTTATTATTAATATGAAAAACAAATTCTACCCTAAACAATTATAATAATGAATAATTTTAATATCTCAACTAATAAATTCAGACATAATACTTAATAAATTCAGTACTGTTTAGATTATTCTATGAACTCGATTGATCACTCTTAAATTTACTCTATTATGTAAGTTAATATAAAAAACTGAGATAATAAAAAAAATATTTAAATAAAAAAATAATTTATAAAAATAAAATAATTTTATTTATAAGTATTTTATTAAAATATTTTAAATAATAAATTATATTTATTATAATATTAATAATTATCTTTTAAATATATTTATAAATCATTATTATAATATATATTTAAATTAATTAATTATAAGAATATTTATAATTTTGTATTAGAAACACTTAATTATTCTTTAAAATTTATAATTCAATCCAAGCCCTGTAAGATTTCTTATCCTGATATCACCTAATTTGGTAGAAAAATAAATTAAGTTTGACAAAGGTTCTAAATAGTCTCTTTTTAGGAAATTTTATATCCTACATAAAATGATCAGCTACCTGTCAACTAACATTGGTGTCTATGAATTAAATTAACTACATTTTATTTAAAACATATGTCTGAAATTAAAATATACGTAAATTTTTTATGCTGTATTTTATTGTTTGAAAGAAATTTCTAACCCATTTCACGTCTTAAATTTTATTATCTATTTTGATTATTTTATCTTTTTTATTATTATTTTTAGTAACAAAATTTTGGGATTCTGCTGAAAAAATTGTAATAATTTGTGATTAAATAAATATGAAAAATTATCATTTTTTTTCAACTTATTGAGCTAATTAAGTGAAATCGAGTCATTTTATTAAAAATATAAAAAAAAATATGAATAATGTGAAAATCTTGGTTATTAAATAATTTTGTCATTTATTTACTGTGAACTAAAACCGATACAAATTGGAATTGTTTTATAAATTTGCATTTTCTCATTGGTTTAGTATGAACTAAAACAAATACAATATGAAATTGTTTTATAAATTTGCATTTGTCCAGTTTGTTGACTATGAGATAAAACAAATACAATGTGAAATTGCTTTATAAAGTTGTATTATATGTATAATAGTTGTTGTTGGATTATTGTAATGAAAAATTAAGGATGTAGAGTATTTTAATTTAGTAAATACACATTTAATTAAACCTATAAATATTATAAATGTATTTTTGTTTCGGTGGAATTTTGATCGATTCCGATTCTTAAGAGATTTTGTTCTAACCAAAATTCAACCACGCAAGTTCTTTTTACTTAGGCTAGCAAATGTTTTTTCAATCGAGATGCATATGAGAATCGAAAATATCACAATATCGAGAAAATCCCACTAACGTGTCATGACTTATCGAAAGCACTATTTTTGGTATTTTGTATTTATAGTACTCGAAGAGAAAAAGGGCAGTAAAGTATCAAATCAAAAAAGCAGTACCGAATATTAAATTGCGAAGAAATGTAAAGTACGGAAACCTTAAACTTGCATTAAGTGTAAACGACAAGAAATCGAAATTGCGGAACTAACGGGAAATCGAGATTGCAGAAATGTAAATGGTAAGAAATCGAAATACGCAGAAACAGTAAATAACTGGAAATCGAATTTGCATCGAAGTTAAAGGACAAGAAATTTAAATGCAGAAAACTTAACTTCCATTAAGCTGAAATTGACCGAGAATCGAAAACACAGAAACTTAAAGTTGCTAAACATAAAATGCATCAAAGTAAATTACCAAGGAAAATAAAGAAAGCGGTAAAGGTACTCAATGAGCGTGAAAATCCAGATCGCTAGAAACTTCATGATGTTCGTCGTTCTCCGGTAGACTTCTCACTAGTATTATGTTCTCTGCCAATTTTCCACCCCCTCCCCTCTCATCTTTCGCTCTATTTATAGTGTCTTTTCAAGTAGTTTCTTAAGAGCAGTTAACGAAAACTGCTACCACGTTCTCTGTGCACGTCTTTTTGCAGTTTTGCTCCTAGCTCTGTGGTTTAGAAACTGCACCCATGTTCCCATGCATGAGGTAACTGTTCCCTTGATCTTCGGCCTTAGCCACCGTTTACTATGTTCGATGTATATGTCGACTGTTCTTTTTAGCCAAAATTTCGATATTCGCGTATGTTAGTCTTCCCTTCGATTTAGACTTCGAGACTTCGAGAGTTTTGGATTGCTTTTGATTCTCGGTATCCTTAATGTTACATGATTTTGATTTCTTGCTTTTCTTCACCAACGGTCGTTAAGTGTTATTCCCTCGATTCTCGATTTCAATACTCGATATGTTTTTATCTTTGTGGTTACCAGGTGTCTTGTCAATTTTATCGATTTTTCAATAAATTGTATGGTTCTCGATTTTTGCTTCCCTTCACTTTTTCGATCTTTTTATTGATTTCTTACTAACAAAATGCCCCCTTGGAAGGATATAAATAGTTCCTATTTATATTCTTTCAACACGATTCCCGCCTTTGCTTATTAGAGGCCCACAATAACCTAGGGTTTAAGGTTTCTGGGGTTTTTAGGGTTTATGGGGTTTTAGGGTTTTTCTACTTTATGTTACCATCACGTCAGTCTGCTGCCTTACCTTATACGCCACATTAATTGCCCTCGCTTCTGTCGTTTCCAACACCCTAGGTAGGTTTCCCTTTTAAACTCTATTGATTTTTTACCCTAGCTTTTTACACGAACTTTAACCCTTTGCAACTTCATCTTCTACCTGCGCTTTTGCCTTCATCCTTGCACTTCCCTGTTTTCCTTTAAGCTACCAGTAACTGCAATGGCGACCTCTTCCAAATCTTCTGACTTTTCGACCCCACCCCTTCCCTTATTGGCGTCTAGCCTGCTGGAGATTAATAATCAGAAGTTTGCTCCAGTTCCTTTAATGGAGGAAGCTTCTCAGAAAATCGCTGAGACGCAGGTACTCATCCCTTATTCTGCTGATGGTATAAATTTTGCTTTTGGGGGTCCTATTCGTTCTAGTGGTGGAACTTTTTCATCCCTCAACCTCTCGAATAGCCAGGCTTATTCACCAAGCTGAAGTTCAGACTGATTTTTTGAATATGGTTTCTAAAGTATATCGAACGGGCCCCCCTTTCAAAAATCCCTCGTATATTAGGTGGTTTGATCGAGTGCAAACCAAGTTTGGGAACCATTGGAGGGATGTGGGGATTTTTGATTTCTTGTATTTGTCTCGATGCGACTTGTCCCATTTAGATATGACTATGTTTTTGTCTGTTGTGCATCTATGAAATAAGGACTTGCATGCTTTGGAGTTACCTTGCGGTCCCTATTCGCCCACCCTCTTTGAGATTGCTGCTATTACCGGTTTGAAACCCACTGGGGAAAAGTATTATAAGGGTGTTTACCCTTCGGATAATTCCCTAAGGTCCAAAGTCGATTGGGAATCGAAAGCTTATGGCCACTTTCTCGAGAGACATTTTATCGATGACCCAACGATTGCCGTTTCTGATGAGGAGCACGTGACCTTCTTGGTCTACTGGTTGTGCACTCATGTTTTCTGCCCCCGATCGATCCAAATTTCCTCCCACCTCTACCACCTTGCCTACCTTCTTCATATTGGCCAGCCTAGGATATGTCTAGCCAAACTTTTGTTAGCCCATGTATATACTGCACTCGATGAGGCTGTCGAGATTTTGAGTACCCCCAAAGCTTCGGGAAATTTTTCTGGCCCTATTTGGTTTATACAGTTATGGATGAATTCAATTTTTGAGAGTATCCTTCCCCCAACTTCCACCATCCCCCCAAGTGTAAATATAGAAGGTGTTCGATTGTCTTCTCGCCACCCTCACCACAAGCCCGACAAAACGGCTTATTGTAGATATCTTAAATTTTTGCTAACTAGGTTTAATTTCGATTCAACTTTGGCTCCTTTTACTATGCATCTTGGAAGAATTAGTGATCAACTTCGAGGGCCAATTTGGTTTAAGTCAAAATTCCCTGCCTCAACCCCTGGGTTACAATCAGAGTTGGTCGATGTATGGAGTAATTATTTAACTCAGGATGTACTAGTATCTGGTTTCCAATCTAAGGATTTTAAGCTTATCACATACTACCCTCAACTTTTTTCGAGACAGTTTGGTTTGAGTCAATCCTTACCCTTCTTCCCCCTTGATACCTCCCCAAGGTCCAAGTTAAGTGAATCGACAATTGGACGGGAGCTGACCAAACTATTACCACAAACCCCACTACTTTTTTATCCCTATGCTTTCGAATAGAATTATTTATCCACTGTGGGTTTCTCTCAATGGTGGGCCGATTGGTTCTCGAGTAATCATTCTGCTTTTGACGAAGTCCGACAAAAATTGATTGTTCATCCTTCTCTTGTGTTGCAGGACAAATCGAAAGCGAAGAAAGGTACACACTTCCACTGTCTTCAAATATCTCGATTCGAGAATTTTTATCAAATATGTTACAACCCATTGAAATTAGAATCGACCTTCTATGATGTTGTTATTTCCTTATCCCATAAAACAACCACCAATCGATCGAACCACAAAATAATCAATCCCTTAGGAAAAACCTCTTTTGAAATGTACTGTCCCAATCACCTTCCCACTTTTCCTACAACACCCTTTGGAATCGCCAAACCTTTAACTCATCCCAAATGGGTTCGAGAATTGAGATCCCTAAGGGAAACACTTCGCCCAAAACCCAAAAACAAAGATATTTCTGTATCGAAATTGTCTTATTTCCCTTACCTCCATCTCCCTCAATTTCTCCTGCCTCCCTGGCTTGTACATATCAATCGAGTCACGATTTTGACTCCATCACCTTTTGGTGAGATTTTACTACCTTTTCATGTTTTTAATTCTGTATATTGTAAGCTAACTGTCTTATTTTTTCGACAGTTTCGAAGTCCACCAAGGTCGTTGCTGTCGAGAAAGAGAAGGAGAAGGGACAGGAGGACTGGGAGTCCTCAGACAAGTCAGACCCATCGGCCTTCGTCAGAAAACGCAAACATTCGGCCACCATTTCCTCATCTTCGAAGAAATCGAAGGTTCTTTTCGATTTCTCATTGTTTTATTCATTTTTCTATGTCTATGATTGATCCACATTCTTATACCTATTTCTCTTCGATTTCTAATTTTCAGAAACAAAAATCGAAGAGTCCTCGATCCGTCCAACCATCTACCCTTGATCCATTATCGACGGACTCTAACACGGTCCCCACAACGGGCCAAACAACACCCGCTACTCTCTCAAGTCACGTAAGTTTCCTTTTTACACAAACTTTATATTCTTAGATTTCAATAAGTCGTATAACATGACTTCAAAATTCGATATTTTTTCAGGATCATCCATCGGCGACTATATCGACAAATGTCGATTCTCAGCTTTTATCATTAACACCCCTTCCTGAGGTACTACTCTTATATAATTTTGCATGTATGTTTGTTTGACTTTTTATACATTTCCTTTTCTGATATTTGTTTTCGATTTATAGCAGCCTGAGGCTGTACAAACTCTACCTCCTGCTTCAGCACCCCTTGCTCTACCTCCCCCTAGTACTTAAACTTTTTCCTTCACTGTGTTAATTTTTCATTTCATTCTTTATTATGAATTCTCGATTCACCTCTTCAATTTCTTTTCTTTTCAGTAAATATCCCGGTAGTCCATGTCCAGGACTCTCCTTCTCCAGTTTCTGCAGAGTAACAAGATTCCCCTCCTTTTGCGATGCCTTCTTTCGAGTTGCTCTTAGCGACGTTACCCGAGATAGATGCGTCCACTCCAAGCAATGTGCCCGAGTATCGAGTTGTCATCGAGGAAGACCCTTTCTCGATCCTCGATATTTTGGTATCTGGTGACGCCATTCCTTCAAGCCACTCCTCTCAACCACCTACCACTTCGACTGAAGGAGTGTACCAACTGAAACAGCGTTTCAGGACCTTCTTCTACACTTCGCCTCTGGAGGTCTTGGTAAAATCATTTGAAAAGAAACGACTCTTCAAAGAGATTCTCACTTCTATCGAGACATTTCCTAAGGAGGCTCTTCCGAGAGGTTTCGATGCAGAGGTCGCGGCGGCCACCGATTTGTTCAACCGAGCCTATGCTTCCAGGAAGAAGAAGTAGTCGATAGCGACTAAGTTATCTGACATTTCTTCTTTCCAGATTGAGAAGTCAAATTTATTGAAGACTCAGAAACTCAATCGAGAGGAGACGTTGACTGCGCTGGCTTCGGTTGATAATGAGATCGAAGAGTTGGAGAAGAGATTACAACAATTGAAGTCATAGAAGGGGTTCCTTACGTCAGAGTTGAATAAGATTAACTCTTCTGCGAAGGAGGTGGCGTTATCGCTTGGGCAAAGCATGGAGCGCAAGCATCAGCTGACCGTCGAAGAGAACTCGATTTCATCATCCTGGACACAGTTGTTGATAGATTTTGATAATCTTAAAACTCAATACATCTCTTTGTAAACATTATTCTATCTCAATTAATGTTGAATACTTATTTCTCTCATTCGAGGTTTATATTTTTTCAAGTACTTGCCATTTATTGATAACACTTTATCTTTGTTGAATCAATCGATGATCGAATAAGAGTTACTCGATAATACTTTAATAACTTCAAAAGGCTCTTCCCAATTGGGCGACCATTTACCATAACTTTTACATTTTTTGTCCATCAGTAAAATTGTTTTCCACACTAAATCACCTTCATTAAACGTTTTCTTTCGAACTCTTTTATTGTAAACTCGAGCAATTTGGTTCTTTTGTAAAATCATACTATTCAACGCCTGCAATCTTATTTCATCGAGTTCGTTTAATTCATCATACATCAAGTTCCAATAATCACAACTGGGTAAATCATTCTGCCTCTGTATTCAATTCGATTCAATATTTATTTCGATGGGCAAAACTGCATCATGTCCATAGACCAACTTGTATGGGGTATTCTGTAAAGAATCTTTAGGCGAATTTCGATAAGCCCATAAAATTTGCAATAATGTTTCGTGCCATGTTCTGGGTCTATTACCAACATGTTTTTTAATTAACCCAATAATTACTTTATTAATTGCTTCAACCTGCCCATTAGCCTGAGCGTAGTATGGGGTTGATGTTAATAACTGTATCTTTCTTGATTCAGCATATCTAATTATCTTTCTACCAGTAAAAACTGTCCCTTCATCTGTAGTAATGGACTGTGGGATTCCGAATCGATAAACGATGTATTCTTCGATGAAATCGATTACATATTGTTGATCAACATCTTTTAATGGTATTGCTTCTACCCATTTTGAGAAATAATTGACAGCGACAATTATATATCTATGTCCCTTCGATGATTGTGGAAAGATCTGTCCGATTAAATCTATAGCCCACCCTCTAAAAGGCCAAGGTTTGATTATCGAGTGTAATTCGCTAGCAGGGACCCGTTGTATAGGACTGAATTTCTGACATTCTTCACAGGATTTAGCATACTCGATACAATCTTTTAGAATCGAAGGCCAGTAATAGCCTTGTCGAGTTAATGTCCATTTCATCTTCTGGCCTACCATATGGGCACCACATATTCCATTATGTATTTCAACCATTGCTAAGTAAGCATCATCGTTCCCTAAGCATCTAAGTAATACTCCATCGATTCCTCTTTTATATAACTCATCATTTAATAAGACATATTTTACTGCTCGATATTTAATTTTCTTATCAGCTCTCCCATTGGGGTTCTGCAAATAATTTGTAATCGATTTTCTCCAATCTTGGTCATCCAAGTCACTAACGTGTAAAATCTCACTCTCTTGAGGTAATTTTTCTTTAATTTGAATTATTTCCTTCAAATTTTCCAAGGATATCTTATACTTAGATGCAATTTGCGCCAATCATTGGCTTCTTGATTGAATTCTCGAGGAATGTATTCGAATGTTATATCATCGAACATTCTACTTAAAGTCATTACCCTTTCTAGATATCTTATCAAATTGGTGTTAATACATTTATACTCTTTTCGCACTTGTTTGACTACTAATTGCGAATCACCTCTTATAATTACATGTCGAGCTTTTAACTTAATTAAAGTCTCAAGACCTGTTATCAAAGCTTCGTACTCGGCTTCATTATTCGAACAAATGGGTTGAACCTCAAATGATAACTTAGTCAGGATATTACTTGGAGAAATGATAAGAACTCCTACCCCAGATTTCTCCGATGTACTCGAACCATCGAAATACATTATCCATTTACTTATTTCAATAAACAAGTTCTCAGTATAATCAACTGTATGATCGGCCATGAAATCGGCAATTATTTGTCCTTTTATCGATTTTAAAGATTCAAAGGATAATGAAAATTCTGTCAAAGCCAACACCCATTTTCCTATTCGATTATGCATAATAGGTTTCGACAAAAGAAACTTCAAAATATTATTTCTAGAATAAACCATTACATCATGAGGCTTCATTACATATTTGAGTTTCGTACAAGAGAAATATAAGCATAATCCTAACTTTTCTATATCACTGTATCGAGTCTCAGCATCGTTCAAAATTCTACTTAGATAATAAACAGCACATTCCACACCATTCTTGTCTTCTTGTGCTAATAGACTGGCTATTGTTCGATCTGATGTTGATACATATAGCTTCAATGGCTTGTTTCTCATCACTGGTATCAAAATTGGAGGATTTGTCAGCATTATTTTGATTTGCTCGAAGGCTTCTTGATGTTCCTCCTTCCATTTAAACTCTGCTTCTTTCTTCAATTTTATCAAAGATGAGAAAATATAAGTCTTGTCAGCTAAGTTAGACATAAATCGTCTCAAATAATTTATTTTTCCTAAGAATGACTGTAGTTGTCTCTTAGTTTTTGGAGCAGAAGTATCTATTATAGCCTTTGCTTTATTTTTATCGATCTCAATACCTTTTCCGTGCACTATGAATCCTAAGAATTCACCAACAGATACACCAAAGGCACATTTCAAAGGATTCATTTTTAATCCATGTTTTTTCATTCTCTCGAAAGATTTTCTCAAATTGCTTAAGTGTTGACACTTTTCTTTTGACATAACAACAATATCATCTATGTAAATTTGCATAAAATCATTGATCAAATCATGGAAAATTAAATTCATTGCTCTTTGATATGTTGCCCCAGCATTTTTTAATCCAAATGGCATCACTATCCATTCATATGTACCCAATGCCCCCGGGCATCGAAAAGCTGTTTTGGCTATATCATTTTCGGACACAAAAATTTGATTATATCCTGAATAACCATCTAAAAGACTTAACATTTCATTACCAATTACTGCATCTATTAACATATCGGCTATAGACATAGGATATTCATCTTTAGGAGTAGCTAAGTTCAAATCTCGATAATCAATACATACTCTCATTTTACCATTCTTTTTAACAACAGGGACAATATTAGAAATCCAATCGACATACCTGGCAGTCCTGATAAATTTTGCTTTCAGAAGTCTTTCGATCTCTTCCTTGATCTTACCCATCACCTCAGGTGCAAATCTTCTCGGTGCTTGTTTTACTGGTTTTCTTCCTTCTATGATGGGTAATCTATGTTCGACCAGACTTCGATCCAATCCAGACATTTCTTCATATTCCCAAGCAAAGCAGTCCTTATATTCTTTTAACAAGGAAATCATGTCTTTCTTCATTTCTTTTTCGAGATATTTGCTGATATACGTAGGCTTATGGTCCTCGATACTCCCCAAGTTAATCTCTTCTAATGGGTCCTGAGCCTCGACTTTTTTGTGATTTGATGTAATGGATTTTTCAAAACCTAACGGAGAATTATCGTAAATACAATCAAACATAACTTGATCGCTTTTATTTGCAACTAAGGTCGAATGAATCGATTTATTTAGTCCTACCTTACTACTACTACTTTCTTGGCTCTTCTTTTCATCTTCATATTTTCTCAATCGAGCCAAGAACCCTTCGTAATCTCTATTCATCTTCACCGGCCACTTCGAGGTTGGCCCCCTCTTTGATCATAACAAATCCTTTCTTCTCATTCATCTCTAAGAATCGCTCCTCATGTAACTTTGAATTAAAATCTTCGACAGTTTCGAAGGTGAATGGTTGAGCAAGTGTCAGATTCTGCAGTGCCCGACCAGCCTGAGATACGAATGTTACAAATTCGTGCTGATCCCCTGGGATTACTTCGAGATGTCCATCTCGATTCCACATGAATAATTTCTGATGAGCCGTAGATGGTACGGCTCCTACTCCATGAATCCACTCCCTGCCAAGTAGTGCATTGAAACTGGCATGTGACTGGACAACAACAAACACAGTAGGCCTCGAATAAGTGCCCACTTTCATGTCTAAAGCAACCATGCCTTCTGAGCTTGATGTTTTTCCGCTGAAATCGGAAATCATGATATTGTGCCTGACTAAATCTTTCAGTTCAATACCAAACCTCTTCAACATGGTGATTGGCAATATGTTCACTGCTGCACCACCATCGACAAGGACTATATTCACCATTTGTCCTTGAATCTCGATATTCAGCAGTAGGGGCTTCAGGTGGAACCTCATTTCCTCAGATGGAGGATCAATAAAAGCAGCATCTCTATGAGGTACTTCACATGATGTTTGTGCAACTCATGTTACCTTTGGCCTTATGTTTTCTGAATAGAAGTCATCTTCTCGATCAGCATCACTCTGCTCTTGGTATTCTCGATATTCATTAACATATTCTGCGGGTAGTATCGATATCACTCCGATTTGATGTTCATCCCAGCTGCCATCATTCTTATCGTCGAAATAATCTCTTGCATATTGGTCCCCCATTGATACATTGTTCTCTTCAAAGTTTCTGTAATTATTCCAGTAAGGGATCCTTCCTCCTCTTCTCCAGGGCCTTCCACGGAATCGCATTTGGAATGTTAGGAATCTAGTATTCGATTCTTCATCGTACAACAGTCTCTCGAAGACATCATTACTCTGGAGTTTGCCTCTTCCTCCTCGAGAAGAATACATCTCTCTTCTAACCCATTGTCTTTGATTTCCACTAACACCAGAACCAACGGATTTCTGTTGACTTTCCCCTATCATTGGTTGGGCTGTTTGATCCATTTTGTCATTACCTCTTTTATTTTGATTCTCGATTTTCTTTATCTGCTCCATTCTGAAAGCCTTAGCAGCTGACTTGTCGAATATTGCACTGCATCGCGGACATAACGACACATCTTCATCTTTTCCTTTCTTTCTATTTAAAAACTCGATGAGAGAATCTCCTGATCGAGGATAAATCTCCCTCTCGAATTCTTTTTCGAATTCACTCAGATCGAATTCCATATCTTCTTCAGATACATCCATTCTGACATGCTTGGGATCAATGTCTTCAGTAACATCGACCATGCCTACAAAAGCAGAATTCGTCACTCGGACATCTTTAGTCATGCCCGTTTGGGATTCAATATACCCCACTTGAACTTCGAATGGACTTGTGTCTACTTTCATTGACATCTCTTCAAATTTCAGTCTTCCTTGGTCAATCGCATCTTGGATCGTATTCCTGAAATGTATGCAATTGTTAGTCCAATGTCCATAAATATTATGAAATTTGCAATATTTTTTACCATTCATTTGTTCTGTAGAAGGCAGTTTATGGTCATCACTCAACTTAATTTGTTTGTCTTTTAATAAAATATCAAAGATTTTATCTGCCTTTGTCACATCGAAAGTATACGTTCGATTTGCCATTTTATCTTTTACTTCATTCTTTTGCAGCAGCTTACAGATATATGGAGCCCTTACTTTGAGCTCTGTTATATTTACTTTCTCGTCGACAGTTTCTTCAATATCATTTTCTGTCATGGGATCTGTCTCATATACATCATTTATATATGCTACTCTTTTTTTTTTCATGGGTTTCTCATATTTCTTATACCTTTGTTTTTCATACTCAATTTGTTCCACTCTTCTCACTTTATCAGCTAGTTGAGCCATGTCATTTAATGGTAAATTGACTAACTTTTTCCTAATCGAGAATTCTAAGCTTGCAGAGGCCATTCTGACTAATTCATATTCAGGAATTTGAGTAAAACATCTCGACTTCATTAGTCTAAATCGATTCAAATAATCATCTATGCTTTCATGATTGTATCTTTTTATATTCATCAAATCGATGAGACTTACTTGAGTTTCTCCTCTAAAGAATTGCTCATGAAAATTTCTTTCCAGTTGTAGCCAATTATATATCGAATTGGGTGGCAACGAAGTAAACCAAGTAAAAGCATTCTTAGTCAACGAACTAGGGAAATATTTCATCTTTAATTCCTCACTCATCGTTAGGTCCCCACATTCGATCTAATATCGAGCTACATGCTCGATAGTTGATTCACCAACTTCTCCAGCGAATTTGGTGAATTTAGGTACTTTGTATCCTCGAGGTAATTCCATCTCGAGAATCGCATTTGGAAAGGGAGACACAAAGTATGTTTGATTGGGTGGTCTAAACTCCATCCCTTGGAAATTCATCCTCTGTCCTAACATGTGATTATACTGCATGTTATTCTGATTGTACATATTTTGAAATCCTTCATTCAGATTCCCACAAATATCATTCCTCATCTGTTGGTATTCATTCCCCGTATGTTGATGTTGATCATTGTTTCGATTTCTCCTTAATAGATACGGGGGATTGATATTAGCATTCTGGTTAGCATGATTTTCTACCCTTGTTCGTCGAGGTACAACCAATGCATCCCCGATTCGTGACATTTGGTCTGCCAATATCTCAAAACTAGCAGTAGTGTTTTGAACTAATGGATTTAGGATTGTAGTCAACTGTTGTGATAACATATTCACCATCTCAAAATTGCTCTCATCCATTTGTTGTCTAAGTATCCCTAATGAGTTACTGGATATCCCAGTACCAGTGTTTTCGATAGTCTCAAAGTTGGATCGATGATAATCTCTATCGAATGTATATCTTCCATGTTCCAAATTTCCTCTATGATCTAGATTTCCTCTATGATCTAGATTTGGAAGCGTTTGTTGTGTGCCTAAATTTTGTCCACTTCCTGAATTCTGGGGGATTGCTAAGTTTTGAGATGTCCCTAAATTCGGAGGGACTCCAAAATTTTGGGGCATGCCTAGTGTTTGAGGCATTCGTAAGTTATATCTCGAATTTCGCTGTGTTGAAGAAGTTCCAGCCCCACTCATATTATTAAGCGAAAACTCAGGCGGTCTTACACTCATATATGACCCTACATATGTTGTTGTGGGGTTTCCTATAGTTTGCATATTATTTGGTACCACCGCACTAGATCCTACTTGGGTGTTTGTTAAGGTACCTGAATTTTGTTCGTTACCCACAGGTATCGACATACTCGCAGTTGTCGATGTTACGGGCATATTCCCATTATGACTTTGCCCCCCAGTATTTTGTGAATGTACACCATTTAGACTCTCACTGTTACTCTGGTTATTTAATGAATTTTGACTCATTCTTATAACTCGCTCACTCCTTAATCTCATACACTCTCGAACTAACCAATTTTGTGTTTTTAACACAAGACTACCCCTACCTGGCGCGCCAATTTGTTTCTGGTGGAATTTTGATCGATTCCGATTCTTAAGAGATTTTGTTCTAACCAAAACTCAACCACGCAAGTTCTTTTTACTTAGGCTAGCAAATGCTTTTTCAATCGAGATGCATATGAGAATCGAAAATATCACAATATCGAGAAAATCCCACTAACGTGTCATGACTTATCGAAAGCACTATTTTTGGTATTTTGTATTTATAGTACTCGAAGAGAAAAAGGGCAGTAAAGTATCAAATCAAAAAAGCAAGATCGAATATTAAATTGCGAAGAAATGTAAAGTACTGAAACCTTAAACTTGCATTAAGTGTAAACGACAAGAAATCGAAATTGCGGAACTAACTGGAAATCGAGATTGCAGAAATGTAAATGGTAAGAAATCGAAATACGCAGAAACAAGTAAATAACTGGAAATCGAATTTGCATCGAAGTTAAAGGACAAGAAATTTAAATGCAGTAAAACTTAACTTCCATTAAGCTCGAAATTGACCGAGAATCGAAAACACGAAACTTAAAGTTGCTAAACATAAAATGCATCAAAGTAAATTACCAAGGAAAATAAAGAAAGCGGTAAAGGTACTCAATGAGCGTGGAAATCCAGATCGCTGTAAACTTCATGATGTTCGTCGTTCTCCGTAGACTTCTCACTAGTATTCTCGTTCTCTGCCAATTTTCCACCCCTCCCCTCTCATCTTTCGCTCTATTTATAGTGTCTTTTCAAGTAGTTTCTTAAGAGCAGCTTAACGAAAACCGCTACCACGTTCTCGTGCACGTCTTTTTGCAGCTTTTGCTTCTAGCTCGTGGTTTAGAAACCGCATCCACGTTCCCATGCATGAGATCTGTTCCCTTGATCTTTGGCCTTAGCCACCGTTTACTATGTTCGATGTATATGTCGACTGTTCTTTTTAGCCAAAATTTCGATATTCGCGTATGTTAGTCTTCCCTTCGATTTAGACTTCGAGACTTCGAGAGTTTTGGATTGCTTTTGATTCTCGGTATCCTTAACGTTACATGATTTTGATTTCTTGCTTTTCTTCACCAACGGTCGTTAAGTGTTATTCCCTCGATTCTCTTCAATACTCGATATGTTTTTATCTTTGTGGTTACCAAGTGTCTTGTCAATTTTATTGATTTTTCAATAAATTGTATGGTTCTCGATTTTTGCTTCCCTTCACTTTTTCGATCTTTTTATTGATCTCTTACTAACAATTTTATAAAAATATATAAATTATTTCATTAATTTATTATCTTAAGTAATTGAAATTAACATCAAAGTTTTTACACATAAGTTTAAAGAATAATAATATTATAACTATGATTGGTAAAAATATAAGTTAAAAAAATAGTAATTCAATATCATAAATAAAAAAACCAAAATATATTTTGTTTAAAATAATAGGACATATCCAAAACGTATCCGGTGGGAAATTTTGATATATGAATCGAAGAGTGGATAGAAGAAATTTGATCACCATGGGAGTAAGAAATCGATAATAAGTATTGAGTTTTAAGTTAAGTTTGAGGGAAGTCAAAGATAGTTTAAATATTCGATGTCTGGAGTCAAAATTGAAGGAAACAGTTATCTTTGCACATGACAACATTGGGTAGCGGTTTATAAACCGTTCTTAGGTGGTTATGTTAAATAAAGTTATAAATAGAATAAAACGTGAAGAAGGAAAAAGATTTTTCAGGGGTATCATAAATTTCTTGTACAAGTCTATTGGAGAAAGACGATCATGGAATTTCTGTCAATCTGGATTTCCGCTTTTATCGACATCTTTTATTGCTTTCTTTATTTTCCCTGGTAATTTATTTGCATGCAATTTAAATTTGTGTTCTTCCTTCATTTATTTAAACTTTCGGTATTGCTTTAAAATCAAGGTAATTAAGTTTACGTAGTCATTATTTTTCTATTCTACGTATTTAGTTTCTTTATATGAATTTGCATGTCTCTAATTTCACATAGTCTGTCATTTTATATCGTTTACACTTAATTTTACTTTTGCTCGATTCTCATGTTCTCAAGTCTCTTGATAAAAAAATGCAAAAAAAATAAATCATTTTTTAGTTAATGAATATAATTTATTTATCCATTGTTGTTGAAAAATCTTTCTTTCAATTAGATATAACTGTTTATTTGAGTAACATTGATGTATGTATGCTTTTAAATTCATTTTTCGTGTTTCGCACTTAAATTTATCGAAAATTTGTTTGTTAGCCTAAATAAAAATTTAAAAATTAGTTAAAACTTAGTTTTTGGGGAAATCGAAATAAAACTCAATTTCACCAAGTATCATTCTATGTATAAAAAAAGTTTAATATTTTATAATTAAAAATAATAACATTTAGTTAATTGATGATATTTTTAGTTAATATAATATTTCATATTGTATTTAATTAAGTCTTATGGTGTACACGTGAAAATTTAATGTGAATATAAAAAAAATAATAGAATAAATTAAACCGAATCCATTACTAACCTATTTATTCATTTGAATAATTTAGTTAAATTTTGTTAAATTTATAATAATAAAACTGAATAAATTAATGGTTTGTATGATACTGATAGATTTATGATTTGTTATATATATATATATATATATATATATATATATATATATATATATATATATATATATATATATAAAGATTATACTAGTTATTAAAATGAAAAATAAAATATAAAAATTTATAATTTATAGAGAATATTTTTCTTTTATTATAATTAGATAAAATAAAATAAATATTATTTTTATAATAATTTACATAAATAAAATATATAAATATATTGTAATAAAATAATCTATTATAATGTAAACATAACAATTTTTATTTATATTTTTGTTATAATTATTTAATAAAATAATTTTATTTTTATTTTTTATTTTAAAAAATCTATTCTTTTATAAAATAGATCCATACATAACCTATTTCATCTAAATTCATGTAAGTAGTAATCTAAATTAAACCAAAATATATTTAATTTATATCTATTTTAATTTTCTTACTCATAAACTTCAAAAAATAATATTTATCTTAATCTCATCATACCTGAATATATGTTTCATTTATTTTGTGTGCAAAATAATTTTATGTTTTTTAAAATAATTTCAATGGAACATTTAAACCTAAATTGAGATTTACAAAACAATCTTGTTAATTAATATTAAATCATTAAATCATTACATGTGATTGATAATTATAAAAATAATTTTTATATTTAAATTGTCCATTTATATAAAAAAAAACAAATTATATTAGTGAAATAGAAATTGAACTTTGATAAGCAAATTGTTATGTTTAAATTTAATTTTTTACATCTTTCTTGTCAAATGAATCACACTGAAAACTTAAATTCAGACATTGTCTAATTAGTACACAAAGAATTACCTAAAAAAATAGAACACTACTTGTTATATTAAAAACAAATTCTACTTCCCAAAAATTATAATAATAAATAATTTTAATAACTCGAATAATAAATTCATACTAACACGTGTTAAATTCAAGATGGTATATAAGACAATATTAGTCTATAGTTTTGAAATTTATTTTGATACATAAATTAATATAAAAAACAGAGATAATAAAAAATAGCTAAACAAAAAAAAATGATTTATAAAAAAATAAAATAATTTTATTTATAATTTTTGTTAAAATATTTAAATAAAAAATATATTTATTTTAATATTAATAATTATTTTTAAAATATAATTATACATTATTACTATAATATATATTTAAATTAATTAATTATAAGAATATTTATAATTTTGTATTCAATAATGATTTTATGTTTATAAATTTGCATTTTCTCCTTGTTTAACGTGAGCTAAAACAAATAAATGGTGAAATTATTAGATAGTTGTGTTGGATTATTGTAATGAATTTTAATTTAGTAAATAGAGATTTAATTAAACCTATATATACCTATAAATATTATAAATGTATTTTATAAAAAATATATAAATTCTTTAATTAATTTATTTCTTTAAAATAATAGGAAACCGCTAAAACGCATCACTTTATATATTGAAAATATTTTATTAAAATTTTAAAAAATACATTATGTTATTCTTGATAGTTGATTGATGATATTTTTAGTTAATATAATATTTTATATTGTATTTAATTAAGTCTTATGGTATATACGTGAAATTTTAATGTGAATATACATATTATATTGTTATAATTTTGAATTATTTTTATAAAAAGAGATTTGATACGATTCAAACTTTATCTTATAATTATAAGTTAATACACTAAGTTACTAAAATTATTTTATAATAATTTACAAATAAACTATATTTATATAGAAATATATAAATATATTTTTATATATTTTATATATTTATATATTTATATATATTTATATATTTATATATTTATATATTTATATATTTATATATTTATATATTTATATATTTATATTTATATATTTATATATTTATATATTTATATATTTATATATTTATATATTTATATATTTATATATTTATATATTTATATATTTATATATTTATATATTTATATATTTATATATTTATATATTTATATATTTATATATTTATATATTTACATATTTATATATTTATATATTTATATATATTTACATATTTACATATTTATATATTTATATAATTATATATTTACATATTTATATATTTACATATTTATATATTTACATATTTATATATTTATAAATTTATATATTTATAAATTTATATTTTTATATTTTTATATTTTGATATTTATATATTTTTATATTTATATATAATTAAATATTTATTTTTTAAAATCATTTAATTTAATAAATTATTATAAATTAATCTAATTATGATTAAATTAAATTATTAAATAAAAAATATTTTATTTTTTAATTAGGTGAATAATTAAATTATATTATTATATAATTTTATCGACGGATCGGTAAATTCATCTATAAATTACCAACGGATTTATCGACGAATATATCCGTTCGGTAACTAATTATTATTTTACCGACGGATATATCCATCGATAACATCAAATTTCACAAATATTTTTTATCCGTCTGTAATTTCATTCGGTAATGATTATTTTCCGATCGGTTACAAATTCTTCGTCATTAAAAATTCGTTGGTAATGCACAATTTTCTTGTAGTGATATATATATATTAATAAAAGATTATACTAATTATTAAGATTAACAAAATATAATAAATTTATAATTATAAAAAATACTTTTATTTTATTATAATTGAACATGTAAAAAAATAAAATAAATATTTTTTTATAATAATTTACATAAATAAAATAGATAAATATATTATAATAAAATAATCATATAAACATAGCAAATTTTTATCTATATTTTTTATAGTTATTAAATAAATAATAAATTTTAAGTTAAATAAATTTATTTTTACCAATCAATACAAAAAAAATGAAACCGTATTGAAAATATTTTACGTATAAAGTGATCATCACTTAAATTGTTAATTAATGAATATAAGGACATTGCCGCTGTTTGTCAGAAACTTGTGTATTTTTCAATTCTAATATAATCTTTTCAAACAACATATAATTTTATATGTGAAATTACCTAATAACAGTTAATAATGCTACAAGTTTTTATAATAAAAGTAATGTAAAAATAATATCCATTAATATTAAGAGTGATATAAATCAAATATTACTAAATAATTTTCATTACAAAAAAAATATATGTTTTTAACAATAAATCATGAGAAAGATTTTTAATACAAATATTAAAGAAAAATTATTACATTGTTCATTAACAACACTTTTGTTGGTGCTAATACACCAGACAACAAAGTACTGGCCAAGAAAATAATGAAAAATTATATAATAAAATTTAATGTTTTTTTTTCTTTATTATATATATATATATATATATATATATATATATATATTTTTTTTTTCTGATTCTCCACATTCGATTCAATAAAAAAAATTATGTTTAGTTTAACTGTGTTAAATGTTATTACAAAATGCAACAAATAATGTCACAATTTGTAAAATGACACTTCAGTTGACTTGTTTTTATTGGTCAAAATCATGTGTGATCTTGCAAACTGATTTAAATTTAGTTTAATAGTAAGTATTTTTGTTTTAAGCTCTTGAAAGTTTATCAAGTCTTAAAAACTAGATAGTAGAAGTAGTTTATCTTAAAAAACTTGTTTTAATGTCTAACATAATTCATAGTTATCATCCATTTATTAAAATAAAACCAATTCATTGAAATCATGGAATTTAAACAAAGAGTTGATGGGCAATAATTAAAGTCATGAGAAAATAAAATATGAAGAATTTAAGATGATAGAATTAATTGCTTCTATCCCTATAAATTAATATCTTTTAAGCATCTTCAGTTCAGATTCAACACCAAAATTGTATTTTTAATCTAATACTCTTTTATGGTCGATTAGTTATAAAAATAATTATATTTAGACATAAACACACATGAAATGCAACAATAAACATTTTTTAATCAAAAGGAAATACATAAAATTAAACATCACTATATCATATATTGGCTTTAGAACAAAAACAGTAAAAGAAACAATCATTACCTAGACTATAAATAAATAAATAGTTCTTCTGCACCATCGAAGTTAATCTTCATTGGTGTGACATTTCACATTTTATCACTTGCTATCAAGTTAAGAAAATCAGTGTAATAAACGAGAAAAAATAACAAACTTAGTCAATAACATAGACATTTTATGAAACTTAAATAAAACATTTTTAAACATAATAGAACAAATTGAAGCAAAGATATATTTCAGCCATTAATTATTATTATTATTATTGAATTTAAAAAAGTTGGTGAAACATGTGAATAGTCTAACTAAATTTATTAGACTGTTCCTTTGATTAGCTTAACTTTACTAGTCAAAAGGATCGATCAGACGAGTTGCCGTGTCAATTTGGGGTGACAAGCCGATTCATTTTGCTTATACATCATACGATATTAGAAATGTAGTTTCAAAAGTAAGTAATTTGAACTTTTTTAAGACTTTTTTTTTCCTTCATTTTTGGTAAATAAGACTGAAACTTTGCCATGAAAGTTTTTCCACAAAGGGTTTACAATTGCAACAGGAAACTGAAGAAACCAGTGAATGACACTGCAACTTGGTGGTCAGAAGCAGCACCAGCAAAATGGTTTGTTGTTTTGTATTTCTCTTATTGTCACAATTCCTTGTCTCTTGCTATTGGTCAATTAATGGACCAGTTGAATGAGAATGCCACCAGAGTACGCTGGCTATTCTATTCTTTGAATTGACCATTGTTGGCAATTACATAAAAGAAAAATTGACTTGAGGTTCCATTTCAACTTCCCTCATGGTTACTTGTTCTGAATGCATCACAATTAAAGAAACCAGATCCACCTAACCCAACTCTTCCCAACTCAACACACCACTTTCCACTCTTAATTATTCCCTCCCAACCCTCTCAAATCAATGGCTACCTCAGCCATATTATGTGCTTTCTGTCTCTTCCTTTTCCATCTCCAAAGCACGAGAGGGGATAACAACAAACAGAATAACTGCAACACCTTGCGATGCGGCGATATAGAAATTCAGTTTCCTTTCGGGTTGAAAGAATCCAACCAAGATCGTAGCTGCAGGTATTTTCCAATTCCAACTTTCCAACTTTCATGCATCAACCAGACAAAAACCATTGTAAACCTTCCAGGTTTCGGGAACTTAACTGTGAAAAACATCGATTACGCATCCCAAAGCATCCGAGTCAACGACCCCGATGGGTGCCTTCCAAAACGGTTCTTACACGGGTGGAACCTTTCGGATTCACCTTTTTTTCTGAACCCCTTGATTTATGGATCAAGTCCCTTCAACCTCACTTTCATGCGATGCCCTTCAAACGTGACGGACTCATCTCGATACCCGTTAATGCCAATTTCGTGCCTGAGCGACAACAGAAACTATTCGGTGATAGCCTCGTGGTCACAACCTATTGTGTCGTCAACGACGATGTCGGAACAGTGTCAAGTCATGTCTCAAGCTCTTGTTCCTCTCCCAGTCTTGGACATGCCTATGTGGCCCTTCTGGCCCGATCTCAACTCAGACCTTGAATTGGTGTGGACCGAACCAAGGTGCAGCGATTGTGCACTCAGTGGTCAAGCTTGTGGCTTCACTAATCAGAAAAACAAAAGTCTTCGAGTTGGGTGCTTTCCTAGGGACTCCAGCAAAGGTATGTTTATGCGTGTGTTCGTGACATAATTTTTTTTTTTCTCTCTTTTGATTCATTACTTTGCTCTTCAATTTTCCTTTTGTTGCTGCGGTTGATTCACAACAATATGCGATGTTAACGTTATCAGTTTTGGTTGGTTTGAGGTTGTTTGTCCAATTGTTTCTTGGTGGGTAAAGGGTCCATTGATTGGGAAACGAACAAGCAACAAGCAACTCTTTGTCAACTTAGGTTTAATGCCAACTTCAGAAATGGATGGTTGTGCTTGAAGTTGACACTATACGAGAATTTCAGAAAAAATAATTTAATTAACTATTTAAAATGTTTCTTGTGAATAACAAACACATTATTTGTTTATGTGGGATTTAGTTTAAAGATTAAACTTTTCACACCGTAATCAACACTGTTTATGATTATTTTTTTACACAAAACTATTTTATAGAAAAAAAATATATGGGTGGGAAATTAAAAAAAAAAATGCAGTGCGAGCGATGAATTTATTTTGTTGCCAAATTTCAGAAGTCTTATTTTCTTTTGTTGCCGAACTTTGAATAAAGAATTTTTTTTTCATGGAAGTGAGTGAACCAAAACAAAAACAAGTATTTTGATCAAAGTTGGGTAATTTGACTTTCAATTTATGAAAATGGATTATAGGATTGGTTTTCAATAAAAAAAAACATATAAACTAGGACACGTGGCACGTACTCGTGGGTGGTGATTGAATGGTATAGAAGCATGATTCATGCTACGTTGACAATGTGTGACACAGGTAGAAGAATTAGAGATGAGTTAGTTTGTTTGAAAGGGTGAGTCATGCATTGCAACCATAGATTATAAAATAATCTTAGTAAATGGTCAAGGTTTTGTTGGGTATGTTCAGCAAAGGAAGTGTGATGAGTTTGGATGTAAGCCTCAACTAACTTCTGAATTGACATATATTATTAAAAAAAAATCCTGTCAAAGTTTTATATCTATTTTTTTCAAGATAGTCTTTATTTTTTGGGATATTAAGGTTTGTTTAACTATAGTTATAATGGAAACTATTTTATATAACCTTTATTATTTTTTAAAGTTATTTTTATAATTAAATTTAAATTAAGAATTGTGAGTAAGTATAAAAATATTAAAAAATAAATAAACAACAAACATTTATGAAATTATGAAATAAGAGATTTGTTTGATGATGAAAATAACTTTTAGATTAAATTCATTACTTGCTTTATTTAAATAAGAAATCTTATGTTTAACAATATGCAAACAAGCTAATTTATGGTTTGTTTAACAAATAATATGTAGTAAATGATCTTATGTCACTAATAAAAGGTTTTTGAAATATACTTCATGTAATGTAGTACAAGTCTTCTTATAAAACCTTGCCCATCTTATATTAAACATCTTAATACTTTCTAACACTTACCTCTTTCTCAGTCTCATAACATACAATTTGTTTGTTTATTAAAACTATAATAAGAAGTCTCATTTCATTAAATAAAATTATTTAAATTGGGAATAAAATAAAATAAAATAAAATAAATTTACCCTAATTCTTAAAAATTGATGCACAGGTCTTTCACGAAGTGCGAAATATGGGTTATCCATAGGAGTGGGAATACCAGGACTCTTATGCCTAATCGGGATTTCTTGCTTTATTTGCGGTAAGCTAAGGATGGTGAGGCACCGTGAACGTGGTGGCAGAGATGTTCCGATGACAATTTCCCTGGAACCAATTCCATTGGTAACGGGTCTTGACGGTGCCACCATTGAAAAGTATCCGAAAACTCTTATCGGAGAGAGTGGTCGGTTATTGAAGGCCAATGACAACACCTGCGCAATTTGCCTCTCTGAATATGAACCCAAAGAGACTCTGAGGAGCATACCCGAATGCCACCATTATTTTCACGCAGATTGCATAGATGAGTGGCTCAGATTAAATGCCACCTGCCCCCTCTGTAGGAAGTCGCCGGAGACATCCGCAGCTTCCTTTTCTTCCTTTTCTCCCACTTCCTCTCTCTCCTCTCCACAATAGAGCCCTTCTCATAATCTATTTCATTGTTCAAAATGTCTAGAAATACATTTTTTTAATGCATTTTATATTTTTTAATTTATTAAAAATAATAAATTACCTAATTTAATCTTATAAGAAGATTTTTTTCATTAAAAAAAAAATAAAAATTTCATCAATACATTAAACCAAATCCTGAGAAACTAACACAAAGCATAATAAAAAGCCAAAAACTGATTTTACTGTTGAAGTAGGATTTAAACGAGATATACCCCTGTACTGATGTTCATTACAATATCCTATAATTATTGTAAATTTTATATTTAAAAACTTATGTAATTGAATTATGTTTTTTAGTTTTAAAAAATAATTTTAGAGATTGATTTAAAAAAAATATTTTATAAATAAATTAAACAAATTTATTTGATAAATTTAGTTTAAAAAATAGTAATAATAATGACAAATTAAAAAATAGTGACTTAACTGTGATATTATTAATATAGATGTAAATATTAATACTTGACATATAAAATTAAAAATCCTAATTTTAATAGCTTGAAGGTTAAAGTTTTCATAGTCATTCAAGTTTATGGTAAGATTTTAATTGATAATATTTTATTTTTATAAATTTGATCGACAAGTTATGGTAAGTCATCATAGTGGTTCAACTTTCCAGAACAACAAAAGTCGTTCCAGCTGCTTTCTTGCATAATTCATACGATGCTGTTCTTTGAATTTTGGCCTTGACATCATTGTTCATGATTGCGGAGTTTCCTTCATAACTTTTTGGGTGAATTATGGAATTTTGGATTTGTATGTAAATTTTTGGTGGAGTGATTGATTTTGGAGCTTTGGGTAAATCTTATGGCGAAATTCCTCGGCAATGACAAATTCAAAGAAACCAACAGATGAGTTTCAAATCATCAGGGACGCATTACCCACTTAAGATTACCTTAAAAAATTTATATGCCACAAAATATAAAAAAGGAACCAACCTCATCTCAACCCTCAAATGACAACATAAAGAAAGTAGCATACTGAAGAAAAAAAAAATTTCATTGCGAACCGTTCTTAAATGGTTTTATTTATAAAAAACTAATATTTAAAACATAAAATGCAATCAAACATCGGGGGTGTAGCTCATATGGTAGAGCGCTCGCTTCGCATGCGAGAGGCACGGGGTTCGATTCCCCGCACCTCCATTTATTTAACTGCATTCGTAAGTTTTTAACCCGTAAAATTCTTATTTATAATATTATATGGTCAACACTTTCCCTTTATCAGCGGGGATGTAGCTCATATGGTAGAGCGTTCGCTTTGCATGCGAGAGGCACAGGGTTCGATTCCCTGCATCTCCACAACAAATATTTCATGTTTTTACAAACCAAATAAACCGATCCAACCCGTTAAATTCTTATTTTGGAATGATAAAACTTTAACACTTTACCTTCATCAATGGGGATGTAGCTCATATGGTAGAGCGTTCGCTTTGCATGCGAGAGGCACAGGGTTCGATTCCCTGCATCTCCACAACAATATTTCAAGTGTTTACAAACCAAATAAACTGATCCAACCCGTTAAATTCTTATTTTGGAATTATAAAACCTTAACACTTTACCTTCATCAATGGGGATGTAGCTCATATGGTAGAGCGCTCGCTTTGCATGCGAGAGGCACAGGGTTCGATTCCCTGCATCTCCACAACAAATATTTCATGTTTTTACAAACCAAATAAACCGATCCAACCCGTTAAATTCTTATTTTGGAATGATAAAACTTTAACACTTTACCTTCATCAATGGGGATGTAGCTCATATGGTAGAGCGTTCGCTTTGCATGCGAGAGGCACAGGGTTCGATTCCCTGCATCTCCACAACAATATTTCAAGTGTTTACAAACCAAATAAACTGATCCAACCCGTTAAATTCTTATTTTGGAATTATAAAACCTTAACACTTTACCTTCATCAATGGGGATGTAGCTCATATGGTAGAGCGCTCGCTTTGCATGCGAGAGGCACAGGGTTCGATTCCCTGCATCTCCACAACAATATTTCAAGTGTTTACAAACCAAATAAACCGATCCAACCCGTTAAATTCTTATTTTGGAATTATAAAACCTTAACACTTTACTTCATCAATGGGGATGTAGCTCATATGGTAGAGCGCTCGCTTTGCATGCGAGAGGCACAGGGTTCGATTCCCTGCATCTCCACAACAATATTTCATTTTTTTACAAACCAAATAAACCGATCCAACTCTTATTTTGCAATAATAAATAATTAATACTTTCCCTTCATCAACGGGGATGTAGCTCATATGGTAGAGCGCTCGCTTTGCATGCGAGAGGCACAGGGTTCGATTCCCTGCATCTCCACACAACAATATTTTATTTTTTTACAAACCAAAAAAAACCGATCCAACCGTTGGGAATCCCAAAGAAAGTCAAAATCGACGGGGGAAAGGCTCCAAAGTTATCCAATACTTGCTGGCCCACACATCTATCGAATTCGATTCATCATCACCTTTCTCATAACCACCTCTCATTCCTCATCTCTCTTTTTCCCTCGCGCACAACGAAACAATGTAGTAGCCACTCCGCGTACCACAAACACCAATTCACAGCTTCGCACGCTTTCTCGCGTTTCTGCTATGACTCTAAGCCTCTACACTCCATGCTTCTCTCGCCTACTCCCCCACCCTTCTCCTTCTCTCCCCAAACTCTCCGAAACCTGCGTCAACCACACCGCCAACACCAACACTCCTTTTCCCTCTCTATTTTTCACCACTCCTTCTCTTCCCAACCATTCGCGATTCCTAAACGCCAAAGCCTCCGTCAGCGAGAGCCACAATGAAACCTCCGACGACATCGCCAACATACTCGACCAGCAGCTCCTGCTCCGAGTCGCCACGAACGCCAAAGACGCCGACGAGGCCTTGCAGATCATCGCCGACCACTCCTCCCGAAACGACGGCGTCGTTTCCACCTCCGACTGCTGCTTCATCATATCCGCCGCGCTTAACCGCAACAATTCTCAACTCGCTCTCTCCATCTTCTACGCCATGCGCGCCAGTTTTCATCCAGGTTATTCCTCTCTTCAGTTGACCTTGCTGTGTTAATCATTATTACGATTTGATGACGCTTGTGCTATTGTGGTGTGAGTAGTTGGCGTGAGTGGTCCTTTGGCGGAGAGATGGAAGTGGTCGAGGCCCAATGCAAATGTTTATGCACTGTTGATTCAGGGTTTAGCGGCGGTGCTAAGGGTTTCTGACGCTCTTAGAGTGATTAAGTATATTTGTGAGGTTGGCGTTTCGCCTGGTGAGGAGGTGCGGTTCGAATTAATGACATTGGATTGAATTGAACTGTTATACGTATATGTTGTGGTAGATTTGGCTTTTAGATATGTCGTGGTCAATGGATTGGACTTGTTTCTGATCATAATGTTAACAGTCTTGTTTGTTGCAGGTCCGTTTTGGGAAGATAGTGAAATGTCCTAGTTGTCGGATCGCTGTTGGTGTGGCACAGCCACAACAAGGTATTCAGGTATTCCTCCAGTGCCTCTGCCAAACTTTAATGCTATCTATCATTATTACTTTGATTATTTATGTAGTTTCTTGTTCTTTCTGAATATCTTTTTATTTTAATTTAACCACCAGTCATTGAGAAAATCAAGGATGGGGTAAGCTTATGCTTCATCGATATCCATTTAGTGCGCAAATTAATTGTGTATATTTACCTCTTTCATTTGACCTTATTCCCTTGGCTATTATTGATCAAATAATAACTCTACTACATCACTGCCAAACTTCAATTCTATTCTTGGTAAGCTAATATCCACTTGAGCAGCCTGTGAATAAGATATATTAATGTTGAATTTTGTTAATTGGAGGCTGAATTTGAAAAGGAAGTCTCGAACAGATTGGGCTTTAGCTTTATTTCACAGCCCACTCTTTCATTTTGCTTCAATATTCCCGGGTGTAAATTTTGATACACGAGTATTTTCGACATTTTTTGTCTTATCCACAATTGCTTGATGGGTTGT
The DNA here is from genome assembly GCA_963425845.1 of Sphenostylis stenocarpa. Classification (NCBI taxonomy): domain Eukaryota; kingdom Viridiplantae; phylum Streptophyta; class Magnoliopsida; order Fabales; family Fabaceae; genus Sphenostylis; species Sphenostylis stenocarpa. The sequence continues at coordinate 13,432,964 of OY731400.1, read as the reverse complement.
TGTCAGTGAGGGTTAATCTTCAATGTGTACAGAACTGGAAATGAGTTGTTATTGTTAAGTGTGAAGTTATTTACTGCTTTTGACCTTTGTTAAGATTCATGAAGCTATCTTTTTTATTGGTTATCCTTGACACCTATTTTTGAATGAAACGCTGGATAGGTGGTCTCTCTTGATATTCTCATACGTATTTACCTTTGTCAATTAATTGTGATTATATGGTAGTTTTAAAGTCAACTCAAACATTTCTGCTGCAGATAGTATCTTGTTCCAAGTGTCGCTACCAATACGAACTTGTTTCAGGTGACATAGTCAGTATTGAATCAGAAGAAATCAGGTTGGTTAGTCTTACAATTCCATTATTTCTTACATCTGTTCACTTAACCAAAAAAAAATTCTTTAATCTTTGATTTTTGAATTTCCACAAATTCCTGTATTTTATATTTTCCATGGGAAGCACCATACATTAGTTGTTCAAGTGTTTGCTCTCCCCTCCCCCACTTTATTTTGTTGTAATCAATGCTTGTCTTTTTGTTGATACATAATGAATGTGTATGGTGTTGATCATGGAGTATTCACTTTTTCTAAGGATCTCCTCCTGCCGAACGCAGCATGGACATATCGGCGTGGGAAAGGGGGTTAAGATACATGAAACTGAGGAGGCAAAACATCCCTTCTGCTGTTCACTCTATCGTGGTATGCACTCTCCACACACCTTTCAACATCTGATTGTTATGTTGTCTTCTGATTAATAGTTGTTGAGAATCGTTATATAACATGTACAGAAGTTGGTTAGTTAGCCACAAGTGAAGCAAGGAATACCTTTTGATGCATTAACCTTTTTAGATATCTATCCTTTTTCCCTTTCTGTTTAGGTGCAGACTCCTTCTGGTATGGCTCGCACTCAAAGATTTGCAACTGAAACAGTTGATCTGCCAGCACAAGAAGGAGAAAGGGTAACTATTGCCGTGGCAGCTCCATCAAATGTATATAGAAAGGTGGGCCCATTCAAATTCAGTCCAAGAGCCCCTGATTTTTATCCTGGTGAAGCTATGTGCATAACAAACCACAAAGATGGGCGGGAGTCACTACTATTAAGAGCCCCTAGAAAAGAAGAAAATTCATCATTGCTGAAACCTTCCTTCCTTTTTCCACTTCTCGCTTTGTTGGCCACTGGGGATGCTGCCTCTGGACTTATTGACCCTGGCCTTCCCCAATTACTATCAGTTGGTGCAGTTTCAACCCTTGTTGTGGGGTCTACGCTGAACACTGTTGTTCTTCCCCAGTTTAATCAGGTACTGGATTCATCACTTTTTCTCCGTTGAGGGAGGCTCTTATATCTTCACTTCACCCTATCAATTTTAATTCTCAGAAGTATGAATTTGCTGTTGGTGAAACCATACAATTTTGTTTCTCCCTTGGAAAAACTAACTGGAAAGAGATAGTTGTTTTTCAGTTGCTACTATACTATCAGTCATTTGAATTTCGAATTCATGGCTTGAAAAAATGAAACTCCTATTTACAATGAAGAGTTTGTACTTTGTTTCATTATGCACACATCCTTTAAATTTAATGCAAGAAATAGGAAAAAAATTAAGATTCTTATTAATTATAATTCTTTTCTTATCCTATCATGACCAGCTGGCCCCTTGATTTATTGCTGGTAATAAATCAATAATGAAAGTTCTTAAGAAAGATATAATATAAGTAATCTGCTTTTATTTATGGTTTCAGCTTCCGCAGAAGTCAGTAGATGCAATTGCAATCAAACAACGGCTTTTATCACAATATGATGTTCTTCTGTCTCGCATCAATGACCTGAAAGAAGCTGCTGAAAAAGAGGTGTGCTAGTTGCATGATTTGTGATAAGCATGATGATATCAACCTTTACTTATTTTGAAGAGCAAAGGGATTACACCACTTATAATCACAACAATCATTTGGAGAGACTATAAAGTTCACCATTCAACGGAGGGAAAGCTCCAATGTGCTTTGCCTCAAACATGAGCTTTCGTACTAACAAAATCTCCCTGGGGTTGAGTTTTCGTTTAATAAGTGTTGCATTGTTAAAAACAAAAATTGTCTTTTTAGAATTTGAGCCTTTAACTGACAACCTAAATACATTAACGTTGGATAACATTGTCACCTAATATGGAACCATCGGGCAGTGTCATATCTGACTCTGATTGGCATTAAAGTCTCATGGAAAATGGTACTTTGTGGAAAAGTCAGCCTGATTGAAACGAATGCAAAACAATTTCATAATTGATTGGAAGATTTAGATTATATACTAGCAACTTAATTATTAATTACTCACAGTTCGTCTATTCTGAAAATTATCCAAGCAAACTTCACTGGCTGTATATCTCATCCCCAGAATGAGAGAGTAAGATAATAGTTTATTTCTCTCCTTCCTTGAAAATATGTACCTGTAGCTTGAGTTGAATAAATTTGAGTTATACTCTTGTAGATTTGGATGTTAGCTCGAATGTGCCAACTTGAGAACAAAATTTCAGCCGTTGGAGAGCCTGCTTATCGGTAAATTGCTATAACTTCACACATCACTGTTTATAGAAATATTTGTTTACCCCCCATGATCGTTTTGTTAACGTCCTGCAATTATTTTTGGGTCTTCACTCCTTTTTGTTCTGGTCTAAAGTTTCCATTTACCATTTTATTTATGTCCAGGACACGTAGAAGTAAAGTCAAGAGGGTGCGAGAGAGCCTGGAAAACTCCCTCAGAGGACGGATTGAACTGATTGACAGCTATGCTAGGGTATGTTTTCTTTAAAAGTGATATAATATCTGCTCTCCTGAGAAGTTGTTGCTTGCAATGTTTACTGGAATAAATGTATGTAATACTGTGATGATGGTGCTCTTTCGTCAGATTTCCTCTATGATTGAAATCGAAGTGGAGATGGAGACTGATGTTCTTGCAGCTGAAACTGCTAGTAATATGGTAAAACTACTTAAACATATCTTCGTTTTGGGTGGTAATATCTAGGTATAACAAGTTTTTATACTTAGCTGAGGGTCCATGTATTGCAGGACAGCATCTCAGAACAGATAGAGCAAATCATGGAGCTTGAAAATTTGGAAGAGGTTTGTTTTTTGTTCCTCCCAGAATTATCGTCAACCTCTTAGACTAAGAAGTAGAAAGCCTTGCAGGGAAATCATTGCTATCTTAGATTTATCTTTTTGCTAGATGTCTAGCGCAGCAATTAAGAAGATATCATTCTTCCTAGTCCGTTTTTTGGGATTAAAAGCATCAGACGTGCTGACCTGTATGATAGAAGAAAAATGTCAATATCTGTCGTACCAATCTAATCAAAACTTAAAACAGGGTTGGTCCTGATCAGGACATTTAATGTGATAGTAACAACTTGGTCCATTTAGCATTAGGGGTCTTCGCTCTGTTTTGTAACAGTGTTCTCATTTTACTTTCCCATGCAGAGATGGAAAATTCAAGCAGAGGCCAATGATGAGGCTGAAAGACTTCTTAGTTCCCAGCCCATGCCTTTGGACGAAGTTTGAGGTTGTATGGACGCATCTTATTTGTGTGCTGTATAATTGGTCTTGCTTCACCTCCCACCTCAATGATCTTCTCAATGATCTTTACTTGACTGAACAAAAGAGCAACATTCACTCACCCATGCCTTTTAGCCGACAAGTATTGAAATTTTGGTATCTGAGAACAAGCACCATTTGTCACCAGAAGGGTTGCATTGCATATGATCATAAGTATGGTAATCTGTGGCATCTAATGCAAATATTTGTTGCCACTAAAACCCGCTCTCAGTTCTCGAAGTCAAGGTATATAACAGCCCGTGGTGTAATTAATTATTAATAATGGTAATATTTTAAGGAAGGTGTATATCTTATGAAAACATTATCATTAATTCACATTCATAAAATCAAAGTAATATCACTTTAATAATCTTGATTATATAATATTTTTAAATGTAATTATATTAATATTTTAATTTATAAAAACTACCATACTACTACTAGTATTTTCTTCTAGTATTGTGTTAAAAAAAAACTAATTCATGAATAAGCTTTAAAATGAGTTGTTTTTTTAGAGGTTTCATGCATGATAATGCTAACTATATATCCTGTGAGCTATAAACACTTGTTAATGTGTATAGATGCAATGCTTTTTAATGATAAACAAATTATAAATGTTATGTTAATTATTGCCCGATGATTTGAGGGTAGGCTATAGGAATCTCCAAAATTGAAATATTATGATTTTACCATCATAGCAAGCCTTGGTCAAAATTCCATACAATGATTGCTCAGATTATTCCACGTGATATCAGCCTTCTTTTATATTGTGTTTTATTCCCTTTTGGGTTGCTTTTGTTTTACTCTCCAAAGGCTACATTATAAAGAACTATTTAAGATTCTCATTCTTCTTCTAGATACCAAGGCACCAATCAAGGACCATAGAAGGTCCTACAAAATAAAGCTAAAAGGTTCAACCTTACCTAAAGGGTTGCCAAGTCTCTATTATTATAATAGGGAACTTAAAGTTGACAGTTGGCGTGAGATGATTGTGGTGAGTGTCACTTCCGAGGAAATAAAGCATTCCCTAACTTTCTTCAAATCAAGAAATGACAAAATTTTAATCCATAAAAAAAAAGTCTTGTTAATTAGTGTTCTTAAAATATTGATTAAACAATTGTAAGTTAATGTATTTAAGTTTTCGTAAAAACATATTATATAAAAAAATTAAATAAACTCCCTTAATTTAAACCTAGCCATAGACTCCTTTGATTTTGAACTGTACATTTAAGATTATGAAGAGCATTAGTTTGATAATAAATTATACATCACATTAATTTGGCAGCTCATGAACAATTAATTCTCTTTGGCCTTTTCTTATGATGAAATGTATTGGGTTGAGTATCAGATAATCATCAATTTGACATGTTGATTACTACTGATGTAGCAAGTTTTTCTTGATAAATAAAAGCACTACATATTCCTTAGAAAATAATAGCGTATCAAATTAAAAAAGAAAGGTGTATTTAGCTATAATTTAAAATGAATTGAAATTCAAAAGATATTTTAATTTAAATGAAAGAGAGGTGTATATTTTATTCTGAGAAATTAAATTAAACATTTTCGTGAAACTTCATAAAATAACTAGGATAAAAATTGTATAGTTTTAAGAAAGATTATATATTAAAATTTCGTCCACATGTATCCGGAAGCATGTTGATAAGGGATGTTTCCATATATTTGAAAAGCTTAGCTATGATTTTAATCCTTTGATTTTGGTCTCTAAATTAAAACAAAAAATCTTTTAAAATTGAGAAAATATAATCTTGAACTTTAAAATCTAAATTTGAGAAAATAAAATATTTTTATAAAAATTAATTTTAACTATTTTAATTTAAAGGGATAAAAAATTATCTCAAATTTAAAAGATTTAAAACACAATTAAACTTGTTTGATAATATAAACATGTTGACTTTGAAGGATAAAAGTTGTAATTGGTAAAGTTAATATTTAGAGTCAGAGGCAGGCATTGATTAGTGAATTGAATAGCATAACCACACACAAGTTAGGTTATTAGAGAAGGTGTTGCACAAATAAAAATAAAAATAAATTATGATAAAAGCAATCCATTCTTTTTGTTAAAAAACTTCTTCATTCTTCAACTTCCCTCGCTTTTCTTAAACTTAAGAAATATATTGATATAACTTTTAAAGGAGAAACATATTCATCCATTACTAATCAAATAATAATATATATACATCACATTCACACAAGTGAATACAAAATTATTTTCACTCTTTATACTATAATTGTTGTTAGATGATAAACTTTTGCACATTAAACGTTAATTATACGAAAAGCAACAAATATTATTCACATCTTAATATGGATTAGAACGATCTAATTGTTTAAATAAACTATACGACTTTCTAAAAAAATAATGTGGTTTTCCATAGACAATAATAAAATTATAAAATGGGTCAATAATCTAATGTGTCACTTCAACAGCTAATAAAACTTATCTAATAATTATACGAACTAAAAATATGTATTTTAATAGACGTACCTAACGTTATTGAAACTTGATTGATGGCCAGTTTCGATAAAATATAATAAATCTTTATACTATTTAATGTTTCATAAATACTAAATTATATATTTTATGATTTAGAATGATACATACGTACATCGAATGACACTAGATGCTGAATTAAACTTTGACATCCAATTCATTAATCTTTTTTTTTTACTTAATCTAAACTTTAATATAAATTTTAATTCAATCAATTTTCTATAAATTGATTTGGCCATTTTAAATAGTTTTGTTTTAATTTTAACACTTTTATTATCTAACTAATAATTTTGATCAATCACAAGTCATATCTCTTAAAAGATAAAAAACCACACACACACACTAAATTAATGGATATTTTCTCCTATCTATTATTTTTATTAAAGTGAGCAATTTTTTAATTCTTAAAAATATTCTAATTTTATTTAAAATTACCAACAAAATTTTTGTACAATTTGGATCTTGGTGATCATTCTTAAATTCATAAAGCATTAAAAGTTAGTTAAAAATTACCCAAAAAAAAAATTAATGTTTGTTTATGACAATTTATGAATTCGTAGAAAATTTGCAGAGTTGAATCAGAGTGTTACTTGAGCGTCTCTTTAGGCTTTTGAAACATTGCGCGTCCCATCCACGTGCTGCTGTCATCATAGACGAGTACTAAGCGTTGACTGTTAAGTCACTTAATCCAATATTTCATTTCATCTAATTTTAGTAATAAATTAATTTATTAAGATTATAAAAAAAATTTGGAAGATTCTTTTTAATTTTTTTCAATAATATCCCTTATAAAAAAATATGCAATAATTTAGAAATATATATATAGAGAGAGAGTTAATGTTTTAATGATATATTAGTATATCTTGACTCTAGAAATACTCCATCTCATTTTGGTATGGTAATAATATTAGGTGAAATTTTTATATATAAGATATTGTATGTTTTAAAGCTTTAATTAATGATTTTGTTTTAAAAAAAATCTTGATACATTGAAACTGATTAATATATTAAAATATAAATTGTTAGTCAAAAAATAAGAAATAAGTATGAGTGGAACTAGACTTTGCTTTTGATCTTATAAAACATTGTTCTTAACCCCATAATGCTAGTAATTGATCTTGACTATTAATTTAAGAGAACTAAATAATATATTTTTAATAAATAATAAATGAATATAAAAAGATAAAAAATACGAAAGGATAAGATGTTAATTTTGTAAATATATAAATAAATATATTTAATAATTATTAAATTTGAGAAAATAAAAATCATAAATACTAATGTAAATTATAAAACTTTATAAGTAATAATTAAATTTACGGTTAAAAATCATAAATACTAATGTTAAATTACAAAATTTTGAGGAAATATGATCCTTAAATTCCTAAAAAAAATTATTTGGAATCCTAATATGTCATAATTTTATCTTTTAAAAAATATCTTAATGAATTAAAAGAGCATTAACTTTAACTTTATTATGTGATACTTATTATCATACCAAATCAGTATATAAGATAACTTCTTTCAAAAACAAAACTATGTAAAGGTAAAAAAAAATATACCAAACAAAATTAATATATATATATATATATATATATATATATATATTATTTTATTTTTGATAAAATGTTGTAATCCGTGAAATTATGGTTTCTTTTTTCAATTTTTTTGGCAAAAAAGAGATCATAGAATAGCTATATAATTAATCATTAAATTGTAGATAAAATATTCTCTTAAGATACATTCTATTTGACAAAAACAATAAAGACTATATAATGTATTAACTTAAACAAAATGATATTATAGTAAATAAATTATAAGTTCACTTTTGGTTTAGTCACTTTTTTTAAAGGATTAATTTCTCATTATATTAAGGCTAAGAATAATATAACTAATTTGAAGTTAGTTAAAAGTTTGACTTAATAGTTAACTGTAATTTTGATTTATTAACTAAATAAAGTCGAACTTACGTACAAATTTAGAGTTATCAAATAATGGAGTTAAACCTAAATAAAGTACAAACCCAAAATTAAAGTCATTAAATAATGGAGTTGAACCTAAGTTAAGCATACCTCCACTTGTTTCATTGACACATGTTAATTAAGTGTTCGAGATCCATTATAGAAAGTCAAATATGCATGCTTATGGTAACAAATTAACAATCTTGATTTTGTTTGATGAGAGAAAAATGCCAATATAAAAAAAGAATGAATAACTAAGAATCCCTGTTTTATTACCAATAAATGCTATTTAGGAAAGAAAATCCGTTTTTTTCAAACGAAAATACCAAGAAAACCCCTCTTTGGTGCCAACAACGAAAAAAGATTACACTTTCAAAACGATATTAATCAAATATTCTATCTTTAAAGCAGAATAATGTTAAACTGAATATTATCTTATGAAATTAGTAAGAATAAGCTGTAACAATTGTAACAACCTAATGCCATTATTAAATTTTATAATAATAGCCATTAACCATTAACCATCAAACAAAAACTACAACTTAAAATGAAAGTTTTTCTATTAAACCAATCATTAATCCAAGAACAATCCTTACAAAAAAAAAAAAAAAATTAAAACAAGAAATTGGAAATTGCAGTGACTGTGGAAGGAATAGGAAACAGAGACAAAATCCGAACCAAACACACACTGGAACTGCACATGGATGATCTGGAACTCCCAGCATAAATATTCGAAAAAAATAATGTGAAGTTTTGGGTATTTAAGGAAAAGTAGTGACTTGAGACTTTAGCTTCAGAAAAATCTTATGACTTTGTTGTGAACGTGTTGGTCACAGAATTCTCGCCTTCTCCAAAAACGTTCTGGCGCGTAACAAACTCAACTTTTCCAGTGCCACATATATAACTCACCCTTTTTTTCCTCTCTTCTGTTTACTCATTCTCTTATCTTCTTCCGTTTTTTTCTCCTCTGCTAAACGCTTTCATTATGCCAACGATTTTGGTTACCGGAGGTGCCGGATACATCGGTAGCCACACCGTCCTCCAGCTTCTCCTCGCCGGTTACAATGTCTTCGCCGTCGACAACTTAGACAACTCCTCCGTAACCGCCATCCTCAGAGTCAAGGAACTCGCCGGAAAATTTGCAAAGAACCTTTCCTTTGTCGAGGTACCCGGGTTCGACCGTTTTCTCTTCTATTTGAAAATAATAAAAAAACTCAATTCGGATTGCTGCATGGCCCTCAGAATTTAATGGTTTTGAGTTTCTTTCGTTATTGATTTCGATTTAACGATTGTTTTTTCGATTTTCGATTCTCTGTGTTGAGTTTATGTAATTCTTTTAGATTTCTACCGGGCTTGTGTATTGTGATGGGGTCCATTGGCAGGTTAAAGCAAAAGCGTTACGATGCGCTTTATTCCAAAGTTTAGTAAATACTAAAAAAAAGACGGTGACAGGTTCGAATTATGTTTATGTGTGTTTCATAACAATATGAAACTAACTCTGTCTGTTTCTCAATTAGTGCGACAAGTAAACACTGTACTTTTGATGTGATGTGCGTTTGTTTTAATTATTGATTTGTTCTATTGCTTCCCATTATGTCTAATTTGATTATCAATAAGAATTGTATTCTGTATTTGTTTTTTTTTTTTTTATCTCTAAAGTTCAATTTTAAGCCAAATTATTGTTCTTGTTTTGTTTATTTAGACGTTCTTAATTATTGATACACGTATTGCACTTTAGTTATAGTTACTTTATTTTTGGTGCTGATTGGCTCTTCGTTAATCTTTTCCTCTGCAGTTGGACTTGCGGGACAGAGCTGCTCTCGGGAAAGTTTTTTCAACCGCAAAGTAAGGATTTGGCAGAATTTTTTGTAATTGAAAAAGGAAGAATATAACTATTGCTCATTTTGTGTCGGTGCTTCACATTCTCTTATGGTTTTACTATCTGTAAAGAATAGCTGTTTGGAATGTATTTTATCTTTTTCCTGCAGGTTTGATGCTGTCATACATTTTGCTGGGCTGAAAGCAGTAGGTGAAAGTGTGCATAAACCTTTACTCTACTTTGACAACAACTTGATTGGGACAATCATTCTATTTCAAGTCATGTCTGCTCATGGATGCAAGAAGGTATGTTCATTTTAGTTTTGATCTTTTGGGGCCTTTTTGATTGGCTTCAACTCCTTGGAAAAAATTAATTATATGGATGAATATCGTCACACTTCCATGGCATCAATTATCTTAAGATGAAGACTAAACCATTTCTTTTTATGGTCCCCTGCTATCTTTAAGTGTCTCGTGGTATTTGTTGCACAACATTTTTCTTGATGCTGCAATCTGATAATTTAACTGATTTATATTTCTCGAATGATGTCAGCTCGTGTTCTCATCTTCAGCAACTGTATATGGCTGGCCAAAGGAGGTTCCATGTACTGAAGAGTTCCCTTTGTCAGCGACAAACCCATATGGACGAACCAAGGTATGACTAGGAGATTGTTGGATAGTAAAACTGAAGATGCTCTGATAATGGCTGCTTACAGAAAGAAAAAAAAAAGTATTTTTTTTATTTTAATTATATAGTTTGTTGAATATTACTGATAGCAATATACTAAGGTTTGTCTTGGAATCTAACTAAGATATCTAATGAGAGAGAGGTTTGTTTTGCAGCTCATCATCGAAGAGATTTGTCGTGATCTCCACCGTGCAGAATCAGATTGGAAAATTATACTGTTGAGATATTTCAACCCAGTTGGTGCACATCCTAGTGGTTCTATTGGTGAGGATCCTCATGGAGTTCCGAACAATCTCATGCCCTTTGTTCAACAAGTGGCAGTCGGCAGACTACCTTCACTGACGGTTTTTGGAAACGATTATAAAACATGTGACGGCACTGGAGTATGTTCTCACTTCTTTTACTCGGTTTAGCGAACTTTTTCCTTGAAAGATTGCATGCAAAGCTCACCCCCCTCCCTATAATACAGAAAATTGAAAAGAGATACAAGTAGCCTTGAGTTGATGAGCCCACAAATCATAGAGCTCAAAGAATAAGATAAAATTTCCATAGGAATATTCCATTAATTTGATTGATATGGTAAAGATAGAAAGGGCTTATCAGAGATGTTATTCACAAAACAACTAGTAGACATTTCTAAAATCCCAACTAGCTAACAAATTTCATCTATCTAATACAATTAACAGTTGATTAATATCCTGTAACGATACACCTTTTCCCTTTGGTTTGGAATGAGTTGATGATTTTGGACATCTTGAGCTACTGCAGTCTCACTTTGGCCATTCATACAGGCATACATTCCTATTTCTTAAGATCTGCCTATGATTTCTTCAAGGATCTTACAGAATATCTTTTTTTTTTCTCAGGTTCGTGATTACATTCATGTTGTTGACTTAGCAGAAGGGCACATTGCTGCTTTGCGTAAACTGGATGATCCTAAAATTGGTATTATTCCATATTTATCATTTTCTCTAACAATTTACTCAATATGTTTGGTTTGGTAAATAAACTCTGAAAGATTGTGATTGTGAAATGATTTCTTATCTTTATAAGCCAATGATAATTTTTCGTGTTGGCCCATTTTGTTTTGCATTTTCTTTTTATACTGTTATTTTGTTAAATAATATTGCTGAAACCTTGGTCTTCGACCAAGTCAAATGCTGTCATATGATCTACGTTGCCCACTTCAGCTAATAGGATAAGGCTTTATTGTTGTCTTGATGTTACTTTGTTAAAATTTCACTGTACGTATATACAGGTTGTGAAGTTTATAACTTGGGAACAGGAAAGGGAACATCAGTTTTGGAGATGGTAAAGGCTTTTGAAAAGGCATCTGGAAAGGTAACAGACTGATAGTTTTATTTCTGTTTTTGCATCTAATATAAACCTTGGCGCAAATTTTTTGTCATTATTTTTTTTATAAATGCATTTTGGTTCTCATTTTGATTGTGATTTTTCTTTTGTCCCTGGACTTCAAATTTGACATGTTAAGTGTCTCTTAATCATTTGCATTCTGATATGATACAATGAAATGGAAGAAATGTGAAGCAAGCTTCAACTGTGCAGTTTTTGGACTGTCATAAATATGTCCTGGTGCTTCCTGATTTTTTTGAACCTCAACTACATATTTTATCTCTTTTTGAATGTTACAAATCCATGGATCAAAGGAGTAAAGATCGAACTCATAAGGGAGCATATTGATACTCATTAGTAAGAGATACATTTGAGGCTCTTTTTCACAGAGAGCTTATTCTGGATTAATTCTATAACTAAGTAACTTCCAAACTGAAACAACAACTCTGCTTCTAATTGATGATCTCTGTCACTGACTACTACAGACACAATGAGCAAACAAAATTTAGAAATCAAACATCTGCCCATCGTATGCAACAAATCTGTTAAACTTTTCTCGTGTTTAAGTAGATAAACCTAAAACATCTTGAACCAACTCTTTTATAATATATTTGGATTAAGTTTTTCTTCATTACATGACTAATTTAATTTCATAATTTATTACTATTCAGAAAATTCCACTTGCAATGGGTGGTCGTAGACCTGGAGATGCTGAAATTGTTTATGCATCAACGAAGAAAGCGGAAAGAGAACTTAATTGGACGTAAGTACTGATTTGATTCAAAGTGAACAATTGCATGACATTTTCTTGCTCATCTTAAGGCTCATTTGCCTGAACTCAACATTCATGATTTTTTTCATTGTCGTCACTATCCTTGTGAATATCACCGCCGTGATATTAAATGACTGAATAATGTCACGTCTATTTAAAAAACCTTTTTAGTTCTTTCAAACTGCAACTAATATACAATTGTTTTCATTTGTTGTAAAAAAAAAATTGGGCAAGGTTTCACGATTTGTTATTTACTTCCCCTTTTTATCTATTCTCACAAATTTGTTGTCGTTGCAGGGCCAAACATGGCATCGATGATATGTGTCGAGATCAATGGAATTGGGCCAGCAAAAACCCATATGGATACGATAGATATGGAGATTCCTCCAAGTGATGTTTATGATTGTTAGATTAAGTACATATATATTTTCTTTTGGGGTCTTTTTGAAACCTGTCACCCAATAGGCCCCTAAAGTTTTTGTTTAGCGTTTCTAAGATAGAAAATCCTTTCTTAACTATGAATTTCAATAATGTGGTAAATAAAAATAATAGTTTACATTAATGATTCTTTCGGTTCCAGCTTCAGGCTATCTATTGAATGGTCATTCTCATCATCTTCAAGAACATGGTTGTGTCCTGTTTGTAAATCTGAACCACACATTATTGAGTATGTATGACTTACGAGTCATACCTTACCTCATTATTCATAATAAAGTCTTACTTAGTATTATATGTTTTGATTTTCATGCTATTTTTTCTGATTTTCTTCTATTCCTGTCATTGGACGAGGCACTCGTAATTGTAGTAAGTAAAATAACCGAAAGCTAAAATATTTCACTCTCTGTCACACACTCATATAAGAGGAAACAGATGTTTAATTCAATTCACACACACAAAGTAAGTTACAACATCTGTCATTTATAAGCAAAATTCTCCTAAATAAATTTGAGGATAATTATTGGTTTTTCTTAATACTCCTCAATGATTATTGTCTCTGATCTTGGATCATGTCATGGAGAATTAGCTAGTTGCCTTTTAAATCCTTCAAACTTTATACCGTTGAGTCCAACAGTAAAAATATCTGCAACTTCACTTCCAGTATTCACAAATTTCATCCTTTTATCTTCCAATGACACTTTTTCACGAACAATTTCTACACGTTTTGTAAGAGCATGAAAATCTGGGTTTTCTGCCCAACGAATTTCATATCGATTGTCACCATAAAACGGTATGACATAATCAATTGGTAGCTGCAAAATTTTCAGAAATTCTTGTAGCCAAGAACATCCTTTAGCTGCCACAGCTCTTGCTTTTTGTTCTGATTCAATGGTTGACAATGACACGATTAGTTATTCCTTACTGCACCATGAACCAAGTCTTGATCCCAGACTAATTACATACCCAGTTGTGGATCCACATATGGCAAGACCACCTGGGAAATCAGTGTCACTATAACCAATCATCTTACAATTCATATTTCTTGAATAAAAGGTACCACCGTCAAATGTTCCTTTAATGTATGTTAAAGTTCGTCGAATCGTATCTAACTGAGGCTTATTGAAATTTTGCTCAAACGGCTTGTTACTCCAACATCAAAAGAAATATTTGAACTAGTTAGTTCTAGATAAATCAACCTTCCAACTATTTGCCCGTACGTACAGAAAGCCAAAGATTCCATGATTTACTTGCTAAGAAAACACGAACAATGTGATTTTGCCAATGGACTAAATGTCTCATCATACCCATGTTCTTCAGAAAGTCCATAATGGTTTCATTTGTGCGTACCTTTCATTTACGAACCCATTTGCATCAAAACAGGTTTCACATCTTTGGGTCTTGACACTAGCTCCCATATATGATTTAACTTCAATTCAATAATTTCTTCCATTATTTCTTTGCTGCTGCCTCATAATAAGTATATGTTTCCCTCAATTTTTTTCTGAAGCCACATCAGCACATATTTTGGATTTGGTTTTAGTTGTCTATGATCTTCGAAGCCGTGATTGCACAGAAACTTCTTCGGCTTCATCAAAGTGTTTTAATAATTAGGGTTATGATATTTTGAAAATTCACTCTTTTCAAACTTCTATTCAATGACTTATTTTTATATTACTATTTAAATGAGATATCATAAAATTTCTCTCTCACATGTTCTATAATAAAATAAAAATATAATAAAATATTTAATATTAATATTATTTTCATTATAATTATTTAAATTATAAATAATGATATAATATATATTTTTTATTCTAAAAGACGTTATTTATTCATTCCTATCTCGATTTTGTTACAACATCGGTTTTTATAAAAATCGACGTTAAATTATGTCATAGTAAATGTTTTCTGTATATATTATGTCATAGTAAATGTTTTCTGTAGTAATGTGGATTTCAATGATGTTAGAAGCCAAGAAACTGATGAATGGTTCTGCAGCTCCCAAGTGAGGTACTATTGGTTTCTGGTGTAATTAATCAACTCATCTTCTTCGTTCATTATAGTATTTGCCACTCCTTGTTTTTCTTTTTCATATAAAATTGTGCAACTATTGTGTGTGTAACATTCTGTTATCTCCACCTAAGCTTGTTTTAGTGTGTGTCTGTTCTGTCGTCCAAACAGTTTGTGTCGTGCGTTTCTATGTAGCTAAATGTGACAAAAAAAAGAACGGTGGATTAATGTTGAAGGGAGTATAAACTTCAAAATCAACACATCTAATTTCATTGGGTTTACTTGGCTTTTTTAGCCTTATCAACGTTAACCTTCTATATAATTTCACCATTTTCAGAAAAATTAAATATATTAACTTGAATTGGTTTCATATTATTTTTAAAAAAATATTTAGCTAAAATAATTCAAATTTCATAAATTTTAATCCTCTTATTTAGATATAACATTTTAATTACAATTAAACATATAATTTATTTTAATATTAAACATCATCCGATATTTTAAAATATTAGTTAATAATATTTTGTAATCATTGATGTTATTTTTTTTAATAAAGTTCGATGAAAAAGTTTAACTGACGTTAATACTTTTTTTATTAATTTTGAGGGTTGACTAAAATTATTTTAATTGATAAATAATATTATTATTTTTTCGAAATCTTCAATCAAGTTTTCGTCAACTTTTTCAATGTTAAAAATAATCTTTGATGGTCAGTTTTTTAACCCATTTTTAAAAAAAATACGATTAATGATCTGAATAAAAAAGAATCCCTACAAATATTAATAATATAAAAGTAGTCTTACTATCGTTAATAAAGAAAAATCAAATTTATAATTTAAAAATAATTTTGATCTATATAGACCAATAAAAAATGTAAAAAAAAAACTTGAGAAAATAAAATTTACAACAGAGAGACTGAACTAATAATGAGCCTGAAATAGTTAAATGAAACAATAAAAATACAAAACAAAATAGGATGAGCTACCCGAACATGAATTCACTTCAATGTTACAGTATATCATAAAAGAATAAATAATAAATAGAGTGATGTAAATTTTCAAAATTAACCCACTAGTTATCTACATAAGGAAAGAGGGTATTATTGTAAATTTCATATATATATATATATTACTTTTTCTTTTATAGAAAGTAGATAAAATATTACAATTGTTGTTCTTATCAAAAGAGAATATTTTTCAAGTATATGAAATAAAAGAGAGCAATTAAAAGTGCAAGGGTTAAGCTGTCTCCATTTTCAAATATATGAATTAAAATTGAACCGTTAAAATTATAGTGACAATAATGATTCACACACTAAACTAGAAAATGAATTCTACTTAATCTTACCCTCTCAATTTTACTTCCTAACAAAATGAATGTAAATAAGTTTGAATCTTAATATAAATATATAATGTATGATTGAAATTTAATCGTCTCGCCCTTTATACAAAACACTTCTCTAACTTATTTTCACAGAAGAAGCTTAAATTAATCGTCTAGCAGTTTTTCTCAAAGCTTTGGTTATATTTATTCACTCTTCTAGTGTTATTTTTTTTTTTAAATTGGGTTTTATTTTTAACAAAAACACAATGTCACAAAATATAGAGTTTTTGTCAAATTCAGTAAGATTTACAAGTGTAATTCCATGCTAAACCTTGATAAATATGGATTAATTTTCTTAACAAGAGAGTAAAATTCCATTACAGAGAGAACAGTGGAACTAGAGAGAATCTAGCGGTAGAAACAGGGACCGACTAAGCAGTAAAATGCGTTTCGAGTACATTATTATTACAGGGCCGTAAAAGCGAGTATCCCGTTGGCGTCACGTCCCTTTTCAAACCAAGTTCCACACACACGCTCCATATAAAAAAGACTGTGCGTTTCCCCTTTCGATCCCCTCAACCACAATCGACACAGCACCGAACGCGACCCTCGCGCTCTCTCTTCTCTCCGTAACCGTCACCGACGATCTAAATCTGATCCACTGAACAGATCTCATAAATCCAAATGGAGAATCTCATCTCGTTGGTGAACAAAATCCAGAGAGCTTGCACCGCCTTAGGCGACCACGGCGAAAACAGTGCACTCCCCACACTATGGGACTCTCTTCCCGCCATCGCCGTCGTCGGAGGCCAGGTCACACCTCCGATCCTCTCTCTTATGCACTTCTCTTCTCATCTCGCCTCGAATAATAACGAATCGTGCTTGTTTTTTTCGCTTTCAGAGCTCCGGCAAGTCTTCCGTCTTGGAGAGCGTTGTCGGCAAAGATTTCTTACCTCGTGGATCAGGTCATCGTTGCTCCGTTTCTCTCTCTGTCTTCCTTAAATCGATGTTTCGGATTTGAAACTCACGCGTGCGAATAGTTTTGCAGGGATTGTTACGCGGCGACCGCTCGTTTTGCAGCTTCACAAGATTGACGAGGGAAGCAGAGAGTACGCAGAATTCCTACACCTCCCTAGGAAGAGGTTCACCGACTTTGGTACTTTTCTATTCTCAAGTCACAATTCAAAACTTCTTGTTACTTTGTTATTGCTTGTAAATAAATAAATAAGTAAATGGTTGTTATGTATATGTATCTCTTCAAGGTGGATTTGATTGTTGTTGACCAATTTCTGTATATTTCTATTTGTCACTGCTATTATTTATTATTATATTTAATTTTTGTAGTTGCTGTGAGGAAGGAGATTCAAGATGAAACGGATAGAGAAACGGGACGAACGAAACAAATTTCTACTGTTCCGATTCATCTTAGTATATACTCTCCTAATGGTGTGTTGGAATTTTTTTTTTTCTTTTTTCTTTATTACCGTCCCACATTTTTATCTTCCTTTTAATGCTATAGTTAGATCTGGCAGTAACAATGCTTAGTAGATTCATGTCCTGACCTGTTTGTTTGACTTTGGGTACCTCTTGGATTTTTGCAGTTGTTAATTTGACGCTCATTGATCTTCCCGGGCTTACTAAAGTAGCTGTAGGTAAGCAACTAATTGACGTGTCTTTACTGTTGATCACCGATTGTAAGAGTTGTTCAATTTTATGATGCATATGATACTAACTGATCATTTTACCAAAAATAGAGGGTCAACCGGACAGTATTGTAAAAGACATCGAGGATATGGTTCGCTCCTACATTGAGAAGGTATGGTTCATTGTAGTGCTTTAGCTAATTGGAAATAGGTCGTTTAAGGAAGTAAAGAACAAACATTGTAAGCAAGCTTATAAATATTTACTTCCTTGCCTCAAATTGTTATATGAGTTTTACGATCATAATTTACATATCTGAAAAACTTAATTTGGAAAATTCGCTGATTGTGCAAAAACATTGCAAGTGTTTATTTTTCTTCTGACCATTAGGTTCATAGTATATAGAGATGTACATGGGTCAGGTTGGTCGCTTGGGACAAATACATCACCCAACAGAATAAAAAGAACTCGGGTTAGGTTAGGTCTGTCTTTTGCATTTTTTTTTGTTAATCCAACACAACCTACTCTTGATTAGATTTGGTTGAGTTGTGTCAATTGAGTTACAAATTCTAAAATACATTTTTTTTGTTAAAATTTGTAATTTAAAACATTTTTTATAAGATTTTTTAGAATAATTATTTTAAAGATAGGCTATATTATTTAATATTAGAATAATTGAATATGTTAAAATATATATTTGGTTCATAGGATAATTAAATAATAGTATTAGTATTGTTATTATAATTAATATTTATATTTTTTTAATAATTTTGGTCGGGTTAGGCCGAGTTTCAGATTCAACAAATAGACTATATTATTTAATATTAGAATAATTGAATAGGTTAAAATATATATTTGGTTCTTATGATAATTGAATAATAGTATTAGTGTTGTTATTATAATTAATATTAATATTTATTTAATAATTTTTGGTCGGGTTAGGCTGAGTTTCAGATTCAACAAATAGAACCAATTATCTAACAGGTAAGAGATGGAGTTCAATCGGGTTAGGATACAGTTGATCCGATCGCAAAGAAAATCCAATTCAATCTATTTGGATTAGATTGGTTTGTTGAGTTATCCAAACCATTGAACACTTTAATAGGAGACATTTATGAGAAAAAAATCCCATGGGAATGGGCTATGCTGAATTTGATATTTAATTTTGCAGCCAAACTGTATAATTTTGGCTATTTCACCAGCCAATCAAGATCTGGCAACATCTGATGCAATTAAAATTTCCCGTGAAGTGGACCCTTCAGGTAATTTCAAAATAATTATTTTTCTTTCAGCTCTGGACACTCTTCGTGTTGCATGTACCTATTGAAGTTTTTTGTTTGTTGTTTATTATTCATGACCAATGTGATAATTTGTTCAATCATAAAGCTGAATATATCTTTTAAAAATTAAAATATAATAATATTGGAACTTTTAGAGAATATTGAGTTAAAATTGATGAAAATGAAATTTATAATTGAGAATGTCTATATTGAGACTTACAATCAATTTGAAATTCCTAAAATATTTAACATGCCGTTTTTTGACATTTAAATTAATTAACTAAAATAAGGCATTAAATATAAAATCTGCAACGGTAACAAAACAGTATTTAAACTTTATTCTAAAATCTATTTTTAGATAAGGAAAATCTCAATTTTAACACTCATCTTTGAGATTGGACATGGAAATGCCAAGTTTGAGCTCTATGAACTTCAAACAGCATATCGTAAGTTCTTTAGTCATTAAGCAGGTTGCTCCTTAAATCTCATCAATTTTTACTAAATTCATGATCTTCAACTAAATTCAACTTCAACTAAAAACTATTTTCCAATCATTTCAATATTTGCAATCATAGTTTCACGTTCACCAATGACGAAACAATAATTTTTTGAAACTTCAAATCTATTTCTTAGCATTTGTGCAATATTAAAAAATTCTGCTTTGTAAAGAACATTTATGACAACTATCATACCTTTCCTTGTTTGATATTTAATTTGCCCCTTTCCTTTGGCTTGCACAATTTTGTCATTTCCTAGTTTGACTTTTCGCTAGTCAATGGAGATAAAAATTGATAGAAATTTGGTAGTCTAGTTGGTATATTTACTATCAATGAGCCAAGTATTTAGTCCATGTGAATTGAATTCTTGTGCTGTTATAAATAAATAAACGCTTGTCATCGATGTTATCTTCTTCAATCAATTTTGGCTGTTGTTTTGGTTGCTGCACAGACGATTTTCCTTCAATCTATAATTATTTCCACTTTGACCAAGTTTTGCAAAAAAATTATGGTGAAAATGATGCTTATTTTGGTACCAACAATCTTCTAAGCACGATTGGTTCTTTAGCAGCAAGAACTAGGCAACAGATTTCCTTCTTTTTTTAAGTATCTTCTCAACCCCTTTGTTGTTTTTGGAGGATTTTGAGTTTTCAAAACATTATGTTTTGCTCAAGAGGTGCCTTCAATAGCTTCATCACTTCTCATTAACACACTTTGTTCTTATGAATGAAGCTTGCTGGCTTGATTAGTAATTTTGAGTGTCTGTAAATCATAAGATTCTTCAATTGCAGAGATCTTTGCTTTAAACTTTTCAGGCATAGGAACCATGATTTTTTTTACAACCTTGTGATAGTTAATGATGCCTCACCAAGAAGCCACATTTGGTTCAGGTGTTTTCATGTCCATGGTTTTGGTGAATGTGATTTGAATGCAAAAAATTTATTACTTTATCTTTCTTCAGCTTCTTATATGAGCTTTAGAGATTTCAACTGTGCATAAAAAATGCATATGGACCATCCAACTGTGATAGTTTCCACCATTAAATATTGGAATGATAGATGAGGAAATGCTAAGTAAAGATATTTGCACCAGAACTGCATGGAAATTGAATCACTAAATAGTGTTTGCACTCAAACCTTAGTGTGCTAGCTCTCAATGAAAAAATTTCCTTGCCCTATAGGAAGCAAACTCTTGATTCCAATATGAAATTCCTATAACATATAACCTACCATTAGATTTATTTGAAATTTAAATTAACTAATTGAAACAAAACATATAAGATAGATTTGCAACTATTACAAAACATTATTCAAACTTTATTCCGAAATCAAATTTCGAACGAGGAAATAGTTTTCACCATTAATTGGATTGACAGATGAGGAAATGCTTGAAGTAAAGATATTTGGACCATAACTGCATCGAAATTGAATCACTAAATAATATTTACACTCAAACCTTAGTGTGCTAGCTCTCAGTGAAAAAAATTCCTAGCCCTGTAGTAAGCAAGCTCTTGATTCCAATTTGAAATTCCTAAAACATATAACCTGCCATTAGATTTATTTGAAATTTAAATTAACTAGTTGAAACAAAAACACATAAGATAAAATTTTTCACGATAACAAAACACTATTCAAACTTTATTCCAAAATCTTGAGTAGCATATTATTACAAACTCAATTTAGGAAATTAAAGTTTGATTAATAGGTTGATAGTTTGTGATATATATGCATATATTTAACACAATCCAATTAAAAAAGTCAAAAGTTATAACAATAAATTATGTTGGAGCGAACCCCTTTAGTTTAGCTGGGCCAAATTCTCATGATTTGGAAAGGTTCAATTGTTGTTTGTTAAAAATGTTTGATTGAAGTGATCAGCTCAGAGAAAGTAGGTTGCAGGTTTTCTAATTCTTGTTTTATTCATTTCAAATTTTTAGGGGATAGAACCATTGGAGTTTTGACAAAGATTGATCTTATGGACAAGGGTACTGATGCTGTTGATGTAAGTCAAACAACTATAATACCAATACCAATATATAATGACATGGTGATAATTCATTGCAAGATTAAGGATTCTCAGTACTAGGGAAAAGGTGTATGCAGACATTATATTTTTATGTTGTTTTTGTCAATGAAATATGTAGATTTTGATTGCTACCTCCTAAATGCTGCTCTACTAGTTTCCTTGTTTCTCAAGATTGCTTTCTTTTATTGGAACAAAGAATAATCAAAAGTTAAGCTAGAATACCAATTATCAATCAATCACCAGAATTGACTGTAAGCTTTCCTTAATCAACAAAGATAAGCTTGTTTTTAATTGAAACTGAATTTATGCTTATTCCTTGACAGAATTATTTGATTTCAATGGACCCTAGTCATATTTTCATATTGATTAGGAGGCGGATGCAATGTCTACAAGGCTTTTTACATATTAAAATATTCTTACTATGGAATTGAGCATAGTCTAATTAATTGTCACTTACCTCTGAAATTTATGACATGTCCCGAAGAATAGGCAGATGTTTTATTCTAAGCAAAAAAAAGAAAAGGTTTAATTCTTCAAAAATACTGATGTGTATGGCATATGTTTTGTCTTGCTCAGATATTAGAAGGAAGAGCATATAGGTTAAAGTTTCCCTGGATTGGTGTTGTGAATAGATCTCAACAAGACATAAACAAAAATGTTGACATGATTGCTGCGAGACGTAGAGAACGTGATTACTTCAATAGTACCCCTGAATATAAACACCTTGCACACAGAATGGGTTCCGAGCATCTGGCAAAAATGCTCTCAAAGGTATAAAAATAGAATTTGTTGCATTGTTTGACTTGAATGTATTGCTTTTGTTCTTTGTGTAACTATTGTTTTATATTTCAGCACTTGGAGACAGTAATCAAGTCCAAAATTCCTGGCATTCAATCTCTTATTAACAAAACAATAGCTGAACTTGAAGCTGAACTAACTCGTTTGGGAAAGCCTGTTGCAGCTGATGCTGGGGTAAGTTTTCTCTTCTTTGCTCAACCAGTTTTAAACTACTAATTTTCAGTTCTAAAATCCATTGTTATTTAATAAGTCCATTGGTCAAAAGGCCTTGTCCTTCCTTCTAAACTTCTGTCATTGTGCACAAGTCTGTGAATATCATTCCCACAATATTACCCAATGATTTTGATTAATTCATTCATGGTAGCTGTGTGTGGTTATGGGAAGATAGCATGACGCTCTATTTTGAGGCATTCTAACTGGGTGTTTCAAATTTTTTAATGACTCATTGCCCATCATATGCAGGGCAAGCTGTACTCAATCATGGAAATATGCCGGTCATTTGATCAAATATTTAAAGACCATCTTGATGGCGTGTATGTGCTTCATTTTCGTAGTCTACTGGGAATTTATTTGCTTCAAAATTATCTCCATGCTGCATTCATTTTTGGTTTCAAACTAACTTTAGTAATTTGCCCAATCTTCTACAGGCGGCCTGGAGGTGATAAAATTTATAATGTCTTTGACAATCAGCTCCCTGCTGCTTTAAAAAGGTTGCAGTTTGATAAGCAGCTTTCAATGGAAAATATAAGGAAGCTTATTACCGAAGCTGATGGGTATCAGCCTCATCTAATTGCTCCAGAACAAGGATACCGCCGTCTCATTGAATCTTCTTTAATAACTATTAGGGGCCCTGCTGAGGCAGCTGTTGATGCGGTATGATTTCATATCTGAATCATCTTATTTTCACCACTGACCACACCTCAATGAAAGTTTATTTGGGCTACTAAGTTTTATTGATTAAAGGGCCCTCCTTTTCCTTATTGTCCTGAGCTACAAATTAGCCTCTTTATTGATTAAATCGGTAAAAAAAATCCTTGACCTCAATTCAATCTTGTCAAAAGTTTGTTAATTGATGAATTTTCCAAAAATATTTTAATGTATTGTGTGTTTGGTCCTGATTGATTTATTTACACGGTCCACTTGAATCTTTTGGTGATTGGTTCATGCTCACCCAAATGTCATTTTAAATGCTTCCAGGTTCATTCCCTGTTGAAGGACCTGGTTCACAAAGCTATCAGTGAGACTTTGGTATGTTCCTGGCTATACATATTTAACATTTCTGTCTTATTTCTTTTAGCTATTTGATGTTCACATAGCTATTGTGAAACTTCGGTATACTCCTACCAGTACTTATTTAATATTTATGCTGTATTTCTTGCTGCTGTATTTGTGCATGACAAGTTCTCGTGTTTGTTAGTGAGCTTTCACTTGTATTCCAGTGACAAAGTTCATATTTTAATATCATTTACAACAATAACACTATCTTTATCCTAATAGGTAAGGTTAGCTGTATGGATCAGACGATGCTTTTGGGTTCATTTAAATAACAAATTTATAAGAAATTATTCATCATGGTATTCTTTTTAATAATTTCTTTATTATACTCTACCCAGTTTCCTGGTCTAGAAACCATGCAGTCTACTCTTCTCACACATGCCTTTTGTAGCTTTCTTTGCACTTGCTCCTTCATTAAGTTTTTGTCATCTTTTTCTCAATAATTGTCAAAACAATCTCATCAAATATAATCACTCATTCTGTAACATGTGTTTTTTTGTGTACACATTTGTATTAACATATTATTATATTCTACTATTCCACTCCCCCCTTTTTTCCCTGCTGCTCATTTGAAGTCCAATATTTACTACATAAAGTTTAAATAGCCGAATAGTAATATGATAGAACTTTCCGTATAATGCTTCAATTTTAGAAGTTAAAAACGTGCATTGTTTTTGGGGATTTATTTGTTCAACTAATAAAATAGGTATGCTTGGATCTGTTGCGCATTGATATGTATCCCCTTCTATATTTGCTTTGCCAATTTTCAAATCGTTAGATGAAAAACTCAACATGTAATGCATAGAGAAGAGGGCTTCAAAAGATTTGGCCACAATTATATCTCTAAACGATTTTGATCTAACAATAAACCTGCCTTTCCTTATTAGATGAATTTTGTATGGGTTTTGTTAAGCCTAATGCATCTATGTTGGAATTTCCAAAGTAGTGGAGACAATCTTCAATGTGGATCTAATGAACTTTTGCCTTTTTATGTCTTTCATAATTATTTATGATCAAACTATGATTTGGAATTTTACCGTTTTTACATTTCATATACTTGGTTTGAACCTTTTCTTTCCATTAATCCAAGTGTTATGAGGTTCAAAATTTTCCCAGCTGATACATAGTCTTGCTGATTTTTACAGGACTTGAAGCAGTATCCCGGCCTCCGGGTTGAGGTTGGGGCTGCAGCTGTTGATTCACTAGAAAGAATGAGGGATGAAAGCAAAAGAGCAACACTGCAGCTAGTGGATATGGAATGTGGCTACCTGACTGTTGATTTTTTTCGGAAGCTTCCTCAAGACGTTGATAAGGGTGGCAATCCCACACATTCAATTTTTGATAGATATAATGATTCATATCTAAGGCGAATTGGTAAGCCTTTCTATTATTTTTAGTCTCAAACTTGTGTTATATTACAGCTTTGTTCTTATAGTTTGATATGGTATGTCCATCAATATGTTTGAAATTGACCATTCACTCACTCTGTAAACAGGAACAACGATTTTGTCCTATGTCAATATGGTCTGTGCTACACTGCGGCATTCAATTCCCAAGTCCATTGTCTATTGCCAAGTGCGGGAGGCAAAACGAAGTTTACTCGATCACTTTTTCACAGACCTAGGCAAAATGGAGGTAAGAATGAATATTTTTTTCCGATGTTTGAAGTACATTTCTCTTTTAATCTTGATCAACCGAATAAGATCGAATGATCTATATTTATCCTTGTTTAAAAAATCATGTGCATTTATCGTTTAATGTTTATCATTCAAGTATGGTCGAATAGTCAATTTTTGCAGTTCTTGTTTCATACAATTATCAATAGTTCTCTCCAAAGACGTGCTAAATGCATGATTTTTGTCATGACTGATTTTAAATTTTGATCTTCCGTATATAATTTGTATTTATAGTTTTTATTTTATCTCTTTAACGGAGAGTTATCATTTGATACTACCTCTGATTGTGTTTATATATAATATGTATTAGCCTGTATTTCATTTGGTTTTTATATTGGCTAAATAAATTCAAGCATTGACTGCCTGTATAAATCTTCTTCGCAGACAAAGCGTCTGTCCTCCTTACTGAATGAGGATCCTGCAATTATGGAACGACGTAGTGCTCTTGCAAAGAGACTAGAGTTGTACCGGAGTGCACAAGCTGAAATAGATGCAGTTGCTTGGTCCAAGTAGATATTCATGTTCATCACGTTTGTATGAGAGCTAGAGCTAGTAGTATTGATATTTCCAGTTCAATATTCATAACTCATTTTTTATTGTCATCTTATCCATTTATATGGTCATATCTTAAGTAGATGAGCCGATTATGAGAATGGGAAAAATTGATTTTTTGGGTTATATAATGGGGTGATTGTAGATCTTTCATTTTTTGTAGTCTTTCCAAATCTTGACTGCTCATTTTTATTTTCGAACTGTATCGTCTACCACTCGAGCAAATATTAATGGAACAGTAAATAGGAAATCTGTGTATGCTATTATGTCACTGCTGAATTTTTACAATGCGAAAGATGGTCACCATACAAAGGCTGAATGACAGAAAAATGACACTGAAAGCGGAAAAAAAAATTATACAATAAAAAAGAGTCATGGGTGAGAGAATTCAGAATCATTTCATCTATATTTTTCTCTCTATCCTTTCATCCATCATAGAACAAGGTTGTTCGAATTCTTTTACTTATCCCCATATCTTGTTTTAAAAATCGCTCACACGTGACCTTTTTCATCATCTCAACTGTTTCAATTGCACGATTTGCTTCCACATTTGTTGCGATTCCTTTCGTATTAAGAATAACCTTGTCTCCAAGTTTTGATACATCCAAATCTTGTTCCCACAAATTGTGATACAAGATTTTGATATTTTGACTAAATGACCGGTTACAAGTAAAAGTCAACATCAATCATAGCTTGAGTTGAGAGCAATGTAATACTGGATGAAATATTTGTAGTTTGAGGAAGTTTAGTTTGTAAGCTATTCGTTCAATAATGGGAAAGAATCAAAGTTCCTCAAATTAAACAACCTAGAAACACATCCACTTCATAAGCCCATTTTCACATCTTTGACAAAAATCAGTGCATCTTTACCATAATTTAGTGGTTTTAGTCCCTTTCTAGACTAAGTTTGTCATGTCTCTATATCATAACTTGTCCCATGTCCAATATTTTTTATAGCTTTTGAAATGTCAATGTATGACATCTCGTGTAATATTGAGTACTGTAAATTTTGTGTTTTATTTACTCTTTCATTGCTTTTCTCTCCATATGTATGCAATATTTTGGGGTGAAATAAATGTGAAGAAATATATCCTTTAAAAAATAATATACTTACATCAGAAAATATTATTATATCCTATGTAATACTACTCTTACAAATTTTTATCAATTATATTGGAAAATTTACGAGAAGCTCCTTTTATATGAATTTTATAATAAATCCACATAATAATGTAATAGTCATGTGTATTGTTTTTCCTTAATATATATGTATTTGTTTGTTTTAAATTAATGAATATATATATATATATATATATATATATATATATTTTTTTTAGGGATGTCAGTTCTGATTAATTAGTCCAAAAGCCGATAAATAAGTTAGGTTAGACAAAAATTTTGTAACTTAAATTGAATTATATATATTTTGCAGATATCTATTTAGGTCATGACCTATATGGACTTAGGTCGATTAGTCCGAAAAAATTAATGAATCGTCTCTTTTATAAAATAATAATTATTTTTAAATAAAAATGAAAATAACATTATTTTATAAATATATATGTATTATAAATTAATTTGACAAAAAATAATTTATTCAAAGAATAAATATAAAAATAAATTTTTAAAAATTACTTAATCTAATTATTAAATAATGATAATAAAATATAATTTAAAATTCTTATTTTAAGATTAAATAGATACATTTTTTTATAATTTATATATTAAATCATTATATCTTAAATAAAAATTAATTTCATTCATAATTTTTAAAATTATTTTTTATTTTATTTAATATTTTTTTAATAATTTGATTTTGTATAAATAAGTTAATGTTTTTTTAAAAAATACCTATAGTCCTATGGCTTGATATAGATATATACTAGATTAAATTTTTTTATCCATTTTATAAAGTTTCGTCATTCCTAGAGATTCAAAATTTATATTTAAAAATAAATTAATATACAAACAACAAAACACGTATATGGAGTGTGTAAACCGAAAATACACTCAAACCAAATAACGACATTCCAATAACAATCCAATGAAGACATTCATACAATGACGTGATTGAGATCCCAAAAATAATCACGGATTCAATTTGAACATATATCAGGAGACATAGAACACTAACCTCGAGTAAACACGAAAACGATTTTAAACTCGAATCCAATCGGGAGAAATGTCAAATTCGTAAAAGTATAGATCAGACTATTTTTTATTTTTACTTGGTTCGTAGATTAAATTAGGTTGAATTGAACTGTTATATTGATAATATCAATGATTTCTTTTACTATTTTATAAATTTAGTAGAATTAAAAAAAGTTTTAAATTTTTGTATGATTTGTTAATGAAAATTATTTAATTATTGTAAATATTTTAATAATTTGATAGTGTTGAAAAATGTAAGAACCGTTTTAAAAAATTACTTAGTTTGGATATTCAAATGTATTGCATACCGGTATTCCTTAAGAAAGTACAATCTAATTCTATCCAAAAATAAATCTCGATTAGTAAAGAGTTTAAATTCTTTTTATACTCATAGCTTCTACATCAATATATTAATTTATCAGAGTAATTTACATAATTATTTTTTTTATACTTTTATTTAATAACCTTTATATATAAAATCCATTATTATGATAACAGAATTCAGATTCTTTGTCAAGTCATGATCAATTTCTTCTTTTTTTCCATAGACTTCTTTAATTATTTAAAAATATGTAAATAAATTATTTAAACTTTGCTTTACTAATATTTTTAAAATAAAAAAAGTGTTGTAAAACATTATTTATAAGTGAGATCTAATTAGAAGATAAGGGAGTCATTATCTCAAAATTGTGTAACTTGTGTTATCATTAATTAGAAGATGAGGGAGTCATTATCCTAAAATTGTGTAACTTGTGTTATTATTTATGATTTTATTTCTTTAAAATTTAATGATTATTTTCAAAATTTTATAATTTATATTAACATTTATTTTGATTTCCAAAAATTTGATAATGATTAAATATACCTACTTGTATACTCACAAGTCTTTTATATTCTTTTATCTTTTTATTTCTTTATTATTTATTAATAATATATTATATATTATCTCATTTTCTATTTAATAAATGTAATTAGTTTTATTTAATATAAGTGGAAACACATCTTAAAATGCAGTATCTATTTTTGGTATAATTAATTCTTTAAAAATATTTATTAAATTTTATTTTATTTTCTCCTTCTATTCGTTAAATATATTAATTTCTTTTATTATGTACCATATTTTCCTCTTTTTGTATTTTTATTATTTTTTAAATATATAAATCGTAAGTGTTTTTTTCCGAAAAAAAAACGGTTACAAAATAATCGTTTATATATATATATATATAGTTATAAATTGGAGCTAAATTAAAATTATTTTTAATCTATCTTACGATAAAAGTCATATTTAACATAACTTAGTTGAAAAACTAATAAAAAAGTTTATAAAATAATAGTTAAAAGCTGTTAAAACAACTTATCTTATTTAGAATACTCATATAAATTATAATTTTTGTTTTATTGAAAAATATATTTTTATAAAATTTTTAATTAATTTTAAACTCTGAAAATATTTTAATTATAAATAAGTTATTTTAACAATAATTATTTTACTTTTATTTGTTATACATTTTTCATATTATATAAATGTGAATTATATTTTAGATTTTCTATTCTAATTTAACAGAAATAAATTATTTATTTTAGATTTTCATATTATAATAAATTATTTTTTATCGTCATTATTTTATACAGATAAGAAAATTATACATTATGTAAAAATTAAGCATACAAAGAAGTATGTAAAATTTAACTTTTTTATCAATTTTATGACAAAATTTATTATAACTGTAATTTTAGATTAAAATATTATATTATATTAATTTAATTATTTTATAAATTTTGTGACAATGATTTTTTATTAAATATGAAATTTAGATATAATAATAATTAAAATTATATTTAAAAAAATATTGAATTCATTAACTTAAAATTACAGTAACCAACACGTTTCCTAAAATTAAAGTTATATGAGTGGATGAAGAGAAAAACATAATAGATAATATTCAAATATTGTTTAAAGAGTAAATTATATTACTCTAATGATTCTAATCCTATGACGTGGTCGACAAACCTGTATTTAACAAAATTGGCTTGTTGGGTTCCCAATGCGGTTGAAGCGGGGTTCCTCAGATTCGCGTAACGATAGAGACAAGCCGTTTTCCATCTCAATTTCCTTGGCCGAGATGCGAATATGCTGCTTCTCTTCCTCATACAAATGCCGCGAGAATTTCAAATCTTCATTTGATGCTATTCCAGAATCTCCATTTGAAATGCGCCGCAATATTCTTGTAAAATTGAATTGATTTTTCTTCTCCAACACCAAACTATTGTTATCCCTATAAATCATATTGTCAAACATGCCATGGATTTGATTTCATTGAATATCATTATGCAGGGCAGTTAATTGGTTTTCAGTTGCTGACAGATGTTGGGTACTGATCCTATTTCTCTCCTTTCTTTCAATTTCTCAAGTTACAATTAGAAGGAAACCATGGAATCTGAGAGGGAAAGTTTTGACCTCTCAGGACCTTTGCATCTAACTCATGTCGTATGGTAAGATCTATCAAACCAAATATTCCGCTTTAGTTTATTGTTTTTTAGGGTATTTGTCCACTTTTAGATTATGCTGCTTATTTCTTATTCACCATATATGATTTCTGATGTGAGTATCATTTGCCTGATTCTACCTTATGGTAGCGACGGTACTTGGTGGGGCATTTCCCAAAGTTTTAATTTTTTGTTAATAATATACATGTGTAATTGCAAATTGCCTCCACAATTTGAAATACAAATGATAGATCAATTTATAATACGACTATGCCCTCACAACATAATATGATGAAACTAATACCATGTGGATTAAAACTCTAGGTCTAGCTTGTGGCTTGGTTGGGTCCCTTTTATGTTGCAAAACATTTAGGACAAATATGGTTGATGTTGCCACAATTGCAGTCTTAGAACCCAAATCCCTTGACCATTGTGTCCTGAATCACAAATGCAGATTGTATTTTAAAACTTGTATGTGCGTAAAAGTTGGCAAATAGGTCGGTTCAGTCTACTTCAGGAAATATTTCATACATTTCATGTCATTTTTCAGACTTTTCACCATTTACTCAATGTTTTCAAGTCATATTTCAGACTTTTTCACCACTTAGTCCTTGTATTCACTAAGAAAGATGACATGAATTATGACCGTGAAAAATGACTTGGAAATTTCAAACTTTCTTGTTCACAAAATGTAGTACGTCTTTCATCAAGACCTATTTTCTTTATTAGACTGCATGTATAGTACCAGGCACTCTGTTTATTAGAAGCCTAATACACATAGCATAGTCCTTTTGCACAGAGCTTCAATATTGGAAATTCTTATGAATTCCAATAGTTGTATACTGGGATTTGTGTTTTTTGTTCCTCTATTTGAAGTATTTGGCTTATAAAAAATAGCATACCATCTAATTCAGGGATAAAGCGCATCATCGAACGTCAGTCGCTGCTAGTTTGGTCCAAGGTGTGTACATTCTAGAAAGGGACAGGCAAGAAAAACGTGAAGGTCCAAATGCCCTTGCACCACCTTGGTGGACATTCTTTCAGTTTCAGCTGCTCCGTCAACTTGTAGACGATGTTGATTCTTCCATCTTTGGTGCAATATATGAGTTCAGGCCCTCATCATCTCAGTATAATGACACTTTATATAAAAGTCCACGGTATGTGATTGCCTTTAGAGGAACTCTAACCAAATCAC
The DNA here is from genome assembly GCA_963425845.1 of Sphenostylis stenocarpa. Taxonomy (NCBI): domain Eukaryota; kingdom Viridiplantae; phylum Streptophyta; class Magnoliopsida; order Fabales; family Fabaceae; genus Sphenostylis; species Sphenostylis stenocarpa. The sequence continues at coordinate 13,400,948 of OY731400.1, read as the reverse complement.
ACTCAGTTTCACGTGATATCGAGTTGGATATCCACTTGATCAAACATGGGCTTCATCAAACTTCTCGCTCTGAAATAGCTATAAAGGCTGTTCGAAACATGGTAGCAACTGTAGGTGATTCAAATGTTTGGTTGGCTGGACACTCCCTAGGATCAGCAATGGCGATGCTCACTGGAAAAACAATGGCCAAGAATGGCATGTTTATTGAATCTTTTCTTTTCAACCCGCCATTTGTATCTGCTCCAATTGAGAGAATTAAGGATGAGAGGGTGAAACATGGGATTCGATTTGCGGGCAGTGTGATAACTGCTGGACTCACCATTGCTATGCAAGCCAAGAAGCCCAAAGATTTATCTATTGATCCATTTGCTGCTTTGACTGCTTGGGTTCCAGGTTTGTTTGTGAATCCATCTGATCATATCTGCTCAGAGTATATTGGGTACTTTGAACATAGAAGAAGAATGGAAGAGATTGGAGCAGGAGGCATTGAAAGGTTGGCAACTCAAAATTCACTTGGTGGCCTATTGATGAGTGCATTTGGGAAGGAATCTGAGCCCCTCCACCTCATTCCTTCAGCTTCGCTCACAGTAAACATTACTCCTTCGCGTGATTTTAAAGAAGCTCACGGGATTCACCAGTGGTGGAAAGCTGACTTGCAGGTAGAACACAAGCTCTACAATTACAAGTAGTGCCTGTAGATATCTATTCTGATACATTGTGTGGGGTGTTGGTTCTGGTTTTCTTGTACAGACTGATGACATTCATTAGGAGTGACTAAGGAACAGGGTAATATGAATGATTGAATTGCCTGTTTATAAAATGATAGATTAGTAGCCACTATTAGGACTGCTGTGGCTTTGACCTTGCATTGAGGAAACCTTCGCTGCTTTAACCTTTAAACTTTAACTATAGTTTACTAGAAAAAAAAAATGGTACTATACTGTTACTGTAGAAAAACAAAAAAATAATTCGCTTTGAATCAGCTTATTCTTTGTTCTTTGATGCTTACAATGTTGAATAATAGAGACGCTTTTGCTGAAAATATGTTTTCATAAAGCTTAAGGAACTTGAATTTGTAAACATTTGTACAAATGAATTTTGTACAACTCTGAAGCAAGGCATCTACCATTAGAAGCTTGGAGACAGTCAATTTCTTTTCATATCTTCCCAATAGTCAGTTGGAGATTTCATTATTTAATGTTAGTATAAATGCAATTAATCACTTGTATATTGTGAACTTTGGTGATTCTTCAAACATTTTTGTTTGTCTTTTAAGATTGATATCCAAGAATAATTCCTCAACCTAGTTAAAACACCTAATATTCTTTTCGATTGCAGTCCCTTGTGTGTTATTGCATGAGTTTTAATGCATTACAACTTTCCTCACGTCCAATTTATTTTTCTTGTTCTTCAGGTTATATTAATATATACCTATAGAGAGAGAGAGAGAGGGACATTAAAATAAATGAACCAATTTTAAAAATAATTTGTTTTTTTACAAAATTAATATTTCATGCATAATCATAAACATATTTCATATATCATCGTAAAAATTGTGAAGAAACGTTGAAAGATGACAGTATCACAACACACTTTAAACAAATTTAAGACTAATTTGTAATTTTAAACTATCCCAATTATAGTAACAACTTTTAACCGTAAGAAAAGATTGTCGAGAAAATCACACATTCTATTAAAACGAGAAGTTAAAGAAAGAATTAAAATCCAAACATAATATTTCAAAGGATTACCATCCGTTAAAAAAACTAAGCGACCCAAAACCAATGACATGATTAACCCATTAATAAAAGTTCCCACTTCAAAAGAAGAGTTATGTCCAAATCACGTAAACTAATCAAATAAATGAAGACAAATATAATGTTTATGTTAGTCAACATGCACGCTTTCCAAGCTTCACATATTACAAGAATAAGGACTAGAAGATAACTTATGGTTTTTAAAACGGTGAAAGACCAACGAGCTAGCGTTAATACTTTATTGTTTTTTTAATCTGATGACAACATCGTTGTTGCCACCGATAAAAAAGGAAAATATATAATTACTTGCCATCAAACAGCACAAATCAACTTCCCTAAAGAGAGCCGTACTTCCCGATCTTTAGAGGAATGGCGGTCCTACGCCATGCCTGCCCCTACCCATCCTCAAGACTGGCCCTTTTTTTCTCACAAAATCTGATTCACTTGATTCCAATTCCCACACCAATAGTCAAATTAGTATCACTATCAAGTATGGTATCCAACTTTACTTAACCTACAATTAATTAGCATCACAAAAGCCCAAAAAAAGCTTCCCTCTTCTCTCTCCCTCTCCATCTTCTTTTCAAACTCATCATTCCCCTCCACTTTCTTTCTCTCCCTACAAAACCCTTTACTGAACCTTTAACTTATCCCAATAAAGCAACAAACATAACCCCACTTTCTAGCCCCACCCATTCACATTACCACATAATCTTCGCATTTCTTAACCCATGTTACTTCTAATTGCGTATTGGTTTCCTCCTCTAACTCAACATTTCATAATTTCTAAAAAACAATGTCACCTTGTTACCATTCTTTTATTCTCTTCGTCTTCCATCTTTTTATTAAATTTAATCACTTAAAAATAGTATCTTTCGGATGAATAGTTTACAATTTTTTTCCTCTAGGCACCACAATCTCGTATCCGATGAACAAAATGGCAAATCTTTGCATTCCGAGAAGGAAGATTAAAAAAAGGTCTTTACAATTTTAACCGTGACACCTTGGCTACTCAATGTGACTAACAATTACAGTTAAAAAACAAAAAATTAGCAGTGAAAACCTAACACGGATCCATCAGTTACGGCAATGGCGACTCTGCAACCGGCTTTGGCGTAAACGTGATGGGTGAAGAAGTGCAACACTTTGACGCGGCCCGCCATCTCCAACTTGGACTCGATTTCCATAGTGGGCTCAATCCTAAGCCCATAGTTGAAGGCCACTCCGTCGCCGTTCGCGAGAGTGGGGCCTACCCTGGCGGGCGCCGAGAGGGGGAAGGACTGGACGGAGAAGGTGGCGGCCATGTACTGCGTCCGGCCGGCGTCGATCTCGCCGGCGGGGATGAACATGAACCCGACCTGGCTGCCGGAGTAGAGGAGCTGGAGGGAGCTGTCGTAGTGGGAGAATGCGGCACGGTTAGGGTTCCGGACGGAGGCGTATTGGGAGAACGTGAAGTTGACGGTGCCGTTAACGACAGAGAATGAGGGGAGCTGGACGGCGTTGACGGCGATCTTGGGGTCCTGGGGTTTGAACACGGTGTAGTACACAATGAGGATAACGATGATGAGAAAGATTAGAAAGATGGTGGCGACCACGCAGGAAGCGAGGTTGGTGCGCCCCGACGGCGGACGCGGCCGCTTCGGCCTCGGCGCGATGGGGGGCGGGACGGCTCCGGCCGCCGCGGCCTGCGGTGGTGGAGGGAGAGCCAGAGTGGAAGTGGGTATGCGAAGTTGTGTATGTTGAAACCAGGATGAGGATGTGGATGTGTGTGCGCATAATTTAAGGATGAGACCAAAACTAAACCCCACATGGATTAAGAAAATAAATAAATTGTTGCAAAATGCAAACACCAGTACAGTATGAAAGACAAAGATGGGTAGGATCAAAAGACTTTTCTTTTTTTCTCTCTTCTTTAACACTACTTTTAAATTTGTATAGTGGTGTATTACTAGTATTTCCACGTCTCATTAGTAAAGTATACATTTTTTTTTCCCAAATAATTTGTTTAGTAGGAGTGTGGGAGTGTAAAAATATAAACATGACTTTAGATTTCATGTGTTTATAAGAATAGAAGAGTGAAGAAGTGGACACTGTTGTTGACCATGAGCCAAAGTGTAGACTTCATGCAGTCATGGCGGTGGTCCCTTGTCCGCACTAACAACCAACTCCTCTTTCTGCAATTTCTTTTAACGTTTTGTTTAAAAAAAAAAAAAACACCTTGAATTAAATTTAACCTGCATGGTTACCCTTTACAAATGGGTAAATAAAAAACATAATTAAATTCAAAAATTATTACAATAATTAAATTTGAAATAAGGTATAAAATTCAAATTTCAACCAAATTACACTAGAGTGATTATTTTTTTATTCATTCTAAAAATAATTTTTTTTAATATAATGTTTGTAACCCTGGAAGACTATTATTGGGGGTGTCAGATACTGGTTTGACAATTGGGCACTTGTTGTACCAAAATAATTCAAGTCCAATCCAGCTGCAAGCTGTTATACATTACTTCAACATCATCATTTTTTATCACAAAATTTTATTTTGTATTGTATGCTTTGAATATGCTTAAATTAATATTTTATATAAATTGTATTTTTGTGTTAGAAACAGAAGTATACTTTTGGGTGATTATAGTTTTAGATTTTTTTTAGCTTATTTTAAATTTACTCAAAATTAAAATAAACAATAGAGTGTTAAAGGTAAATCTTATCGTCTTCAAGCTGTGTGTTACGATTATCAGAATTTTGTTATGAATCAACAACAATAAAAGACATCCTCAATTACAAGCTTCTTGTTATTGAAGCCAACAATTTGTCTGCAACTGGCCCAGGAGACATCAAATATTGATCAGTATGATCATTTCTATCTAACCACGTAGTGAGTTACGATAGTTTAAAATCAAAAGTTTAATTTTTAAAACACCCTGTTAAAAAAAATCTGAGCATTCAATTGTTATACTTAGTTTGGATTTGGATTCTTTTGAGTTAAAAATATCATAGACCAAAACTCTTAAAATTCTAGCATAGCTCCTCCCATTTCAATAATAAAAACAATAACCATACAATTTTCTACAAATTATAAAAAAATAATAATAATTAATTAATATGATTATTTAAAAAAATCATCTACGTTTCTTTATTAATCCTTGATTAACATTCAACCAAGAACAACAACTTCAGCCAGAAGAAGCCTTTCCTATGAACAATCAACGCTACAAAGAGTCATAATCAGACCACATGGCTGTCATTGTCATTATCTTTGTCACTTTTGAAGGGTAGTAGAATCATTTTGTTTTCCAAATGGTTCAAAACACAGATTTTTTCTTTTGGGGGGTGGGGGTAACATTAGAATCCAGTAAATTTCACACACAAAATGTCTGCTAGCAGAATCATTTCAATTCTTTCATGTTTTTGTTTGTTCCCTTTTCATATAGAGACGGCGAACAAGAGGATGAGAGCAATGATTAAAAAAGCATTTCATAAACCCCCAAACATGTTACATTTTTCGAGGATGAAACCTAACATGTAACATTTATTATTTACACGTGACAGATTAAGTTCTTTGTCACACCTATGATAGATGGAACCTTAGTATAATACATCTTATTTAGACCTTTGCTTTCTGTTCAGCAGGGCAATACAATCCTTAAACACAGTTCAGAGAATCCCGAAATAGACAAGAGCATAATCAGGCTAATGTCAAGAACACATCAACCCATATCACAGTTTATGCAACCTGCAGTCCATCCCAAAATGGACTCATTCACTGGATACATACAAATACACCTATAACTCAGAAAAAGAGTTTAGTTTGCTAGCTTATCAAGATGGGAATCCATGATTTGTGAGATGGCTTCAAGAAATTCTGATTCCTCCAACCCAGGAAGCATGGAATCCTGGGCTTTCCCAATAATCTCTTCAATCAGAGATGCCTTGCTCAAATTTTCCCGACACATGATGCTTCCAATTTCATAGGGAGTGAGGCCTCTCTCAACCGCTTTCTTCAGCAACATTGTGGAAATACGAAGTGTTCTAGCACTATGGAGCGGAATATCCCAACCATAACATTTCAAAAGTTCTATGTCTTTTTCAGCATTCAGAGAATTTATATATTCAACTGTCTCAGGAGAATAAGGCTGACGCGCTTGGGGCCAGTAAAGCCAATCAAATGTGCAATCTTCAAACTGCAGAAAGAATAATGAAGTTACTCCATATTCAATCTATATCAGAATAATCTTTATTTATAGAATGTGAACTTTAGTACTGTGTATCAATGCAACACACCCCGATTGCTACAATCTATGAAGGTCATCCCACCCACAATTAGCTTGCATAAAAACAAGTCACAAACAACTACCAAGTCAGCTCCTCCATATATTAATCATGTCACAAAAAGTAAATTTTTTCTCTTTGGTAGAATCACATATGAGATATGATCTGCTCTGAGGATGCCATAAAAGCACGCAAAATTAGAACAGAAATGAACAACAAGAAAGTGTAATGAGAGTGTGTTTGGGTGAGCATTTGCAAAATTGATTATGGTAAAAAAGAATTTGAAGCGAAATGGTTTATGATGATGAATGTTTTTATTATGAAATCAAACTGCTATTAAAATTCAATATAAATCTTTTATCAGCACAAAGTTATCTAAAGTTGTTTCAATTTAAATTTGATTTTGGACTCGGAATTAATTCCTCCACTAAACGTGCAAGTATTAATCTAAAATCATATATGCTAGTATTTCAGTTTGATTTTGAATGATTCATCATGAATCGAAAAAAACATGCAGTTATTAGGAAAAGAAATGCTTACTTTATCTGGTAGACAGTAACCATGATCAATAGGAATGAGCTTTATTCGGCCATCTCCCTCCTTTCTAATCAATATATTCCCAGCATGTCTGTCTGCATTGGCCAATCTTATATCAAGCACAGTAATCTTATGCACCTCCTCCACTGGGAAAGCCCAGGGTCCAAAGTCCTCACAATTACCATCATTACTAATGAACTTCTGCAGTGACCCGATCTTAACATCTTTTGAGGAGCAAGAAAATCCATTTGGGTGGTTAAACTTTTGGTGCAGGCACTGCACCATAACAGTTGGTGGAACACCAGAAAACCCTACTTCTTCACCGGACAACAAACGTGGTCCACTCTTTGGATGATCCAACAAGTACGCTGCAACTTCCCTCAAGGCTCCTTCACCAACCTTTGTCCCTTTTTTCAAACCTTCACCATTAGATGAACTTGGAAGATTTCTTGGGTTGTTCACAGCCATTGGTTCCTCATCCATGGGCTTAAAAACCGAAACATGCTCCTGACCTGTTGAATCTTGCATGAAGTAAGTACCTCCAGTGCCCTCAGAGGACCTAATAGGGTGATTTCCTCTCTTCAAACCTTCAAATGTGGAGTTAATCATATCCCAAAGGAAAGGAAAAAAACTGATCTTGGGATTAACAATAATTGGTTCCAACCAGAAACATACGTCAGGTGGCACCTTTGCTATTTGAACATATTTGTCCCTGCAATGTTTTACTCTCTCGTCTGGTGCCTTCACGGAGAGATTCAAATCCTTGTGAATCGGTGTGGTCCTAATCTTAGCTGATTTCTTAATTATCAAATGAATCACATCGTCATCACTCTTGCATATGTCATGGAAGACTCTCTCGTCATCGAGCTTCTCATCATTGCAGAAAAGCTCTTGATCATCCTCAAGATCAATGAAACCTTCCCCTTTCTTTCTAATGCGTTGCTTCAGATAACCCACATTTCGGTGTCTGTCTATGTGGAACTCAAACACCTTCCCCGAAACGGTCCGCACAACAATGAAAAGAAGATCAGAGAGGCGAAGAACCATGTGAAGAACATTGCCGTCAGCGACACCATACTCCTTGATGAGTGTGCCGTTGCGAGCTAGCTCTCTGCCACCAAAAACCAGCTTCTGCTTCTTCACCACGAAGCCTTTGCACTGCTGAATCCTCAGTTTCACCGAAGCAATGGAATCGGACCCCAGTACGCGCAGTGGGGTCACAGCGCCATCCACATTGAGGTAAATCAAGATTGCCTCACCAGAACAGTGTTCCGGTTGCCCTTCCCAATGTGCCTTCTCTTCGAAAACTGAACTCAAAGCAAACTCAGTAATTGACATTTTTCAAAGTCAATCACTTTTTTTTTTTCTTTTTTTGGCTCGGGTTCCAAATCGGGCTTACCTTATCTTACCTATTTTCTGCTTTACTCTAAAACTTGTTTTTGATGATATAATCCAATGGGACCCAAACAAAAACGAAAAAGAAACGATTTTTGAGGTGCCCAGAGGGGAATTTGTATTGTGTCGAGGGAATGGAAGACGGGATGAAAAATGCGGTTGTGGGAGGTGCGATGAAGATGACAACAACAACAACAACAACAATAACAATAATAATAACTCTCGAAGGAATGGTGGGACGAAGGGAAGCGAGCGAGAGGGGACTCTTACCGGAAGGAAAGAACCAAAGGAAGAAGTGAGATAATGAAGAGCTTAAAAGGAAAGAGTGGTTGCAGAGAGGGAGATGAATAGCGGAAGAATTGAGAGGAACAATGTGATTGTGGCATTTTCCGATATCGATGTGTGTGGTGTGTTATGTGTTATTACCACACCACACCACTGAGTGAGAGACCGAACTTTTTGGTCCGATAAACCAGTGATGATGTAGAGGAGAGGAAGAGTGTGTGAGAGATGAACGGTATTGTAGCCGTTGCCTTTTATACACTTTTGACCCAACTCCAATAACGGCAACATAACATTCCTATTCTTCCTTCCTTTTCTTTTCTCTCTAACCTACCTCTCGCCGTCAACCTTAACGGCGATTCCTTCCTCCTTCTTAGCCGGAGTCATAAAAATTTCACATTCATATTTTGTGTAGTGTAAATCAATAGCAAATTAACACTACTTACTATTCTCACTTTTCAGTTTCAAAATTTTTAGTATTTAAGATTCTTACACTAATGATAGTACTTAATTTGAGTCTTGTTCTTCTTAATGAAATTGAAATCGAAAAGTTTTTTAAAGTATATTAGTAATTATGTTCGTAGTGCATTGATGATAACTTTAAATGAATTTTTTATTTATTTTCAATTCATTAATTATTAGTGGAAAGAATTTTTAATATTTTATTACTAGAAAAGTGAATAAAATAACTATATATTATCACTTATGTTAGATGTGTAAAATTATTTTACGTTGTCAATACATATATTTACTTTTCATGATTATAAATTATTCTTAAAATATAACTTTACGTTGCTTAAAATATAAAATAATATTTTTAAGTAACTAAACTAATTTCATTGTGAGAATTAATACAATAAATTGTAGTTCCTTATATTACAGTATAAAAGTATAAAAATATGTTCTTAATCAAATAAAATCATTTTATTGCGATAATTAAAACGACAATTTGTAGCATATTATACAATACAGAAACAATTATTTAAGTATTATTATGAAATTTAATATCAAAATATATAATTCCTTACAAAAATTACTACTTTGGTCGCTGTGTATGTATACTCACATTTTGATGAAATTGCATTTTTTGAGACACTGTTTCATTTTATTTTTTTACAATCATTTTTCTTATAAAAAATATCTTAATTATTTTATAATTTTTTACATAATCAATAATAAACATTGCAACTACTTTTAAGAAAATCTCTTTATCTATCTCAAGAAGATTCACGGAGATAATTAATTAAGACGACAAACTATATAACTAATATTATCTTCTATTACATTATTTAATTAGATGAAAAAAAAACATATTAAGATGATAGTTTTTTGTAATCTTAAACATTAATTTACAAAAAACAATATTAAATTTTATATTATTAACTAAATCAATTAACTTTCTTAATTTGCCTTAATTAGTTAAGAATAAATAAATAAAAACACACCAAGCCAATATACTTCTTTGAATGAATTCACTCTACGAATATAAATTTTCTCAATAATGTTATGCATTCAACACCGGTGGTTTGTTTATTTATTTATTTTATTTGAATTTTTAACATCTAAACTCAGAAAGTCCATTTATGTGTATTTCAAATATATTAATGGGAAAATATTGTAAGTGTTTCTCAAATCTTCCATGAGAGGATTAAAATTAACATGAAATAAAAAAAAATGATAAACTTTTAGAATTTTCAATTACTTAATAAATGAGTAATATTTAAATTATGTCTATAAAAATATTATTTCTAGCTTTTTAATATTATAACTTTCGACAAATAATAAACATGATAAGAGGAAATACGTTAGAATAATTTTGTTACAGTAAACCATATTTAAAATTATTTAATTTATTTTTATTAAACCATATTTACCAGTATATTTTAAAGTAATTGTTATATAATTTAATAAAGTTATTAAGATGGTAAAACGACGTAAATATATGTATTGTTTATTAGTAAAAGATATTGGATTAGAATTTGGAAGGTGGAAACCGACATTGTAGTGCTTTATGCTTATGCATGGTATGTGACCGTTGAAGGAACAATGCATTTTGGTTACACGTGCTTAGTCATGTAAAACATTGCATTTTCATCAAACGACTGTAGACCGTACAGATGTCAGAATTTCGACCAATAGCAACACGTGGTCAGTTATTTAAAATGAAATTATAAAAAGTAAATGTAAATATGGTAGTGTTTGGCTTGGTTCATTCCTGCAATTAAAGTTCTTCTGCTTTAGCAAATACCTTCACATTCACAAAAGCACCTGACAAAGATATTGATACTTGCTTTATTTTGTCTCCACACCTACTACATTTCCTATGCACTCATTTTCCTCTGCTTTTTGCTCCCTAAAGATCCTGTTCATTGAGCAACACTTTCAATTTATAAACTAAATTTTAGGTTTACTTTTGATATAAGCAAACTAGTGTTGTGAAAATTCAGTTATGTCTATTGGAATGTGGGATTTGGTGTCCCATGACTTTGAGATCTGCATTATTGCTAATAATGCACTCTAGTAATGGAACAAAGCTGAATCAATTTTATTTGCCCCAAATAATTCAACTTTTAATATGTTTTCACTGTCATGACTCTTCCTCACATGCTTCCTCGCCCAAATCTGTTTCTCATTCTATCAATTATATTCTTTTGAACTATATGTCACATATCTTAATCACCCCTTTTCAAATTTGCAGGTAAAAATGTAATAATACCTATGCTTGGTATCATTGATTAAAATTCTTGTTTGAGTATACATTATATTTTGAGAAAAACAAATTTGGGAAGAAATTTTACTTTTTTTTTTAACTGCACACATTCCAGAAAAAAAAAGGAACTTTAAGCAGCAGCATGTTTGAAGTTCATGTAGTGACTGTTCTTTTTTACCGTTGTGGTCGGTGGGGGCAGTCGAACATGTGGTAAATGATTCATGTTGTTAACTTACATAAATCGTAACGTTATATATATATATATATATATATATATATATATATATATATATATATATATATATTGTATATGTAACTAAAAAAATTGTATCATAGATATTTTATTATATAATTATTAAACTAATTTGTGAATGATTATATATAGTATCAGTTATTTAACCAAATTTAAGACATTATTAATAAGATTCTATAAAATTAATTAGCTTAAAAACTAATTAATTAGTAGTTACGTAAAGTTATGGATGAATTTGTTGTTTCTAAGATAATTAAAATTTTGGTGATATATATATATATATATATATATTGTAACGTTAAAGATTTTTACTTGTAGTTGGCGGGAACCAATAAGGGGTGGTTTTAAGTAATGGTATTGAGGCCCAAGAGGGACCAATAATGTGACCTGAGCAATTGAGATAAAATGGGCCTGAGCTTCTTTAACGAACCGGGTTGGACCAAGTGATAGAGAAGAGTGAGAGGGATTTGAATCGTTTTTAACTTTTGTATTGAGTTCAATTGTTAATTTTATATTCAATGGTTATTAAGATGTAGTTATTCATATCTTGTTGGTATTATGATAATACTATCTATTTTTTTTAGTAATAAATATATTTTTTTTGAAAAATTATAATTTTTTATTGGTGAATAATTTATGCGATGAATTTAGCTATGTAAATATATGTTTAAAATTCAATTTGTCTTATTAATTCGTACACTTATTTTATATGTTATTACTTGAACTAATAATTAAATTTAAAGCTTATTATTTATTATTGTTTCATTTAATATTATGCTATCTTTCTTAATAAATTTTCTATTTAATTATAAAACCTGAGATGAAGTTATGTCGTAATTATATTTTTATGGTTTTAAATTTAGGATATATCTTATTTTGATCTTCAAACTAAAAAGGTATAATTTTAATGTCCTAGTTTTAAAATATACAATTATAATTTCTTAAATTCATTGTTTGGGGATTAAAAATAATTTTTTTAAATAATTAATATTTTAAATATATAGTATTTATAAACTAAAAACAAATCTTCGAGAATAAAATGAATTATTTATAAATTTGAAGAACCAAAAATAAATTAACCTCAAAATTCATAAACTAAATACAATTAATTGTAAAATTATCTAATAAATATTTTGAGACAAAAATGTAGAAGAAAAATGCCTGGAGCCGATGGAACAAATGCATGACTAGTTTTTGTCTACCAAAAACCAACAAAAAGTGCCATTCCTATTATATTGCTTTGGGCAAGATTTGAAAGAGACAGAGGCTGAAATGGCAACTACAACAACTATGACAATTTCCATGCATTGCTTTGAGCAATTGCATATATTTTGTTCAAAGGTTATCCCTTTTATTTACGCAAAATATTAATGCTGACACTGTTGAAATTGTCCTTCTAAGGAGGGACGGACTCTTGTCTTTCTCAGGGGATGAGCTCCTTCTACAGTCTTCAATGGCTAATGCTTGTTTAAAACCAGGAAACTCTATATTAAGATCCCTGCAATCACCACTAACTACTGTTTAATAACTAAAGTTCAACATTTTACTATATACATCACACACATGCTATATGATAAAATGATAGAAATATCAAATTGATATTATATGATATTAACATAAACATGAAAATTAATCTTCACAATAATATAATTAGTGACAGAGAAATGGGAATTGACCATGATTTTCTTAAAATTAATTTTCTGATTTTGTCTCTTACTATCCAAACCGAAATTTCCTTTTTTTCTTTTCTAAATTTTTTCTTTTCTAAATTTGTTGAAGTATTTTTTAAAGATAAAATCATAATAAATAAAAATTGTACTTCGCATCATCTTAATAATATTATCCTAAGATAGAAGATCGAAACACTCTTAATTATAATGAATAATTTAAGATTCTTATTTGTTGGGGGGTGACCTAAGAAAAAGAACTTAAACCATGGTGTTTCCAAAACAAGTTATTATACAAGGATAAAAAAACTATGAAAGGGAAAGAGCATATTACTTCAAATAGGGAATAGTCATATTCCTCAATATGGATGGGTTTCGACCAACTAATTCTTGCCACTCCTCTTGATCAATCCTTCCATCTCCTTTCGAGTCTGCTTCTTTAAAGGTCTGTGTAACAATACAAAAAGGGTAGAGAAGAATTTTAATCACATGTTTATGAACATATAATTAATTAATCCCCAACTAGTGGAGGGAAGTTAAAGAGAGGAAAAAGGAAAAGTGCTGTTACCTTATCAATTATGACCTCAATTATGTCATGAGACAGAACCAAATCCGATTCATTTAGTACTGCCAATATCATCTCTCTTACCTTCCATACATATTTTGAAAAATATAATTACTCTACAAGGTTGTAAATAAAATGTTCATCTGAGTTACTTCAATTCTATGCCATGTCTGATTTACAAGTTATTTCTTAAACATCTCAATATTGGCCAAGAAGATGCCTGAGAAATAGTTTAAATTCAATATACCCTTTATATTCTTTACCTCGTCACGTTCAATAAAGCCTCTTTGACATACATCATAGAGTCGAAATGCAACTGCCACATCAGACACTAAGGCTTCAATTTAAATATTGTAAAGCATGCAGACTCACACACTCTTCAGAGGAAATCTTACAGTCTGTTTTCTGTGCTTGTGGTGCTGCTGGGTGGAAGACACTTAGACCTCGAATGAACTCTCCAAATTCTATCACCCCATCATTTTTTGAGTCAAATAATTGAAATAACTGTTAACAAATTAAGTACACAGAATCACTGTCTTACTCCAAAGGGAACGCAAAATGATAGTGGCACAGATCACATATCATATCACTCTATTTTATTATTACAGTAACATGATGTATGTTTTCTAGATTTCAAAAGTTAAATTTGAAGAAACTGACCCTATCAGTAAAGAGGCTCTGTTTCTTGCAGCTTCCAAATAAGCCAAGCTGAAACTCTTCCTGCGCAAAATTCAAGATATACAACTCTGTTGATAATTAAGTGGCACAGTGTCAAATATAGTAGAAATAAAGGTAAATTACACAAGTTTCTTGAATTTTTTTCTTCAAATTTCTGGCGATACTTGTGTGTAACGTGTGGCGAACAGTTATTCTTTTAATTATTTGAAATATCTAATAAGTGTTTCAAACAAACTCCTTAAATGGTTTGAAGCAGAATATATTCAAACAGAACATATGCTATATTATACATACTTTGCTGATAACACCATCGTCCACCATGGAGCTGCTTAATTTCTTGAACAGATCATACAATGCTTCAATTTCAGAACTTTTAACTGCACGAATACAGCCAGAAGAATAAGAAAGTGGTCAATCAAAGCTGAAAATCAACGTTTGGCCATGAATGAAATGTTAGAATATAAAAGTAGAAAGAAGGGTTACAATAGGTTTGGGAAGCAAGAAGTGCTGGATCTTCATGATCAAGTCGCCGTTTGGTGCAACAACACCCCATCAATTACACTTCTTTCTTTGTGTTTCTAGACTCTGCGTGGGAATGAGGATTTGATACATAGTTAAGCTAGTATATAATGCATGCACCACATCGTACTGTAAATGTTCTATTCTATTCTCCATCGAACAGTAGGAATATTTTTGCATTAACAATAAATAAAAAAGTAAGGACTAGGACAGGATCTCTTTTTCATATAGGAACTTATTCTTAGAATACTAAATGATCAATTCAAGTATGAATTATAGTCACATAAACCATACCTTGATAGACAAAGTAAAGGTGTTATGAAAGAGATCAATCTTCATTAAAAATGAAGGTACAGAGATTTAAGATTCACTCTTTTTTTTTTTTTAATGAAGAAATAATATTTTAAGACCTACAACTTAATTTATTCTTTTTTTCTTTAACTTTGTAAAAGTATAATAAGTAAATAAAGATCTTAACCAAAGATATTACGGAAACCACTATATTTAGCTATCTATTTTGTATCAGAAGTTTTCTGGTTACGAATAACAATGTTCAAGAACCTACCATTGACCCCAGAAGGAAATCCTGCCAAATTCATTTGGTCCTCTTCAGGAAAAGTGTTTGATTAAATTCTTCGTTGAAAAAAGAGTAGGAGTGAAGAATGGATGAAGGGTTTTTGGTTTTGTCGTAAAGTTTGTACTTTGGCATATTACGTGTTTATAAGCTTGGGAGAAATGAGTGGTATGCAGGTTGAGGCAATGGTGCAGTGTCTGTATTCTCCGTTTGTTTATGCTGAGGAATTTGTTCGATGCACGTGCAGGAGAGGTGATGATGTGCCCTTGAATGCCACCCAATCCAGTAAGAAAGTGCGAATCGAATTCCAATTTCTATGTTCCAAAACAAGCATTCTCCGCAGACGCAACGAAGATTTATTCTATTTGTATGCAATAGCTACACTATTTATAGACAATATTTGATTGTCAAATGTCAAGCTCGATCACGTTAAAAGTTGGTCTTATCGCAATGTCAATTGTCAAATGTCAAATTTCAAATCGCAATGTTACGTCCACTTGCGTTCCTCTAGACTGAACCGCAACTTTTAACAGCCGCTCACTTCATATTGTTTGAATTTATTCCATGGCCTCTTTCTGCACTTCTTCCAGAGAGAAATGCTAATAAATCACTTGCCAATACACTCTTTTAGTTTCACTCTATAGTTTTATCAATAATTAAAAAATTAAAAAATTCAAAAAATAGTATTTGAGAGTGAATCGAATATTCAATCCGATCTACAAGTGTATGCTCTAGTAAAATTGTGTCATTAAATTTTAGAATAATCTTTAAAAATTAAAAAAATTATAATTTGATCACTTCTTTATTAATAAAACAATTTTCATTTATTACCTTCAATAAATGTATCACAATGATCTTAGTTAATACCATACGCTGAATTTTAAAAAACTAGTTTGGACCAACCTTTCACGATTGGTGGGTTAAAAACACTAACCACCTTAACTAATAATAATAAAAAAGAACAACTACGTGAAATAACTATAATTTTAGTCTATCTTGTAAATAGTTGATCCCACTTATTTAACATAAAAATATTGGTCTAATCAATATGAAATTAAATTTATTTAAAATTATTTTTATATATTTAAAAAAAACATAACAGTGAAAATTAAGACTCTATATTTTAAAATTAAATATTTCACATTAACATAATATACAAATAATTAAATATTTAAAATATTACACTAAATCATTCTTCAATCCCCGTCACCTTCAAAATTTCTAAGTTTTAACATTATTTTTTTTATCAAAATTTTCAATGTTAATAAATTTAATTTAATATTATCTTATAATTAGATGAATTTTTAAAATTTTTAATGGATAAATAAATCACTCAATTCACTACTAATTTAATTCAAGTGAATTTTGTGGTATTCAATTCAAATTAATCAAATTAGGCATCTTTAATAAAACAACTCACATTAGTTGCTTCTTACTTTAAAATATGTAAAGAATAATCTATGATGTCATATCATTTTAAAAGTAATTTAAGATTGATTTTAGTCCATTATAAATTTTCTTAATAAATTTTAAAAAATTTATTATCCCTCTTATTCTCTCATTATTTATTTTTATTTGTTTATTTGTGTAAGTTGTTTTATGAAACAACTATAAAAAAAATTTAACCATTTATCATGATTCTTTTAATGAAAAACTACTTCAAATAAATAATACTTAATTTAAATATCTCAATAAACAACTTCTATTGAATATATTCTTATAGGTAAAACAAATCTTAATTTATTAATTATAAAATTATGTTATATCCAACTCAACTTATTATAATAAGTTACTTGGTTCACGAGTTTGGATGTTTTTATCACTTTAGTATTCTTGTGATACATAAGTTTGATCTTAATATGCATGTAAGCATTTTACTAATTTTTATTTCAAATACCCTTTTTCCACAAAATCAACACTAACTTGTAATTTTTCTTCTCATAATCAATACTAAAGTAAAAATAAAAAATAAAAAATAAAAATTGAAACATCTTTAAATTAAAGCATCAACTTTCAAACATATTCATTTATTTGTGTAGGAAGTTTCCGGATCATCCATTGGCAATTTAAGTCTAACTAGGTTCACAAGAGTAGTTTTTAAGAGTTACACTATGATACCCAGAGAAATCTAAGGATTTTGGTGTAGTTGTTTTTTGGGACAACAATTGGATGAGTTTGGCCACACTAACAAAGAGACAGAGAGAGTTTCTCAATATCAGCATGAAAATCTTTCCAAGAGTACTATAGAATTTTTCTTTCTTTTATTGCAGCTGGGAACACTAGAGTAGTTAATGGTGTTTTCAACATTTATACAGTATATTGAGGTAGCAATTATGTGGTAAGTAGTGTAGCTAGTCTTCCACCTCAGAGTGCAAAATAAAGCTGGGAAATGCCATAGTTATATCCCTGATAAACAGAATCATTCAAGTATAATTTTTTAAATAGACTTGAACAGTACAAAAAATAAGTGTCAAAGTTTCATTGATCAGAGAAGTAACTCACTTTAGATAGGGTAGAGTCATGATCTTCAGAAGAGAAGGATTTTTTGTCACGTAATCTCTCCACTCTTCGTTATCTATCTTTCCATCTCCTTTTGAATCAACCTCCTTCATTGTCTGAAAATATTAAGTCAAGAAAATAACCAATAAGGGAAAAGAATTGGAATAGCGGATTGAGGAAAAGGAGAGAAACTGGAGAACTGATGCACGGTTTGCATGGTGACTTTACAACCTTGTCCACAATTGCTTCAGCAACATCATCGGTAACTGTAAGATCTGATTCAGTGAGAGTAGCTAACACCATTTCCTTCAACTTTAGTGTATCATCATGCACAAAAGGGAATGCATAAATAATAAGAACGAAACATAAACTATAAAAGTGGTTATAAATAATGATGTAAACAAAGTAAACACCAAAAAAATTTATCACTGTCAACACAGTGTTTCCTACATTCTTAAAAAGAGAATGAAAGACAGTGGAAAGCTTAGAGGGTACTCACCCCTTGACGCTCAATGTATCCACTCTGTCTAAGGTCAAACAATCTAAATGCAACTGTTAGAAAAAAAAAATAAAAATTGGCACTGTCAAGCCCTCGTCAACTCAACAGGTAGAGCACTCTGCTCAACTTACGTAACCAAAAAATCATAAAGTCAAATGACTTTTGATTTATGCAATAAACAAATGAGTTCGTACATTCAATTTTCTTCTCTTCAGATGCATTTGGATGAAAGATGCTCAGTGAGCGAACAAATTCACCAAAACCGATCACTCCATCACGCTTGGTGTCAAACATATCAAATACCTGCATTTTGCCGATAAAAATCATAACATGTTCACCATTAGCTTTTGGCAAGTTGTGGAGTCATGTCTTCATGTCTTCATTTAATATGCACAGGATCACACACATAAAGGAGTTAATTTGATACACAAATTAATCTTTCAGATATTTGGCGATCAATTAAAAAACTTGTGAATATTTTTATCCATCACTAGAATTATATAAACAGAAATGTGATTTTGTAAAAAAACAAAATAAAATAATAGAATGAAATAACAAATTGACTATATGTGAATGAATTGAAACAGAAGTTATATTATTTTATAGTCACTTTTTTATTTTATAACTTCTGTTTTCTCTTTTTACCTCACTCCTTGTAACAGGAATAAAGTTTCTTAAATTGTAAGCAACACTAAGCATCGCCTATTAGTACAATTTGGAAAAGTAACTTTATGGTACTATTCACAATTTTCTTGGATTATACATGTTGGACCCCCTAACAGGATGTGAGAAAATAAGTAAGACAAGGACGCACCCTGTCTGCAAATAGATTCTTCTTGCGACTATTATTAAAAAGTGCAAGATGGAACTCCTCCTGCAGGTAAAAATTTTCAAGAATTTAACTTTCGTTCTATCAAAATGCTAATAAATTATGATGGTGGTAGTGGGAAAGCAGGGTAATATTAGCTCATTTAGTTAACGAGGAAAAAAATGTGGAATCCCCATTACTAGTATTAGCTTAAATGGAAATACCTTGTGAATGACGCCATCATCAATAATTGCACTACTTAGTTTCTTAAACGTGCAAAGCAAAGCCTCGATCTCATTCACAGTAACTGTCGGTAAAAGACATTTGAGAGTAAACTATAAGAAATCTCACATTTATATCCCCACAAAATGTTTGGCATAAGTAATTCATGAGTGCATAACATATGCTGCCGAAGTTATGGTCTACGACCTACAAGTTTTGGATTTGGAATGAGAATGCATACTTGACAACTTGTAAAAACAAAAACTAACAATTCAAATGTAATCCTATGTTTACAGCATGAGCTATATACTAGTTAGGTCTGTTGACAAGTGGCATGCAAAAACTACAACATCAAGGCAATAGCCAGATTGATAATGATAGCAAAGTCCATTTCATGAAAAATCCAAGAAAGAGGATTCAAAATATAAATCGAGTGAAAGATGTTTTTTCTACTTACAGGATGTTTCCGAAGCAAGAATGGTGGATAGTTCTAGCTTATTCTTTGGTCTAGCTTTCTTCAAGCCAAAGCAGCTCATAGATATAGACATAAGTTCAGTTTAAGGATTACAGGACATATATAACTCTATCGAACACAGCACTGTTAAACAGAAAGCTCTGCCACATCAAAGAGAAAAACGTAATAGTTCAAGATTAATCTCTAGCAGACATTGCTGCTGTGGCATAAGTCTTTTTCAACCAATTGATGCAAACTCTAGTTGGAGTTTGTGTAATTTAGGAAAGATTTTAAGTTCAAATATTGTTACCCTAATAGTATAAAAAAGACGAGTTATTATCATGCATCCATTTCTGTTCTGTTTTATTACTTTTATATTTCTCTCTTCATCTCCTCCTGTCACATGATCTATCACTTTTCCACTCTTTATTTTGTCATTTCTATCTTTCTCTTCTCATCTGTGCACCCCAAAAAGGGAGATGCAACTTGATCATTTTCTAAAAAATAGTGTGAATTTTATACCTTCGATCAGTTTTTCTCCTTTAGATACTTGTTGGTTTGTAAACAATCGAGTCTCTGCTGCTACACTCTTTGGAAAAAATGAAAGAAAGAAAAAGGAAAGGGATCTAGATTCAAGAGAATATACAATCAAATTAACTCTCAGTTTAGCGCATGAATACTATGACGGTACCTTCTCTATCAATGGTTCAGCAAAATACAAATCAAGTCAGAATGTTAGCGAATTTCTGAATCCAATTCAAAAACGTCAAGCAATAAAAGAAAAAGAAAATCCAAGAATTTGACAAATTTTGACTCGTCATTGAATTTAATTTTTTTGATATTATTGAATGCCAATGGATGAATGATTATCCGAAAGAAAGAAGAAATAAAAAGTCAACAAAGAGCGTTATGATTCGGTGATCCAGTATTAGTTATAACCGTCCTCAGATATTGAAACATAACATTATTCAAACATCTTAGAGTTTATATCTAGACAAAGAATAATAAAAACATGGACCAATACATGGCATTAAAACGACTTACAGAAAGCAGAAGAAGATGGTTATGTCCGTCAAAGGTACGGAAATATTCACGGGTACACCCAGGCCAGCTTCATTCGCATGATCGCTCTTCGTGTTTCCTTTTAATTGATGTGTAGGTCACTGCGTCATTTACTTTGTATATATATTCTCATGTTTATGATATTCAACATACACTGCATAAATTATTCTAAAATGGGCTTCACAGACACGTAATGTCATATTAAATTGAAAAATA
This sequence comes from Sphenostylis stenocarpa, assembly GCA_963425845.1. Lineage (NCBI taxonomy): Eukaryota > Viridiplantae > Streptophyta > Magnoliopsida > Fabales > Fabaceae > Sphenostylis > Sphenostylis stenocarpa. The sequence goes on along the minus strand of OY731400.1, from coordinate 13,379,973 downwards.
ATTTTAGATGTTTGTTAGACCCAAAATAGGTTCACACCGTATTTTGAAACCTAACATATAAATAAACATGTTTTAGACCTGTATTTTGATGAGTAGAGCTGTATATCTTAAAATTATAGAATATATTTACTATTATTTTAAAAAGACTAGTTTATTTCGATGCACTTCTGCTACCTATATAAATAGCATCTATTGAGCAGAAATTATATACATAAAAAACACTCGTTTAGATACAATAACATGTAAGTTTTTTCTTTTAAATTTTTTTCTTAAGATTATATTCTTTTAAATTACTTTGGTATTCATAAAATTCAAAAATATTTATTGCACTCTATTGATTTTACTGATTATTATCATATGTTCTCTTCACTATCACTTTAAAGTGTTTTTAAACTATTTTGTATTTGAGGTATGTATTATACTTTTATATTAATCTTATTTTTATTTCACTGATGTTCTATACTCTTATTCTACTTATCAGCTTATTCATGTCATCAAGTTATTTAAACGTTTTCAAAATTATTACAAAATTATCCCAGGAAGAAACCAATTTGAAATATATTTTTCATTTATACTTTTGGAATATATATAATTACTAGTTATTTTTTAAAAAAATGAAATACAACTTATTTTATAATACTTTGGAATTTAATTCCCAGAATGATGTTGCACTATGTTCTGTAAATTATGCTCTAGAATTTAAAAACTTCATATCTACGTTTCATAAATTAGTTTTTTCAAAAATGGTATCAAAACACAAAAAGTAATAAATAGAATCCCAAACTTTTAGTTGTAGTGAATCTTGTTTTGTTGGATAAAAAAAGGATTGGTTGTTACGCAGTGATAATTAATACAAAATTATAGTTAATTTGGTTTTTAAGAAAATTAATATTGAATTTAATAAATTGATCATAAATTACAATAATTTATGCTTGTAATAATTAGGTTATAGTGTAGAACTATGTTTTGCGTAACTTATTTAAAAAAGATAACGCATGGGCTATATGTTGGGCCTAAATGAACTCTTACCCATTATAATTAATGGCCCAGAGTACAAAAAAACAAAAAATTGTTCGAGGGCTGAGAGAGAGCGCTCAATGCTCACTCACGTTGCTCACGTGATATCAAAGACGTCGTCGACAACGTATCCAGCTTTTCAATTTTCAATGCGAAACGTTTCGGAGCCAGATCGGATGAATTGAACCCGGGCGAAGTTACACACCGCGGTTTCTCTTCGCCCGATTCCGTTTATAAACCATTCTCTTTAAATAATTTCACAGGCAATTAATTGATTATTCATCAGTAGAACTCTACTATCTATCGTGTCATTGTTCCTTCTCATGCCATTCCTTTTCCTCTTTCTCCTTACAACTTCCGAGTCTCTATTCTATTCTTCTTCTTGATCCTGCAACTTTCACAAATTGAATTGTGGCCGTTTCTTTAATTGACGCAAAGATCACCGTGAATTAGTATCTTGCTTTGAGTTAGCTTCTCGATGGAGGCGGATTTCGTGACGAATGATATGCTCACATTCACACACGATGCTTTTGATTCCCACGATAATGTAAGCATGGTGATTTTCGTCTTCACTTGTAATTACTGTGCTATTCGATTTTTTCAATTTGGATATGAAGTGTTGCTAAAACCCTCGTTTACGCTTATTTTTCTAGTTTTGATAATTTCATGTCATTTTGAATTTTTAATTTCATTATGTTGTTTGGATGATACACATATTTGCCTAAGATAGAGTCTTGCATAGCAACTGATTGGTCAGTTTTGGTATTTGTTTCACCTGAACACACGATATTTCTTAATTAGCAGAGTGATGTGGCTATTGAAGGGGAAAGATGTGGAATATGTATGGATATGGTTATTGACCGGGGAGTTCTGGATTGCTGTCAGCACTGGTATGTATCTTTTTGCCTACTTCTCGAAGGCTTAAAATATATGTTTTCTCTCTTAAAAATGGTCATATCTTAATCTTGTTGGTTTGGTAGTGTCAATTTGTTTATGGATTGTGCCTTGCACCTCATCTCCAGTGTTTGCCGATGTAGGTTTCATTGTTCATTCTGCATGGTGAAGAAATAAGAGAATAACTTAAATGAAAAAAAATACTGATGATGATATGTACTGGTAAAAGTCTGATTGTATGACAGGAAACAACATTGCTGTGTTTGATTCAATTTATTGAGAGGTTTAAACAAAATATCCCTCAGAAATTATCCAAACTATTCATGCTGATGAGTACAAGTAATTGTTGGAGTTGGTTTTGATTGAATAGTAAAGCTGATCTTATTTTAATTATAATAACATCAAGAGCTTTTTCCCCCTTGGTAAATTTTTATGTTAAGAATGATAAAAGGATAACTTACACTCTTCTCCACTAAGAGATGCTTACACTTCGTTCCTCTTTGTATTTAAGACTTACACTTCCTGCTCTTAGGAGATGAATATACTACACTTTTGTTTCAATGTAAATGAACTTTTTAGTGGTGGTGACTGGTAAACGCTGAGCAGCTATGGATGAGCCTTACTGAGATAATTTTCCAATTTTCTACTTCATTTTAAATGGTTAGTAAGCCATTAGACTAAATCGAAATACATTACTGGTGTGATCTGAGTGTGGGAATGCTACGCCTGCAACTAGGGGATTGTGCAATCATGTAACAGAGAGCCCAAAGAGGATTAATAAAGATAGACTCTTTGTATGGAATAATTAGGTTGGGAAATAGGTATTTCTTGAAGACTCCTTGTATGTAACAGAAAGCCCAATGCTTCTTTCCTTCATTATTCTGTTCCATTGTGTTATGCAATCGACAGTCCACATCTCTCACTCTGATGTGGTTCTTTTGGGCCTATTTTACTGTATATACAACAATAAAGCCTTATAGGTGAGATTTGCTACATGGATCACATGGAGTCATTCTAATCACTTAAAGACCATCTTAACCGATTCATCGAATGTCCTTCTTGGCCTCCTTCTTCTCTTCACCGAAACCTTACACTCTACTCTTCTCATCATGTCTCCCTTGGCCATTTTTATATATGGGCAAATCACCTTAATCTACTTTCTGTCATATTTTCATCTATCAGTGCTAAACAATCACTCGTCATCCATAAATTTGTGTCTTATCTTTCCTTGTATGTCTACACGTCCATCTCAACACTCTATGACAGAGATCTTTTTCTCCTGTTATCCTTAATACCCAATAGTCACTACCATAGAGTAAAATTGGATGTATAACAATACAATAAAACTTGCCCTTGAGTTTTGTAGGTATATTCTATTGATTTTCTAAATAGAGAAGCAGTTATGTATATGTTGAAGAGCTAGTTTCTGAACTGATTTTTAACTGGAAATATTGAAGAATGAAGTAGTTCGATATAAAGAACTGTATTTTTTTTTATTTTTTTCAATTTAACATGAAGAATAAGATTTTAAACCAGTTCTTGAACCTTTTTTGGTAGAAACACAACAACTCTTTTTTTTTTTTTTTTGTAGAACTCAACCAGCTATGTTCAAAACTGGTTTACTGAATTACAAATATGTTCAGTTCAGTTTATTCTCACGATTCATGAAACCCAATCAATTTGGTTCTGTTTAATGGAATATGGAATTATATGTCCAGTTTAATTTGATTCAGGCCTAGTTATTTTTAGGAAATATGGACATGGGTGGCATTGGTTAACTTGTGTTAAACTGCTTATACTCACTCATCATGATTGTTTTTGTTCTGGTGTGTGCTTTCTTCTTTGTTGGAAAAATTATGAATGTGGTATTGTAATATGGGGATTTTCATGGGCATAAGTTCCATGATGAAAGGGATTTCTTAGATGCACAGACATTCTTTCTATACTAGCCGGTAAAATATATTGTTTTTCTATCATAGTATGTTACTCTTTTTGTGAGAATTTTTCGATGGTGTAAACTTCAGGTTCTTTTCATTATGTATTAAGTATTTTCCCATTGATGGTATACTATCTTAGCAAAGACATTAAGGCTGCTGATATACCTTTAACCCCTCCAATTTACTCAGTGCAATTCTTTATATTGAAGCGTGTCATATGACCTTTGGGAAGAAAAATCTTCTGGTTGGATGTGTATGTTTAAAGGGATTGTTTTCATGCATGTAGGAGAGCATCTATTAGTTTTCATAATAATTTTGTAATGTTAAATTTTAATTCTATACCTTCATTTAGGCCCATTAAATGTTGGTTTTCTTTCCTTCATTTTTCAGTGTGTATATTGAAATATGAATCTGATATTTTAGCTCGGTTCATTTATTTCACAGGTTCTGCTTTGTATGCATTGACAACTGGGCTACCATCACTAATCTTTGCCCACTCTGCCAGAATGAGTTTCAGTTAATCACTTGTGTTCCAGTGAGTGATATAAAATTGCGGAATGCTGCTTTATCTTCATTGATTTAGTATAACTCTTCAGGTTACAATTGAATTTGCTCACTTTATTAATTATGTTATTGACATTGTAATTCGTTGCTTTGATAAATATTGCTAGGAAAACATAAGTTTTTAATTATTCTGAAAATTTATGTTTTTAATGCATCTAATACCTTGAAAATACTAGTAAAATTTGGTGTGTGGCTAAACATGTGAAACTCATGACTTTGAAGGTATATGATACCATTGGAAACAACAAAGTTGAAGATGATTCATTCCTCAGGAAAGTTTCCTTCCATTATTTGTGTGTTGACATATTTTCATTGTTTGTTTATATCCAGATATATTAAACTTAGGATTTTCAGAATTGGCATTTTAGTTGAAAGTCATGAATTTTGCACAATTCAATCGATGCATCATTGTGATTGAATTTTAACTAAATACTTAAAAAATTTCATTACTGAATTTTAAGTAAATACTCCAGTGTTTTATTACTCAATTTTGAGTTGATACTTTACAGTTGATCATCTTTCTGATTTAAAAAAATTATATAATCTTTTCACTGTTTTCCTTCATGAATGCAGAGATGATGATGACTGGTCCATTGAAGGGAAGAATAACACGCTATCATTTCCTTCATACTACATTGATGAGAATGTAATTGTTTTCCATATAATATAATTTTAGAATTCCAGGCAAAAAATCTTGACCTTTGGTTAGTTAATATTAATGGCAACTTGCTTCTACTATTTCTTGTATTTTTGCACGAGCAAATATCATCCATGAAAAAAATATTTTGGTTCATACCATTAGTTGATTTCTAGTGTTTTCTAAATCTCACTACTCTCTCTAGAGTCATATTGTACATAGAAATTTTGGCATTTAGATCCTAAGCACTGGTGTAACCTGTGGTTTGTTTCAGAATATACATTGGCCTTATAACTAAATTAAACTACCACAAAAGGCTTTTCCTAGTAGGTTAGGTAAGCTACATGGAATACAGGACACAATTGAATGATAAGTACCACAGGGAGTTGGGAGCCCACCATCAAAAGCTAGCTATTAAGGGGGAGGACCAAACACTTAAATACTATATCGAACATTCAACACTACTTGACTTAGGCACCTGATAATACCCAAGTTCCTATCATAGCACCATCCTTAAGAGTCGACATCTCCACAACTTTCACTCTTCAACACTTGAAGTTTTATAAATAGTTCCCAATTAAGAATGAGATCATTATTCAAAACCAACTCATTCCTCCCATCTTCATTATCATCATCAACTTGTCTCACTAACTACTCATTGCACTCATCAATGTTATTGAGATCAATAGTATCAATTCATTTCTAATATTGTATACCTGAACAAGTCAATGGTTATACTTGATGCAAACCAATCATTGAATTTTTTATATTCAAGCCTATTTATCTTTTTTGAATGAATTTGCATTATGAATAAATAAAATGTTAATTAATTTATTCTTACTTTCTATGAAAAATAATAATGAAATGAACTATGAACAATAATTATTATTTGCTCAAATACTCTCAATTTGCATTCAAATCAAGATGAGCTATATGTCAAGCATAAAATCTAGATTTCTAGCTTTGCAAGCTTGGAGTTGCGTGACCATAAATTTTCACCATTGAGCTATAAAAACAAAGAAAGTTACTTAAAAATTTTAACATTCTTACTTGTCTTTTTGAAATTTTATGCATAACATTAATCCTTATGTATTTCATCATTTTGTAGGCAGTTATTTGCTTGGATGGTGATGACTGCAAGGTTCGCAATGGGTTGGCTACTATGGAAGGAGATTCTGATCTCGATACATCAATAGCCTGTGATTCATGTGATTTATGGTAAACTTAAATCAACGGATTAGGTTAATAAGTTTAAGATGTCATTGATTAAAATTTTAGTAGGTTATTGTCTTCTAGAAATATGATGTTGGGTTTGAATTGGTCAGCTATGTGTAATTCATGCTTGCCTAGGCCTTAAATCTCATCTTTATGGGGGTTTGGCTGAAAATAATGTTTCTTTTATAAAGTGCATTTAGGCCTAACTCAACAATATAAAACTGACCTGCAAATGAGGTTTGCAATCACTCATATACTATAATTTGATCATATATCTAGCTGATGTGAGATTTTCAACACATACTCTCACGTCCAATACTATTGGACTTGGTTTGTGAATAATATTGTGAGTGACCATTTTAATGACATTAGGATAGGCTATGATACCATCTTCCAAAGTGGTTTAAGCCTAAGTCAACCTTACAAAACTAATTTGTTAGGTGTGGTTTGCCCTCACTTATATATTATCTTTAGTCGATGTAAGACTTGAGTTTTTCCAAAAGTTTGACCATATCTTAAGTTGAAATAAAACTTTCAATAGTTTCTTAGCTCATCAAAGTATTTATGGATAAGTTCATAAGAAACACTGATAGAAACATTGTAAAGTCTAATAGGTGGATTAGAAATTTGATGGAAGTCAAGGGTGTAGTCTGGCATGAGCTTACTTTCGGGATACTGTGGATGTCTTGTTAGATTTTATACGGTTTAGGTGACTGCCTTATCAAAGCATGACCATCAATGATATATGAGCTAGACAATAACTATAATTTATAATATAGTAGAAAAGAGATTGTGTAAGTTTTGTTGTCACCCTCTTTAATGGGTGGGTAGTGAAATCAATTAATGAATATATCATTACTGAATTTTATAAACAGTACCGCATCATTTTTCCTTTATGACAGGTATCATGCATTCTGTGTGGGATTTGATACTGAAAGTACGTCAGACAGTACATGGTTATGCCCCAGGTAAATTGTTTTACTGCTTATTTTGTTGGGTATTTTCTTTCTTCTAATTGCTTTTTCTCCTCCTTTAATCTCAAAATTCGATCTGGTTTGAATTTTTAATATGCATGTACATATTGTCTACTAGCTTATAAATAGTAATATAGAATTTGATATGTTCTAGCTATTATAGAACATATTGATATAAAATATGGTTAGATAATTAATAGTCTAAACAAAACTTATAAATTATTTATGATGTGGTTAACTATGAAAATAATGTATTTCATCTGTTAACCAAATTGAACTATCAAGGGGCTTTTTTAACAAAAACCCTCGGTAAATCTTCCTTCACATGAATTATTAAATGGTTTGCTGACAGTATTTGTTATCTTCTTTACATCCTTTACTATTCTAATTCAGGGTTTTGTTTTAGATGTGTAGTAGATGATGTTTCTAAAGGAACATCTAATTCCATTGAGAGGACAACCGTGGACTGTAATGCAGACAATAGTAACAGTGAATGCCATGCTGAAGATTCCTTTTCAGGAAAAGTTTCTGTGTCTGTTGCTGATACAGGAGAGACAGCTGTTGTTGTCTCAATGGTTGACAGAGCAAAGTGGGTTCCAGCAACAAGTGAGAAAAGCCTATTGCCTTTTGAAGTTGGTGGGGATCCAATGACTGAGTCATGTATTTTGATATCTGACACAAATAATCAGGAAAGTGGGGAAGTGAGGACAAATTCATTACCAATCATGGAGGAAGAAGAACTGGAACTGTCTTTATCAAACAATTTATCCTGTAGCCTAACTTCTATGTCTTCAGTGCATAATGATTTAAAGAAAAGTGCCAGTGGGGCAAGGGATGAACCCAGTGGCTTTGATGGAACCAAGTTATTCGATGAGTCCCATTCCAAAACTAGTCCATACAGAATTGAATCTGATATGGGTCTCCATCTTGGTTTGTCAGTGGGCTCTTTTTTATCTGGTAAACCATACTACTGTATACCATTAGGTTTTTGTATGCTTGAAAAGTATCTATTGTAAACTAGACTGATTGTCATAATCTTAATGTGCTTATAGTTGATAATGCAGACAAGAATGAGCTAATAGATCAAGCAACTGACGTCCCGGGCATGACTTCAGACAAATGTTTTTTGAAAGGTTCACCATTCTTAAAAATATGATTTCTTTATTTTAATCCACAATTGGTCTGTGAGACACCATTGATAGATGATAGGCTTCAAAGTATTTATACCATATAATGTTGATAATAAAATATTCTCAGGAGATGAAATTGAAGCCAATGCTTGTAAGGACAATGTCGGAGTGGCTTGTGGAAAGAGAAAGCATGCTGATATCAGGTAACCATTCATTGAAATTGTGTCGTATTAAATGGGTAGTGCTTTGTGGTCATTGTTCTAGAGAGAGACAGAGAGCGGATGTAAGCATTTTTCCATGTAGTGTACTGTATTACTCCAACTCGGACATGGCTAAAGTAAAAAATTAGGATAATGGTAGTGTGGTACACTTCTATACAACATACATACATAACCAACATAAAAGATCTAAAATAAAAAAACAATTTTGGTATATTCTTGTATAAGTATCTTTCTATGATAATGAGTCTCACCAAACATATTAAGAGACATTAATTTTTAATACTTAATATTACAATTTGAAGTAACCTTTTATGAATGTTGAAGAAATATGATTTTTTATAATACTTCCTTTAAACGTCCATCTATATGGAAATGTTGACTTAGATGTTGGAGCCATACAGAGGTGTCAAATTAAGTGTTCAGGTCAATAAAAAATTTAGGCAAATGTCAAATGCGTAATGTTTGACATGTGGCATTTTGATGGTATGGCAAATGTCTTACACTCTTAACACCACAAGAAAAGTGTCTATATTGGATAGGTTATACTAGAAGGATGGCTTAAAAGGGGAAAAAAATTGTTTAGTTATCCGTCTATCATTGTGCAATCAACTTCTTAATTAATGGGAATCAATCACCTAGAATCAAGCTCCTAGTGAATCACCCTTGATTTTAGGAGTTGATACTTCATTTTAACCCATAGGATTTTCGTTAATGCTTACCTATATTCTAAACATATACCAATATTAACTACATTTTGTTCCTCGCCACAACTTGCTTATTTTCTTTTGGCTAGGGGAGGGTGAATGGTTTATAAATGATGTTAAGATGCCACATCGACTGGAGATATGATCAAATTATAATATATAAGTAGGTGAAAACTCACCTAAAAGCTGGTTTTGTGAGGTTGAGTTAATCTTAAAGTTTATTTTTTAAGATGGTATTAGAGCCTATTTTAGTGAGGTTGTTAAGCCTATTATGCCATGTCACCTGCCATCGAACCATGCAAAAATATCTATTTTCACACTCGGGATGTCCAATCCTCGACATCAGGGGTTGTATTAGAGATCCCATATTGATAGAAAGTAAACTTTAAAGCATAACTTAATTGCACAAAACTGGCTTGTAAGGTGAGGCCACACAAACTCATCTTTTTGTGCCCAAATCATGTGATTCACACTTAACCAACTGAGCTATATGGTTTTAATTATGGCCATAGATATTAGAATGGACTGGGCCTAACTCAGTTGTAAAAGTAGCTCTAGAGGAGAGGATCGCTCAAATCCTACAAGGACTATTTTTTATTATATTTCAAGTTAAAATAGTACTTATTAATATTATAGATAGTAAGTTGTATATTATTCTAAAACATGTGTTGTAGTTGAATTGTATAGGGGCCACTTTTTGCATGATGTCCACCTTTGGAAGTATGTAGTCGTTGGCATAAAATATCATCATAAAAGTGGTGCTGCTTGTTGCAAATACAATAATGAACAGTATGGATATGTTCTAATAACCACAATTAAAAAAAGAAATAGGAGCAGGTGGCTAGATATTTTTCATACTCATATCATATGTGCTATTAAAACTGCATTAATTATATTGAAATAAATTGTTTAATTGTTATTTGTTTTATGTGAACCAAATGAGGAGTTCAAAATTTGACCTTCTTTTCTTTGTTCTTTTTCCCTTGATTTTTTCCTTGTTGTCACAGTAATGAGCAAGTTCATATAAAGGCTGAGGATGGAGATGCCACGCCTGAACTACTGGATGAAGCTGTGCAAAAGAAAATTAAAGCCACTGATAGTCAAATGAGCATTACTAATGACTCCGCCAATGCTCATCTTTCAGAAAATGCTCTGAAAGACCCTGCTTTAAAACATTCTCCAACAAAGCCAACTGTTGCATCAGATATAATGAATATAGTTATAGGGACTAATCGGAGGCTTTCCAAGGGACATACTGATACTAATGCTTGTGACAAGTCATCTGAAAACAAAGGAAATATGGCTGGGTTGAGGGTTAAAAAGATCATGAAAAGAAATTCCGAGGATAGAGAATCATCCTTGGTAGTTCAAAATCTAAGGAAGGAAATTAGAGAAGCTGTCCGTAACAAATCCTCTATAAACTTTGAGGATAACCATTTTGATCCCAAGCTTCTTGAAGCATTTAGGGCTGCTATAACAGGGCCTAAAACTGAACTTGTAAACAAGTTATCCCCTGCAGCTATAAAGGCAAAGAAGTCAATGTTGCAGAAGGGAAAAGTGCGTGAAAATTTAACAAAGAAAATTTTTGGGAGTTCCAGTGGAAGGAGAAAGCGTGCATGGGATAGGGACTGTGAAATTGAGTTTTGGAAATATCGTTGCATGAGAGCTACAAAGCCTGAAAAGATTGAAACTTTAAAATCAGTTCTTGATCTACTAAGAAAAGGTTCAGATGGTTCAGAATTAAAGCAAGCTTCTGATTGTCAAACCAAAAATCCTATTCTTTCCAGGTTATATTTAGCAGATACATCTGTTTTTCCCCGGAAAGAGGATGTCAAACCTCTCGCTGTGCTTAAAACTGTTGCTAAATCTGAAGAAACTAAACAAAACAACCCATCAGAGAAAGTACCAAATCTATCTGTTGATAACAGTACTGTTAAAGCAACCAATGTAAACAATATCTCATCAACGATCAGTTTTGTTTCATCTGAAAAAAAAGTAGACAAGAAGAGTGTACAAGGTCCAGTTGGTGATAGTTTAACTTCTGGTAAAGTACGTTTAAACAATCACTCAGAAAGGACACCAGTTTTGTCAGCTGGTGCAAAAACTAGCACAAAGGAGTTAGGCCTTAAATCTGGTTGCATGAAGAGTGATAAAAGAAAATGGGCCTTGGAGGTCCTTGCGAGGAAAACAGCTACCACCAGCGGAAACACAGCAAATGGAAATCAGGAAGAAAATGCAATTTTCAAAGGAAATTATCCTTTACTTGTATGTAAATTATCAGAGCTGATTAGTTTTTTATGCCTTGCTTTATTTACTTTTGTCATTGGTATCAGATATTGTTTATGGATGTTCACTGTTCTTTCTGTTATTTTGTGAGTAGGCCCAATTGCCAATTGATATGAGACCAGCATTAGCACCTTGTCGACACAATAAAATTCCTATATCAGTTAGGCAGGTATGCTGTACCTTTCTTTTCCTCATTTGAAGTTACACGTGTTAGATTGATGCATTTTTAATGAAGGCACCGATTCCTGATGTTTCAATTCCTTAGGAGGGTCATTCTTTTCTGCTTACTTTGGAACTAAAATTTATCATTTAGTTATCTGCCATTTTCGAATGTTAAACAAAACATCTGCTTGCCAGTGGTTTACCATTAAATTCCATCCCACTCTTCGTCCATTTTCATTGTTAACATCACTTTATGAGTGATATAATATAACTTCAAGTTTCTCACCAGAAAACGTGATAGAATCTTAAAATCTTTTTTAATAGTTGATTGTTCCATAGATAAAAGCCATGGTTGACTGGTTGCCAGTTTTCAGGGTTGTTATTAAATCTGGTGGATACCATACAAATTTAGAATAATTTAATCTTGTTCCTCTTTTGGCATGTTAGTGGAGTTGAATCTTTAGTATTGGAGCATGACTATTTCCAAAACATCGATTCAAGCTGCCTTGTTTGTGTATGCAATTCTGTTAGATTTCTTCTCTCATACTCTGCATTTTTGTGCAGACACAACTTTACCGTCTGACAGAGCGCTTATTGAGGAACACAAACCTGTCTGTGATCTGCAGAACTGGCATTACAGAATTAGCTGTTGCAGATGCAATTAATATTGAAAAAGAGGTTGCTGACAGATCAAACAGCAAGCTTGTGTATTTGAACCTTTGTTCACAAGAGCTTTTGCATCACACAAATAACACAAAGTCCGGTGTAGCCACAGATACAAGTCCACCAGCTACATCAACAATGCTTACTGATCAACAATCAGAATTAAATACTGATGATCTGTCAGCTGACCCTGCAGTTGAAACAGCCTTGAAAAATGCTGGTCTTCTGTCTGATTCCCCACCTAGCAGTTCACATGAGAACAGAGAAACATGTAATGATGACATGTCGGGGCCTGATAATATATTTGAACTGGATTCTCATCCTGATCTGGATATATATGGTGATTTTGAGTATGATTTGGAAAACGAAGATTATATTGGTGCTAGTGTAACAAATGTCTCAAATCCAAAACCGGAGCAAAATGAGTCAAAAGTGAAACTTGTTTTCTCCACCATGAGCGTGAAAAAGTCAGATATAGCTTTGGATTGTGCAGACTGTGAGGGGTCTGAAAGAAATAAAGTGCCAGGAGATGCATCTTGCTCACCAAGTTGTCACAATGATGCAGTTCTTAGGGCTAGGGCTTCTACAATTGATCCGGAGACAGACCAGCTTTCTGTTTCTTCTGAGCTCCTATCTTTTGGGAGTGCTATTGAGCCTCTTGACTCAGAATTTGAAGAACTATTATATGGCCCAGACAAAGAACCACTTATAAAAGAATTTCAGGCTGGTGAATCAAGATCATTACATGGAGATGGCAAGACAGAAACTCAAAGCGTGGCCAATGACTGCCAAAATGATGAAAAACATGTTTTGGATAATGCAGTAAAAGCTTCTTCAGAAGAACAGGGGAATGAGAATCTCACAGAAAAAGTTTCTCATACTACCATCACCAACCAATCTTCTAATATATCTGAGGCTGGTGAACATTTCGAACGGAAGGAAGAAAACTCTGATATCACTGCTAAGCAGACTGATTCGTTAAATCTTGTAACTAAAAAGGTATGCAAAATTAATTTTCCCATCCAACTTATTTCTTTAATATTAGAAAAAAAAAATCGCAATGTATTTATCATTTTTTGTTTTCTATCATTTCTATACTTTCCTACATAATTCTCATATTTCTGTAATAATACTGGAATTTGTACAGGTTGAAGCTTACATCAAGGAGCACATGAGACCACTGTGCAAGAGTGGTGTAATCACGGCTGACCAATACAGGTGGGCTGTTGCAAAAACGACTGAGAAGGTTATGAAGTATCACTGCAAAGCAAAGAATGCGAATTTTCTCATAAAGGAAGGTGAGAAAGTAAAGAAACTTGCAGAGCAGTATGCTGAAGCAGCCCAACAGAACAGAAAAAATTGATTCATACGGTATCACTTCATCCTCAACAAGTTTTTTTTTTAGTTCTTTCCCGTCATCCGCCATTGTTTATTATGGTGCTAATACTTGCTTATTAAGAATTTTGCTCTATTGAGCCAGCAGCAGTGAATACGTCAGATTTTAGCCTCACCTCGTCATATATTTGTGAATTGAATTGAGCACACAATGGAGATTTATGTTTAATGAAATTAATTTCACAAAAATAATTTGGTTAAAATTGCATTTGAAATTAAGTGATTTATGTTATGTTTTTATTCTACGTGCAATTTACTTGAATTCAACAATTAATTTTGAATATAAAATCAATTTTTCAACATGGGATTAAAAATACTAATATTTTCATAAGATTTTATTAGCTGGTATTTTAACGTGATTTTGCATATTATAACATGAATATAAACACATTTTTTACTCTGAACCAGAGAGTCCGACGTAGAGGATAAATTTTCAAATATTAGTGATTATGTTTGATTTGATTACTAATTGGTAATTTGTTTTCACATTGAATCATTTGCCTCTGCGCCATTATCGTTTAACAACGACTACTCCGTCGAGTTTCAATGCCTATGAATTTCACATTTGCTTATTTTTTACGCAATAAAGTAAATTATTACAAAATATCCTATAATAATTGAGTGGGACACAAGCATAACATGACATCAACTTCTGAAATGATTTAATCTATGCTAACAAAGTTTATTAAAATGTGGCTAATTTTTCAAGCAAAAATAGAAATTATTAATCTTTTTCAATTATTTGAAGTTTATGCAGGTCAAAGCTTACCAATGATTAAAACAAATCATTAATGAATATGAGAATCGGCAGTACGAAGCAGAGCATATTCGTGATTCAGATGAGCTATAGGTGAGGTGCAGAGATGTAGATCGGAATGGTAAAGGATACAATGCAAGTCGAATGGAGGAATAACAAAGGCACGGAGTAGAAACCAAAGAATATATTATTTTGGAATCAAAATACGAGAGGTTTCTTCTTAATAACAGGAATACAATATGTTTGGATTCTCGTAATTCTTCTTTATAATAGAGATGTGCGTCAACGGTGTAATCAATGAGTTTTCAAGCATGCATTAGGGCCGTAAAGAGTGCCTTGTTTACATTTGAGATGCACTCAATTAGATGAAGCGCAATTTCCATATTATTTAAAATCGATATGGTGCCATTTGTAGCTCAAATAAATATTTCTGTTTTTTATTCTTAATTTTAAGGACTCAAAATAGTTAGATATTGATACCTTTTTTGCAAATTTACTTTAAGTAGTGATTGCTTCCGTCACTTTCTTCATCTGATAACTTTTAAACATTTTAGAAAAGTGAATTGATCGATATTCAATTTAATCTTAAAACTATAATATAAAATCTACTTTAATTATAATGATATAATTTCTTCATTATACATAATATTAGAATTAATATATCATTTTAGCAAATCATCAATTTACACTCATATTCACATACATGAGACGAAGTGTGGTAAAGAAGTGTACTTCAATTTTTTTATATCAAATAGGCAAATAGTGTGTTTACAGTCTACATTAGCTATTTCTAAAACTAGTTTAAAACTTGAATAAATTAATTTAAAATGAGATTACTTTGAAAATCTAACAAACACGGTACAATCCGTACTATTTTCTTTAAACGTCATACTAAATTTTTGAAAAGTATTATATTTATTTTCCCCGTGTTCACTCGAAATCTTCAACTTTTCTCTTATTTTTTATTATACTGTTCATCACACTCATCATTTTTTCTCGTTTTTTATTTCTTTCGATCTCTCATGCCCTTCAAGATCTGTAGAGGATAGAAAATAAGAGAAGTAAATGAAGTTGAAATAGTTGGGACGAGGAAACACGTAAATATATATATATATATAAAAAAAGTTATTATATTAGATATTATTAATTATATTCTTGGAATAAAAAATTATAATGTCTTTTTATGATGATAATCAACTATGAAATATTTATAATTGATTATGTCTGTGTGTTTCTTTTATGCTTATTATTATAATAGTAAATAATTAAAAATAATAATGATAATAGTAAGTTTATTAATAATAATAATAAAAGAATACTGTCCGAATTTTTTTTTAATTACATAATTTTTCACATATCTTTTACTTTTTTTTCCTCTTAATATATATATATATATATATATATATATATATGTTTATTTATTTATTTTTTCTTTCCAATTTGCTAAAGTGAGAATAGATTATCAAATATAAAGCATATTAGCAAAAGCTCCTGTTCCTCTTTTATCTGAACTAGAAACTAGAAATAAGACAAGTAGAGGGTGAGTGAAAGCTCTATCCGATTGGGTGAAGAACTCAAACCAAAACAGCACCAGTTGCAGATTACCATTTCCATTTCAATCTCGTCTCCTTTTCACCTGCACTTCTCAAGTTGCACAAAACCTTAGTTTCCATAAACCCTTTTCATGCATTCCTCAACCCATTTATGAATTCATCATAACGATGAACATTCTCTCCTCGCCCCACTTTCACATCACCAAATCCCGCTACCCCCACCGCCATGGAACACCGAAGCAAACTCAGAGGCGCATTCCGACCCAGCTTCTTCTTCTACGTAGGTCACCCACAGTGCTCTGCAAATCCTCCGCCGCGAGTGGCGAACCCGGTTCGGATGATTTCGTCAGCCGGGTTCTGAAGGAGAACCCGAGCCAATTGCAATCCAAGTACCTAATTGGCGACAAGTTATATACTTTGAAAGAAAAGGAGAGTTTGGGGAAAGTATCCAATTTGGGTATTTTCGATGTGCTGAAGAGGTTGAACCCGATGAAGCCTCAGAGCAACAGTGAAAGCGAGGTTTCGGGAGAGAGAGGCTCTGTGTATTTGAAAGACTTGCTTAAGGAGTATAGAGGGAATCTTTATGTTCCTGAACAAATTTTTGGCTCAGAATTATCAGAGGAAGAAGAGTTTAACAGGAAACTAAACGAGTTGCCCAAAATGAGCGTTGAGGGGTTCAGAAAGGCTTTGAGTAAGGACAAAGTCAAGTTGATAACTTCAAAGGGAGGGGGAGGAGCTTATAGGGATTTTGTGGTGGAGTTAAAGGAAATTCCTGGTGATAAAAGCTTGCACACAACCAAATGGTAGAAAATGATGGGATTGTATTGTTAGCTATGCAGCTTGTTGAAACTGTCACTGCAGTGTTGTGACAGATTGTGATTGTATGTGGTTTTGCAGGGTTCTTACGCTGGGTAAAGGGGATGCTCAAGCGGTTTTGGCGGACTACACTGGACCGCGATACGAAATAGAGAGGAGGCATGCTATGGTTGTTAATCTTTTTCTTGTTCACGCATGAATGATTTTCATGAGATTAAACTATTCACGTAGTCCCTAGTCTTCATTATAAGTTTTATTGCTGATAAGAGAAAACTACAAGTTTTAGTTCCTTCACGTACATAAAAGTTACTTTTTCGTCCCTGTTGCAAACATTGCAAGAGACTTTTTGGCTATATTAACTGCTACAAATGAATTGGTGGTGGTGATAAACCACTACAGAAAAAGTTGTGTAGGGACTAATACTTATATTTTCCCAGAGACTAAAACATAGCATAACATCAACTATAGGGAGCAAATGAATAGTTTAACCTTTGGTCAATTAGCTTTGTTTGTTTTACATTTTGTTTTCTTTTTCTTATTTATGCATGCTCTCTTACCTAGTTTGTAGTCAGACTCGGGGGGGGGGGGGTTACAAGTCATTTGGGAAGATGCATGAATTAGATCCTTGTGGTTGATCATAGTTTCATTGTTCTTTTAACTCTGGAATTATTTTGCTGCAGTCTTGGGTGGGGAAAACTCCAGAGTACCCTCATCCTGTTGCATCTTCCATATCTAGCAGAGTAATGGTGGAGCTTGCGGTGGTGTCAATCTTCATGGGTTTAGCAGCTACGCTAGTTGGCAGTTTCCTTGCAGCAGCATTGTTTGTGGCCACCAGTTTTGTATTTGTGGTGGCTGCCTATGTTGTGTGGCCTATAGCCAAACCGTTCCTCAAGCTTTTTCTTGGCCTTGCATTAGCAATTTTGGAGAGGATTTGGGATAATATTGTTGATTTTTTCGGTTATGGTGGCATTTTCTCTAAGATATCTGAGTTTTACACTTTTGGTGGAATATCTGCCAGCCTTGAGGCATTGAAACCAATTATGATTGTAGTTTTGACTATGGTTCTTCTTGTTCGTTTCACTCTTTCAAGAAGACCTAAAAACTTCAGGAAGTGGGTAGGTGACTAAGTAATCCACTAATTATGCATGAATCATTGAAACAATTTTGTTCCTTGGATTTGCTTCATTAGCATGCTCTAAGAGATGTTTCTTTGATATACAGGATCTTTGGCAGGGAATAGATTTCTCACGATCTAAAGCTGAAGCCCGTGTTGATGTGTGCTAAAACCTAAATTTATTTTTGTCTCTACTCTTGAAAAAAAATGAATGTTATTTTTGGTTTCCTTTTTTTTTCTGTTACTCACTTATTCCTATTTCTGGCTTTGGAAAAACATCGTTATAGGGTTCCACAGGAGTCAAGTTTTGTGATGTGGCTGGAATTGATGAGGCAGTTGAGGAACTTCAAGAGGTTATCTTTTTACACATGTCTGATTCCAATTATGGATGTGTAACTTAGTTTCTTGTTTCCTTTGCTGGTGCCCAAGCTGAAGCCATTTGCTGTATGACAACAATGAAAGAAGAGTTATAACCAAAAATAAATAAATGAAATTTTTGTTGAAAATTTGGTTGATTTTCCTTCATGATCTCTGCGTGTAGACATTTTATTACTTTTCCACATATATATGTTGAAGTACTTTTCCTTGAACATGAAGTAAAAGTTTCTTGACTCATTGAACTTTTTTGCTTGCAATATTTGTGTGCTAGTTTGTGAAGATTCGTACTTATTTTAATTTACTTCCTATGTTTGAAGATTATTTTTATGATTTTGTGCATAAGACCATGTCTAATTTCAACTTGTACCCCACTATTTTATTTGGGCCTCCAATTTTTTTGGCAGAATATCTACTAAGATGCTATTAATTTTATCATGTCATAAGCCTGGAAAGCTGGCCATTGCCCCCTTTAGCTCATTTAACACTTCTAGATTGTTAAGGTTCCAACATAAAACCAATTGGCAATATGTGGAGTAGCCTAAACCATACCAAATGATATGAGGTAGGCGATGTGGGACTTTCAACACACCCCCTCCAACGAAGCCTGCCGGACCAGGCAAAGGGTACTTTTGACCCAACTAAAGGGCAACTTTTGACCCTTGACAATAACCGGAAAGATGTTAGGCTTTGACTCTGATACCATGTTAAGGTTCCAACATAAAACCAATTGGCAATATGTGGAGTAGCCTAACATGTATTTAAACCATACCAAATGATATGAGGTAGGCGATGTGGGACTTTCAACATAGATCAATAAAATATATCACTTTAACATTCTGGATGTCACCACAAATATTAGAGTTTCAACTTGTTATACAGCTATGCGCAACTGCAAACAGCCCATAATGCCTTAATGCATAAGCAACTGCATTTAGAAAACAAGGGAGAAATTAGGCATGTGATTCACATTGATTAATAGACAATTTTCCATTAACTATTTTGCATAATATAACTTTATCCTTCTCAGTATTTATTTCCTGAACTATTCCTTGCCATAAATATGTATCTCTCTTCTAATTCATTCTTATTTTTATTTTCTGCATTATGTTCCTATGTCTTATTTTAATTGTCTCTGCGTAATCTATCATATTGGATGAAAACTTATGAGTTATTTATGGTTCTATTTAGTTGGTGAGATACCTCAAAAACCCTGAGTTGTTTGATAAAATGGGAATCAAACCTCCGCACGGTGTTCTTCTTGAGGGTCCTCCTGGATGTGGAAAGGTCAGATACGTGTTTCCCGGGAATGTTTAATGTAAGATTCTGTCATGTCTGGCAAATATTTAAGTTTTGTCATGCTTTTGCAGACCTTGGTAGCCAAGGCTATAGCTGGTGAAGCTGGTGTTCCATTTTACCAAATGGCTGGATCAGAATTTGTGGAAGTTTTAGTTGGTGTTGGTTCTGCACGTATTAGGGATTTATTTAAAAGAGCCAAGGTAATCTTACATCTGTTTTTTCTTTCTGATATTTAATTTTAAAATCACTTATTTGCTGTAAATTTACTCAAGTTCGAGTCCTGCTTTCATGCTCCTCCAGATGATGTAAAGTGAACGTAAAAAGCAGTGCTTACTTACTGTTTTTTCACATGGTCCTTCTGTGCATGTCAATCATGAGGTGACAAGTTAGTTAAGGGTGTTGGTCACTTGATGAAACAGTATATCTTCATGCTTTTTGGTTTGTTCAATCAAATCTGTTCAATGTTTTCAAGGACTTTGGATTTTATGACTATTTTCAATATTTTTGTCTTTTATATATTGTTCATTTGTTCAATAAAAGTTTGCTAACTTTTATGTGTTTCAGTTCCTTGCTCTCTAAATATAGAAATAACGTTAAGAAGAATATCCAGTCCACTTGTGTTTTATTTGGTAAATTCATTACCTTTTGTTATGGGGAACCAAGATATTACTCAACATGAGATATGACTGAGTATAGAGCTTTATCTCAGTTAATTTTTAAAAATACAGATATAGATTGTGGAAATTTCATGTTTCTATTGGAAAGCTAGTGATCGGTGTGTACTTATATGTTTGTTTCTCTTTGTTGCAGGTAAACAAGCCATCAGTTGTATTCATAGATGAAATTGATGCATTGGCAACTAAGTAAGGCTATATGGATTAGTATTGAGTTTATTGCTTGACAGATTGTATAAAGTTGTGGATTATTTGCATGTGTATGGTGTGTTCACTTATTTAATAGAGAATGAATTTATATTATCCATTTATACAACCTTAGATTAAACGAAATCTCAATTAAGTAATTTAGCAGCTCTAGAATCATACTGGAACATACTATACATTGAACCCACGGTCAATTTTGCCTTGTGAGGTTCCTGATAAGTCTGTATAAGAGCATATTAGGTAATTATTAGTGGTGCTACATTGCATGCATTGTTGATCAATTGGTTGGTCTAATCTAGTTATTGATTCTCACATCTGCTGTTCTTACTTACAAATAGAATGCTCGGAGGACGTGGCATTTGGTTTCTTTTGTTGTAATATTTTTAAATTCATACTTACAGGCATTACCATAACTATTTTGGTACATACCATAACTATTGATGGGCATGGGATACTTCTTGGAAGTTCTCTTTTGTTCATGATTGGTGATTGGTATTCTTCTGTTCTTGAATGATGGAATTTCTGTATGTGGAACTAAGGGTCTGAATTTTAGCCATTTTAAGTTTAATACAAAAGCACATTGTAATTGAAAAAAATTATAATTATTATTTTTGTTGTTTGAGAATAAAACTACAAAAGCTTCTCTTAAAAGCTATGAATTGTAGATTTCAAAAGAAAAATCAGTTTTTTTTTTCTTTTTTAATGCGTACACAAATGGATCTTACTATAAAAGTAATTGCCATGCTATGCTGGTCATGTTGCTTGGTTCCATATCTGTCAGTTGACTTCCGGAGTCCCCTATGCATCCACCCTGCCTGATTGTGAAATCTATGCTTGATTGATTAGGCGTCAAGGTATTTTCAAGGAGTCCACAGATCACCTGTATAATGCAGCCACCCAGGAAAGGGAAACTACATTGAACCAATTGCTGATAGAGCTTGATGGTTTTGATACTGGAAAGGGTGTCATATTTCTAGCTGCCACAAATCGTAAGGATTTGTTAGACCCAGCACTTCTTCGTCCAGGTCGCTTTGATCGCAAGGTTGCTTTCTTAAGCTGAGTTAGTAAATATTGTATATATAAGAGGGGCAAATTCAGAGAGAATGAGTATAAGAGTTTGCCTATTTCCTGTTTTCAAACTGTTTTCTGTTTTTAAAGGCAAAAGAGCAAGAAAACTTGTCTAACAATGTAGTTTTCAAAAAGTGATTCAAAAAAAGAATCCCTTTTTCAAAATTTAAATAAAAAATCAGAACATCTGAGTTGTTTTGACATTTTACTGTCAGTTTTCCATTTCCCATATTCCTTCATGGCACTTGTAACTTCTTTCGCCATTTATACTGTCTATAATTGAGTTTTTGAAAATTGTTTTATAGGACAATTTTAAAAATAAAAATAAAAATAAAAACACAATTAAATACACCCTAAACTCTTTTCATTTTTGCTATTAAATGCTTTGTTTAGAACCAATCTTTTGGTGCAAATAACGGCAGACCACTTTTATTAGTAGTTCTTTCAAGTTTCAATGCTAATATACTGTTAATGTTCATTGAGTTTTTATTCTGTAGATCAGGATTCGCCCTCCTAGTGCCAAAGGAAGGCATGATATTTTGAAAATCCATGCTAGCAAAGTAAAAATGTCAGAGTCTGTCGATTTATCCAGCTATGCACAGAACCTACCTGGTATGGAATCCTGTTTTACTAATTGAATTTTTCATTCTGATATCTGAACATACATCTTAATTTCAGGATGGTCTGGGGCAAGATTGGCACAATTAGTCCAAGAGGCTGCTCTTGTGGCTGTGAGGAAACAACACAACTCAATTCTTCAGTCAGATATGGATGATGCAGTTGACAGACTTACAGTGGGCCCTAAACGTGTTGGAATAGAATTAGGTTACCAGGGACAGTGTCGTAGAGCTACTACTGAAGTGGGAGTTGCGTTAACTTCTCATCTGCTGCGGCGATATGAGCATGCAATAGTTGAATGCTGTGATCGCATCTCAATAGTACCCCGTGGTCAGGTCCTTGTTCTGCTTCCTTCACTTTATTATCCTCTACTGTCTTCTAGAAATATTGTGTCAATCTTTTACAATTTCTTGTTTGAGGAATTACAAGTACCATATCTGATACAATCTGCAACACATAACTGTAACCTGAGAGAATCTGGTACAGAAAAGCATGAAAATTCAAGCATGGGAATTAGAAAGAACAAATAACTGTGTATAGAGTTAGAATTTGTGTTAAAAGATGTGCCAGTCAAGGTGATGGTAGAAAATGTAGCACTAGATAGAAATGAAAGTAGCAGAAACATCTTTTTGGACCCTATCTGAAATACGTGCAACTTTATTTCCATTTGTATGAGGCTACCATATTCTATGCGTGATACAACTCCTGATTGACTGGTTGGTTTTTAGTTAAAAATTTACTATTTAAGGGCTGTTTGTTTCTATAATTTTAACTCACAAAAACCACTTCCTTCTGACAGACATTATCTCAATTGGTGTTTCATCGACTTGATGATGAATCATATATGTTTGAACGTCGACCTCAATTGCTTCATCGCCTTCAGGTATGTAAATGTACTCGAGTATATTAGTTTCCTTTTTCTTGTTCAAATTATTTTTGTTTGAACCCTTGTCGGCAAACAGGTTCTGCTTGGAGGTAGAGCTGCTGAAGAGATCATCTATGGACGTGACACGTCAAAAGCCTCAGTTGATTACCTAGCAGATGCATCCTGGCTTGCACGCAAAATATTGACCATGTTAGCATGATAGCGTGTATTTTTATACCTAATAATTTCTTCTTATTTTCTTCTGTTACATAAGCTCCTTTTCCCCCTCTCTACTTGCAGATGGAACTTGGAGAATCCAATGGTCATACATGGAGAACCACCACCTTGGAGGAAGTCAGTTAAATTTGTTGGACCAAGGCTGGATTTTGAAGGGTCTCTTTATGATGACTACAACTTGATTGAACCACCTCTAAACTTTAAGATGGATGATCAAGTTGCACAAAGGACTGAAGAGTTGATACGTGACATGTACCGGAAGACGTTGTCTCTCCTTAGGAGGCACCATGCAGCTTTGCTTAAAACCATTAAGGTAACTTCGAGTGACATCTTAAAATGAGTTATATTTAATATGTAAATTGCATAACTAGAGCTCTATGACCGAAAGGTTATTTCTGTTAACAATATCTGCAAATATCTCAAGAGAGCAGATATTATACCAGCTTGACACCACTGCAATGAAAATGGTCTATTTAGCATTCTGTGCCTTACTTTTGTGTGGCAAATTATCTGACCGCAGGTACTTCTCGATCACGAGGAGATCAGTGGTGAGGAAATAGAGTTCATTTTAAACAAATACCCTCCACAAACCCCGTTATATCTTTTGGAGGAGGAATATGCTGTCGACCTTCCATTCACCAAAGAACAAGTGCATGATTTGGAGTATGCCTTAAAAACTCAGTCGAACGAAGAAATCGTGTGAGTTCTTCCTCAATCCTTATCAAAAACCAAGAATTTGTTCCTGGGTTCCTGGCCCAATCAGTGTTTCAGATTTGGTGGGTGCACTTTGGCCAGATTCATTCCAAGGAAGGACTATTTCAAAGCTGACATTTTTCACTGGGAACAAAACTATATGTATTTTGTTAAGCCATAAAATTTTGATCATGAAATTGTAGGAAACGCGATTCATTATGTTCCAATCAAACATAGTCACTTCATTTGAAAAATGAAATTATAAATTAATTTTAATTATATTATTATTATTATTATTATTATTATTATTAAAATTAAATTTATTTTTTCTCCAACAATTTCAAACAAAGATACACGAAGATAAATGATTAAAACAACATCTAACTCTTTTTACCGTTTAGAAAAATAAAAATCTAAACTAAAATATATAAAAAAACTATTATGACATCATGCAAACAATAGAAGCAATTTGTTGAAGTCAAATTTCCCACATTGTAAAAAGAGATAAGAAGATGATGCTTTAAATTAATTCGTTCCTAAAACTAATTTTGTTTTCTTTCAAAATGCACGGAAAAGCAACATGTATCATAATGAGTTTACCTATATTCTTAATTCAATTCCATAAAATTACTTATAATATCTTAAAATTTATCATTATCATATATTTATAAAAATGTATGATTATCACACATTTATATAAATTATAAATAGAGAGATATTAATTTTAATTCATGAGAATTTTTAATATATATTTTTTAGTCTTTTTTTTATTTTTTTAATCTATCTTTTTGTCTTTTTTTTTTCTCACATTAATAGTGAGAAAATCTTATGCTAGGGACAAAGTTTTTACTTATCAATTTCAAAAAATAATTCTTAATATTATCCACTAAGTTGGAGAACTCCTCGTAATATCCACTAATTTTGAATCTTTCCATAACATGAGTCACATAATTGAATTAATTTATTTATTAATTCTAATATTCTCCGTGACTCGTGGTTTAATACATAAATCATAATGCACATTAAAGGACCTTACATAAATTGGTTCTGGTCATTATTCATAATTAAAGATATAGAAACAAGAGTCATGGAGGTTGCATTCCCTTTCAAGTACTACTATATTATCTATTTCTTCTTAATACAACTTTATAATGAGAAGTTCATAATGAATTCAAACATAATGTCATTTTCAATAACATAATTTGTTTTTTTCCATATACATAAAGAAGAAAATATAAATTTTAAAAACTTATACATTAAAGAGCTCGAGTGTCATATAAGGTTTAATAATAACATTAACATTTGACATTCATTAGTAGACATAATGTTCATATTCTCTACATGGCTAACAAACAATTTAGCAATAACTCTTTTGTTAAAGGGTCAGCAACCATAAAGATCAGTGCTAATATGTTTTATTGATACTTTACATTTCTGAACTTCCTTTTTTAAGGGAAAATATTTTAATTTCATATGTTTAACACCTTTAGAATACTTTATTGATACAAAATTATCACAATAAGTTTTTAGTTGCTTGACAAGTTGTCGACTACTCCAAGTCTTGAAATAAAATTCTGCAACCAATTATTTTGCAACTAATTAACCTAAACTGTGGTCTCAAAACATGTCACGAATTCAACTTCCTTAGTGGATGCAACAATGACTAGTTGTTTTGCACTTTTTCATGAAATCGCTCATCTGACTAAAATATAAACATAACCAAATGTAGTATTTTTTTGTATCCATATAACCGGTAAACTCTGAATTTGTATATCTAATCACCTCAAGGTGATTAGATTTCTTATAAGCATGTGATTCTTTATTCCTTGTAAGTATCTTAAGACTTTATTTACAGCTTCTGATGATCCAGTCCAAGATTACTCTGATATCTACCTAACATACCAACTGTAAAGTTAATATCTGGCCTTATGTCTAAGGGATATTTTTCATCTATTTTCGTTGCAAATCATTCTTTGGACATTGCATAAGACTAAATTTGTCTCTTGTCTATATTAGAACTGGAGATGTTGGACATTTATCCATTTTGAATATCTTTAAAACTTTATTAATATATGTTTTCTGAGACAAACCTAACAGTCTTTTTGATCTATCATGAAATATTTTTATTCTTATCACATAGTATGTCTCACTCATATCTTTCATTTCAAAATTGTTAGAGAAACTTCTTAGTCTCGTCAACATACAGAATCATAAATATAAACTTGATCCCGCTAACCTTCAGATATATACACCGATCAACAGTATTTTCCTTAAATCCAAATGATAGAATAATATTGTTGAACTTAAGATACCATTGTTGAGAAACTTGTTTAAGTCTATATATTGATTTTTTAAGTTTACACACCATGTGTTCCTTTTCTTCTTCAATGAACCTCACTAATTAGTCTATATGAACATCTTCCTCTAAATCTCCATTCAAAAAGACAATTTTAACATCCATTTGATGCAATTGAAGATTATAATAAACTACTAATGTCATGATAATTCTAAAAGAATATTTCTTAGAAAGAGAAAAAAATGATTCCTTATAGATAATATCATCTGTTTAGTAAAACCTTTAACAACAAGTCGAGTCTTGTAACGTTCGATATTGCCATGAGAGTCACGCTTAGTCTTAAAGACTCATTTACATCCAACTCTCTTGCATCCTTTTGGCAATACCACAAAGTCTCATATACCATTTTGTACCATTGATTAAGTTCATCTTTCATAACATTTAACCACTTATCAGAACTATCACCATTAATGGCTTATGAAAATGAAACTGGATCATTATCAATACTTAAGTCATTTTCTGATTCTTGTAGATAAACTACATAATTATTCGAAATAGCAGACTTTCTTTCTTTATGAGATCCTCTTAAAATTATTTCTTATGGTTATTCTACTATCGGCTCATTATTCATCTCGGGATCATTAATTTGTTGTTCTTCTTGATTGTTGTGTGGTTCTACAACATGAGGAATAATAACTTTTGAAGAAGAAGTACTAGTTATAGGAACTTGTATTCTAACTCCCTTAATCTCCACATCTTGTGAAGCTTCACTCCCACTAGTTTCACCATTCTCAATGAACCAAACATTTTCAGTTTCAACAATTCTTGTAGTATGGGTAAGACAGTAAAACATATATCCTTTTGATTTTTCTGGATAACCAATGACATATCCATCAATTTTCTGTTCTTACGGATTTATATTCTTACTTCTGTCTGATAACCCCAAACATATAGGTGTCTCAAACTGGGTTTCCTACTTGTTCATAACTCAAAAGAAGTTTTTTGAACAACTTTACTAGGAACCATATTCAACAAATACATGGTAGTCCTCAAAGCATACATCCACAATGATACAAGTAAACATAAATTACTTAAGATGATCTTAACCATATCCATTAAGGTTCAATTATGTCTTTCTGTTTGTTGTGGTATACATGACATTGTATATTGAACACAAATACTAGTTTTTCAAGGAACTTAACAAATGGATCAGGGTGTTGTCCACTTTTATCATATCTTCCATAATACTCACCACCTATATCTGACTGGACAATTTTTACATTTCTATCTAATTGTCTCTCCACTTCATTTATATAAACTTCCAAGACATTCACTATGTGAGATTTCTCATGCAATAAATAAACATGTCCATAATGCAATAAATCGTCAATAAAGGCGATGAAGTACTTCTCTTTCTTGAAAGAATTCACATCAAATGGACCACATATACCAGTGTGTATGATTTCAAGAAGATGAAAGCATCTTGTGACTCCTTTCTTTGTGTGTTTTGTTTGCTTTCCTTTAATACAATCCATACACACATTTAGATCAGTAAAATCTAAATCTGGAAGGATATTCAAATTCAATTTATATAAACCATCATAGAGTGTGTTAGATCCAATCATAGAAATACGCTTAAACAAACTGAAACAATCATTCCCAAACTTAATAGACTATCCAACAACATCAAACTTAGATAAAAAAAAAAAAAAACTAAATTCCTAGTGATATTAGGTAGACAAAAAGTATTTGTCAAGTCTAAGTAAAATCTAGTATTAAGGATCAAACGAAAAGTCCCGACAACTTCCACTAGAACATTCACTCTATTCCCCATGAAGATGAACTTCTCATTTGAGTTTATGGTTCAGGTTGAAATGAATCTCTGCATCACATTAGAAACATGAGTCGTACATTTAGAATCAATCCACCAAGTATTATGGAGAACTTCAGTTAAGTTTGATTCAAAACATACGTAAATATTATGTTCACCTTTCTTTTTTAACCAAGTTTTACGCTTTAGGCAGTTCTTCTAGAAATGTCTAGACTTCCCGCGACATTTGTCAATTTTCTTCTGGATTTTAGTAGAAGACTTGTCAATCTTTGATAGTCTTTTACCATTTTCATGTTTCTTAACAACTTTCTATTCAACTCCTTAATTTCTCACATAATGAACAAATTGACTTCCTAAGTTCTTGAGTCCGGTCTCCTCCTGAACTAACACATTGTCTAGTTTGTGCACATTTCATTTGTCTTTCATGATGTTATACTTCATCTTGAATAGATCATACTCAGATGGTAACGAGTTCAAAATGGAACTACACAAGAAAATTTGCATCCACTGTCATTCCAAGATACTTGAGTCTTGCTGCGATGTTTGTCATCCCGGTTATGTGTTCATGCATAGTACCAGAACTATCAAACTTTATAGTGGTCAAGGTACTCATTAATGTCCCAGTAAGGGGCTTATTAATAGTTTCGGAATGCTCTTCCACAATTTCATAATTTTTTTCACATTCTCAGTTTTGGAAAGAACAAACTTAATGTTATTTGCTATGCTCATTCATATAAACATCAAGCTAAATTTATTTTACCTTTCCCAAGCTCTATAGTGAGGAAAATTTAACCCATTAAAAATTAGAAATTTGACCCATTAAAGATATAATAATAGATAGTGTAATTAACACATGTTTAACATTAATGTTTTGAGTCATAAATTTAAATATAAAATACATATTCAAACTCATAAACATTTTATGCATACTAACATTCCTTTATGCATAATGATGTTAATCATACTCCGATCATATTCGGATCATAAATTTTATGCATAATAATATTAATCATATTATACATTAATGATAATTAAAATATGCATCAACTAGAATCACCGATACCTTTGACTATATAAATATTCACAGAAAATTATCTATCATCATATCTATTAATTATAAGAACAATTGATCAACTTTTGGATAATCCAGAAATACCTTATAATAATAAACTTTAATTAGCCCATAAATCAATTATTTATAATTTAGTATCGAGTAATTGAAATAAAATTATTATTAATTTAAAGTCAAATAATTTTAAAACTTTGGTCATTTTGGTGACTAACAAAATTCATCACTCTTGATTTCAAATAAATATATACCATTAATTATTATTAACCATATATAACATTTTCCATTATTATTATTATTATCATTATTATTATTATTATTATTATTATATCAAAACATTAACATTAATTACACATATACTCAATCAAGTCAAACAATATTTCAAATCAAAATATATGATTTTGAATCCATTCGGGTCATAGGGGATTATTTTTCCAATTCTATGCCTTTTAACTTATAACCATTTAGTTTTCAATTAAAAATATATTATTCATATAATAAAATTAAAATATTAATTGCAACTCACCTAAATTAATTTATAATGTGCAAGAGGGGAAAAATATTCTTAATTTCATCATAACTAGTGTAACATAAAATTACACCAAAAAAAATAAAATTCCTAAATTTCATAATTAGGATTTATAAAATTAGAAAAAACATGATTTGGGAAACATCATAAAAGGAGAATCACAAATTTAACAACTAGACTCTTATACCACATGTGAGTACTTATAGTTTTCATACATTCCTAATTAAATTTTAAAAAACTATTTCATAAGATTTTAAAATTTATAATTCTCAGATATTCACATAAATTATAAGAGAAGAAATACTAACCTTAATCTATGAAAGGTCCAATAAATGTACATTTTTTTAGTCTTTTTATTTTTTAATTTCTTTTTCTCAATCTATCTCTTTATTTTTTTCATTCTTCTCTCACACTTTTTAATGATTAATAATGAGAAAATTTTATGATAAATACAACATTTGCTTTCTTTATATAGTCAATTTCTATTAAATTGATTACCATCAAATTCAAAAGATAATCCCTCATATTATCTATTAAATTGAATAACTCCTAGTATTATCTAATAAGTTGAATAACTTCTTATATTATATACAAATTTTGAAACTTCCCAATAATAACATAATTAAATTAATCTATTTATTAATTCTAACATATTTTCCTATTTCATTTAGTAGTTTTCTATAAAATTTAAATTTAATTTTTATGTAATGTCTAATAATAAATATTCATATCAACAAGTCATTGATATAATTGTTATAAAACTTTGTCTTCTCAGGAATAGAAAAAATAAAATTGGAAACGAAGATTCATATATGTTTTATGACTAAGTACAGTTGCATCTCAATATTTTAAGACTGAGAAGTTGCATAGAGCGAGTGAATATTATGAACGTTTATGAACATCCAACTAATTTATATTAGTTTAAGTTTTAAAATAAAAGATATACAAGGGATTCATGCACTCTTACATTTATATATTAAGTAATAAGTGAAAATTATAATTGAAATTATTTTGATATGAAGAAGTAAATTGATGCGTTGTTACAGCAATAGCGATATTACAGCACAACACAGGTTGGTCTCTCTTGCTCAAGTTGGTGGTTCGAACTTGTGAGTGAGTGAGTGAGCGAGTCTGAGTCAGATTAACAGCACCAGTAACCTCTTCTAACGCTCACGGGTTTCGCTCTCTCTTCCAACCAAACCTCTTTCCTTCTCTCTTCAAATCCTCCAAACGCAGCTAGGGTTTGGAATTGGGAACGAAACTCAAGGCCACAACGTCACTCCACTCGCTGCAACAACAACATCAACAACAAAACGGACTATATAAAAACACTTCAATTAGGGTTTCATGTTCTTTAAGTGTCAAGTTTTGATGACTTATGAATGGAGATTTTCTCTGTCTTGTCCGAACCGTCCCTCGTCACCGTCGCCGTGACCGCGCTCTGTTTTCTCCTCGCGCTATTCTCTCTCCTCCGATCGTTCTCCCTTCCCCGGAGATTCACGCCGCCGAGGAAGCACCACTGCGATTGCGCCTCCGATTCCGGCTCCTTGTCCGCCGCAGGCACCGTGTCCTACCTCAACGGCGCCGCCGAAATGCTCGAGCCCAGTCCAGTTCCGGCTCCGGTGGTCTTGGCGGAGCGGCGGACGGGTTCGTCCATGATGGAGGAACTGGTTCCGGAGATTACGACGCACGCGCTCAGTTACTTGGATTATCCCAGTCTCTGTCGCCTCTCCATGACCAATTCTTTGATGCGAAAGGCTGCGAATGATGATAACGCTTGGAAGGCCTTGTATCACAAGGTGAATTACTGAATTCTAATTCTCGTGATTCTCTTTTTGTTCGAGTACTATCTTGTGCTAAGTAGTAATAATTTAGGATTTTCAGTTCTTTTAAGCTTTGTTCTGTGTTTGAAGACTAATTATAGATAATGCTGCATGCTTTGGGGCATTATATTGGTGTTGCTTGCCTTTTTGTCCCTAATTGCATGTTTTGTATTTGTTATTGGTTATTGGAGGAGAAGTGTGAGTTGAATCATGTAAGGAGTTCTCTTTTAAAGGTTTCTATGCAAAGCAAGGTTATCAATGGTGGATGGCAGAATATGGTTAAAGGCCGAACACCATACAAACATCCCATTGTGGCCTAAGGCGCCATTATAGTTGGTGTCCTTTCACGAATTGGCTTAAAGGAGGGTTTGAATAAACGGCACACTTCATAGACTATAACAACAGGCTTAAAGGAGGGTTTGAATAAACGGCACACTTCATAGACTATAACAACATTGACTATAACAACGGTACTATATCGGTTTTTAACACCATCGGTTTAAAACTTTAAGGCTTTTTATAAAACAAGAACTATATCAGTTATTTAACAACATGGATGCAAATCTTCAAGGCTTTCTAGAAAACCATAAGGCAGCCACACTCGAAAGGTTATGTAACAACATAAATGCAAAGCTTCAAGGCTTCCTAGAAAACAAGAAGGCAGTGGCACTATAATCCTTATTTAACAAACAAGGATGCAAAATTTTGAGGATTCCTAGGGAACAAGAAGGTGCAGCACTATAACATTTATTTAATAACATGGATGAACAGCTTTTAGGCTTCCTAGAAAACAAGAAGGCTGCTGCACTAATGGTTATTTAATATCATGATGCAAAATTTGAAGTCTTCCTAGAAATGAAGAGGGTGGCGACACTAAAACAGTTATTTAACAACATCAATGCAAAACATTAAGGCTTACTAGAAAACAGGTGATGCAGTAAGGTGTGTAGTCATACAGCTGTTTGTAACAATTACCGATGGAAGAAATCATTGTTATATAAGAAAAGCTGTTACTCATGTCCAGTTGGACGGAAGAAGAAACAGACAAGAGGCGCTACCTATCTTGTCAATACTTTAGATGAGCTGATGAGTGGATTGGTCGATTGCAATGTTGTTAAAGTAGCCATTATAATGCTAATGTGTTGTGGAATTCCTTGAATCCACAATCCCATTGACAAAAGCTGCATCCTCTTGTCATCTCCGTCGGGCTACTTGAACTTTTGAGTTAATATTGTGCTATTTGATGCAATTAATTTTTTTCTGCATCAAACTTATTTTTCTACACCTATATAATTGATATATTTATATATCATAATTTTCTAACCGTTATATGATATAGCAGATTATTGGCTTTCCCCCATTTCCTACTATACACAGTTGTTAACACTTGTATTGGGTTGGGATTTCAACTTGCCTCCATCTCGTCCTATATCCAAATCATTCTCCCTTCAAATTTTTGGGGTTTATCTGGAGAGAGGAATGGATTTGTCTGTTAGGTTGTGTGTTACTTCTTTATGTGAGTTAGGGGTGTCAAATCATTCTCCGGCTCATACGGGCTCACTTATCACGGTTAGGTTAAAAATGAGTCAGCTCAACCTGACTTGTTTTATAGTGAGTCAAAAATTTTACAATCTGCATCGATCCATCACAAGTTGGTGGGTTAGGTGGGTTGATCCACTTAAAGGTATCTTTTTATTAATTATTTTTTATCTTTTTAAATTATTAAAATAGGTAGGTTAGGTGGGTTCACTTACTAAAAGTGGATTGACTTGCTAAAATAATTTTTTTCTTCATGGATTTATATTAACACATGAATAGAAAAGACTAGGATATTAAAGATTGGAAAAAAGTGGTCAACCCACCATCAACAGGTTCAAATCTGTTTAACTCACAGGATAAGTGATCCAGACTCGCTTTAACCCACTATTAAAAGTTTTTAAATTTTTTCAACTCAACCCGGCTCGAACCCGTCTCATCACGGTTGGCTCATGGATTGAGACTCATATTGCCATGAATAGTAAGTATGCTTTAATTAGTCCTATATGAGAATACGCGTGATTACTTTCATTGGATTGTTTAGATGAATTCCATCATTCTCATTTTGTTCTATGTATCTTCGGTTATAACCTTTCTAAATTTCTGTTGTTAGGACTTCACATTGGAACAAGATAGTATCACACCCACTAATGGGTGGAAGGCGTACTATGCTGCAACAAGAGCAATTGTGAATATTAATACAGAATTCTTCAACATTGTAAGAGATAAGTCTCTTCCATCAATGAGTCGTTTTTGGCTGAATGCAGATTATGTGAAGTGCATACATGCTTCAGGAGAACTCTTTTCTGGGTATGAATTTTTGTTTCTTTACATTTTGCAAGAGTATGTTCGTTTTGGACTTGGTGTTCATGTTTAGTACTTACTGCAACATGCATGATATATGATGTTGTGATACTCGAAAAGATTGTGAAAATATTGTTTATCTGGTCTGAATGATATATCAAACTGCCAAAAGTTCATGGATGTTTATATTTGGCATGGGTAATTGAATTTCATTTTTAATGATAATAATTTAAATCTGGCCTAGTGGTATCATATTTAGATCAGAAAATGAGAGGATATATTATCTTGTACCTATGAAAAATTGCACTCCTTAGCACTCATTTATGGGATAAGTGCTGGAGAGATCTAATCTAGCATGTGGCAATATGGTAGTGCAAAATTCCTGTTACTGTTCTTTTAGCTTGGATATTTTATCTGAATCCTCGAGCTATACTAGTATCAGGCCCATAATAATA
This sequence comes from Sphenostylis stenocarpa, assembly GCA_963425845.1. Lineage (NCBI taxonomy): Eukaryota > Viridiplantae > Streptophyta > Magnoliopsida > Fabales > Fabaceae > Sphenostylis > Sphenostylis stenocarpa. The sequence continues at coordinate 13,345,555 of OY731400.1, read as the reverse complement.
CAGGTTTTTGGATTACTGTAGAGCTTGAGATTCCAGATATACAGCCATTTTGAACAAAACAGATTATTTTTTACCTTGGAAAAAAACCGTTTATTCCATATATAATTCTTTTCAAAGTTCTTACAAGCCTGTGAAATTATGTATCCAATTTTTATTTTCACCGTAATCCAATTTCTGTAATACATTCAGTAACACAATTGTCCATTCTACAGGTTTAATGCAGTAATGCAGAGTTGGCAACTAGTATTCAACTGGGAGCAAGGATTGAATTTTCAGGTTAGAGATGTTCGCGCTCGCGTCTTGGCAGACATGGCTTGGGTTACCATGAAAACATATGTTGACATGGATACAGGGCCATTCAATGTGACCAATGTTTTTGAGTTCCATAATGGACGGTGGTATATGGTTCATCATCACAGTTCTGTGATGAATGGGGATGTGGACCATCATATAGTGCATGGATAAATAGTGAGAGATGATACATTGTTATGTCTGATACTGGGTACAAAAGGTGGTTTTATTTGCAGAAGCAAGTTGCTTGAAATTTTCGTGATTTCTTTGGAAGATTCTTCTTTAGTTTCCAATTTTAGTTTCATTTTTATACTGTATATAAGACAGGAAGTCGCAATGGCGCCAGAAAAGAGTTATAAGTACAGTAAATGGATAAAAGTAAACCCAAAAAGATGGGCAGAATGGGGTTACCTGTGAATGATACGTTGGGTCAGGACGATCATACTTGCAGGCATCCAATCTTTAGATGAGAATTGTGAAAAGCAAGGCCGAGCAGTCTTCGGGGCGAGAGCAAATGCACAAGCATTCTCTATTTTTGTCGTGCAACTTAGTCGTAGTGTGCATCTTTTCCCTGTGAGTTGATTTCTGAATCATGTGCTAACAAAATCATGATTTTATTGTAAAGCATGATTATGAGAGATTCAAAAGTACTGCTTTTTCTTAAACCCCCGACAAGGCCACGATAACATGTGATATAACAGCATTTGGATGTCAAAAAAGGACCAAAATTATAATTTTGAGAACGTACGTAAAATTTTCTAAAGCAATCTTACCAGATTAAAGCAATATAACAATCAAAGTAAAATCACGGGCTAAGGAATATTGATGAATTTCTAAATTGTTAAATATGTTAGTTTTTGTTAATTTAAGATAAAGGTTTTCGTAAATTGCTAATATTGAGTACGACTTGTAAATCTGTTTTAGCAAGAGTTTCGGAATAGAAATTTCGCTGCCAAACTTGAACAATATTACCGGTGAGAGAAGCGAGTAACAATTTTTGAAGTGGCTACCTCGATACGTTAGTACATAGCAGCCTCACATTTGACAGAGGTGAGGCTCTGAAAAGGAAGTCAAAGTAAAGTAGTGGTGCACGGTATCCGCACCAGAGAGCGCCAGAGGAGAGAGAATGACAATATCTGTTTTCTCAGTTCCGACGCCTCAGTTGTGCATCTACAAAAACTCATGGCCAGCTGCAATTTACCCGTCTCTTTCTTATTCTTCTTCTAAGTTAACTGTTCCACTGTGCTCTCCTTCCCCTCCTACTTCTGTTATCGAAGAGGGTGCTTCTCCTGCACCAGACGATATTCCCGTTGTTGATCGCTCAGAATTCACGAGGTATAATAGTTTTGCGTCATCCTTCCATAAGTAGTTCTCATGTGTCTTATTGCATAAGAAAAAAAGAGTGTGTAGATCTTCTTCTTTTTTTCTGGCCAGAGAGACCAACTAATTTGAGGTGTTTTTCACAGCGGTTGTACTGCATGTGGAAGAGAAGAAATAGAGAAAGGATGCAATGGTGAAGGAAGGATTCAGGGTGGGATTGCAACAGTACCGGGGTTTGGGTGGTGGCCTATAAAGGCTTACAGGCCATGCCCTGCATTTGTAGCATCTGGGGGTAGGTACAGGCGGCAAGGACAAAGCATGGACGAGGTTGTCTCTGGAAGTGGTAAAACACCCACAGTAAGAACTGCCAGTGACTCGAAGACAAGGTACATGTAATTTTCCTTCTTTTCAGGAGCTTCTTATTCTCTAATATCTAGCTACTATGGTATGTTCTCCTGATGATAAATGGGCTACCAATCTCCTATCTTACATCTTCTAGTCCTTCGTATAATTTATGATTCATAAAACCTTCAATAAGACTATTATACATGCTTTAAATAAATTTTCAGCATTCATCTCCAAAGTAAGGACAACATCACTATGTGTTGTATTTCGCTTCCAGGGATTCTAATATCACTTTTTTGATGGCTCTTTGATGAGTACCCTTTGTACTTGGTAAGGATCTAATGGGTCCTCATCACTCTCCTTTCATCCTTTTGAGAAGAGTACCAATAAGAAGTGAAAATGTTAAGATGATGTACGGATAAGGTCGAGAATAGTTGTATAACACGAGATATTGACGTGGCACTTATTGAGAAAAAGATTACTCTATCAACTAAGTTGGTTTGAACATGCATAAAGAAGACCGATATAAGCACCCATAAAGAAGAGTACGTCGTTTAAAGACTTGTGAAAAAGGATAGGAGAAAACCATTGTTAAGGGATCTAATGGTGTATATTAATTGTCGAAATTGACGTTTTTGAATAATCGCGTGCTCATCTAGCACGATAAAATGTGTTTATGAGAAGTATATCAAAAACTACAACCAAATTTGTCACAATCTTTTTCTGTTAGGATAAAATTAATAATTGGTTGAAGAATGTTTATTTGGTGTTAGAACGTTTTTTATAGTTTGGTGTTAGAACGTTTTTTATAGTTAGATAGTTTTTGAACGTTTAAAAAGTGATGTTATTGAGGACCATTTATTGTAGAAAGTTTTAGATTCTTGAGAGTTATTGTTTTGATTTCAAGAGTGTGTTCTTGGGAGTGGTTAAATACACAGTTGTAATCCTGATTTCAATATAACAAAGAAGAATCAATAGTATTCAATCTTCAAGAATTCTTTGTTATCAAAACTCTTAGGAGAGCTAGGCTTTGAGTTGTTGAGTGTCAAAAAAAAGTATTTTTAGTGAGAAATGGTTGGTCTGACAAATGTTGTTGTTGTGCCCTGATTGATGAAGGAGGTTGGTTATGATAGATGGAGTGTTCAGATTTAAGGTTCTCCTCAAAGCCCAAAGTTGTTGGGAAGTAGTAAAGAAGGTTTTGAAGATCCATAAATGATGAAAGGTTTGGCGACCTCTGCACTCAAAACGTTGAAGAAGGAACGTTCAAAAGATAGTGCATCTTTGTTTACGTTGTTTCGAGCTGTAGAAGATTCCAACTTCGAGAAAATTGCAGAATCTACATCTGCAAACGAAGCATGGTTGACGTTGGAGACAACACACGAGGGAGATGATCGGATCAAACATATTCAATCACAAACAATGTATGGTGAATTTGAAGGCATGAGGATGAAGGAGTCAGAAGAAGTTTTCGAATACATCACGTGTGTCAAAACCATGGTGAATCAGCTCAATCGGGATGGAGAGGAGATATTCGAAAATTGTGTTGTACGAAAGATTTTGATATCGTTGACCAATGATTTTGAAAACAAAGTATGTGTCATAGAAGAATCAAGGGACTTGACCAAGCTCACGATTCAAGAGCTGGCCAGTTCACTTGGATCCCATGAGTATCGAAGGAAAAAGATGAAGGAGGAGACGACTGTAAAAGTGTTGCAGATCAAGGCAAAAGAGAAGGCACTATATTCTCAGAATAATAAAAGTAGAGGATGAGGGCGCAACGGTCGAGGTCGAGGTGACGAAAAGGAAGAAGGAGTTCAACAAAATTGACGAGGTAGATGATGTGATCGAAGAGGAGGTCAGTCAACGAACTATTCGAACAATGAGTGCTTCAAGTGTGGCAAGCATGACCACTACGTGAAGAATTGTTACTCGGACAAATGTTTCAATTGTGGAAAGGTAGAGCATTTTGCGAAAGAATGCCAAAAGGTCGAAGAGACCTATCTTACAGAAGAGACAAAAGCTGAAAAAGCAATATTGTTGATAGTCGATCTTAACAAGGGTATTAGCAGTGATGGAGCTCGGGAAGATACCAATCACAAGTTGGTATGCTATCTGGATACGGGTGCGAGTAATCACATGTGTAGGGACGAACATCTATTTAGCAAATTGGAGAAATATGAGGGTGATCATGTGTCTTTTGGAGATGGCTTAGAGGTCTCGGTAAAAGACTGAGACACTGTTTGTTTCTTGCAGAAGGATGACCTAGTCGGGTTGATCCAAAATGTATTTTATGTTCTAGATCTAAAGAGTAATCTTTTGAGTGTGGTACAGCTGATGGAGATAGGATACTCAATTTTCATGAAAATCCAAGTACTACAATTGAAGGACAAGTTTGGAAGGTTGATTGCTCAAGTAGAGATGGGGAAGAATAAAATGTACAAGTTGTAGCTTAGAAGCATTCGAAGAGGGGTCTGAGATCAAAAGTAGAGGACACATTGAAGGAACATTACCGATCTGATCACATGCATTTTTGTGGTTTAACCGAGTTGATTCATGATGATAATCATGATATTGCTTGAGTTAGTGATGCAAGTGAAAGAGATCGAGTAGGGCGAGCTGATCGGAAGGAGAGAAGGAGGTCGTGCGTGATGAAAAATGGCAAGCTGAAAAAGATGATAGAGCCTCAGTTGCTACACCACCTGTGGTAACAAGTTCAGAATCTGAGGAGGAAGAAATAATTGAGTCGGTGAAGTTGAAGAAAAATATGAAAAGCATGGTGCTCGGATTGCCTAGTATGAAAGGGAAAGTTTGCAAAGAAGTGATCGGTAAAAAGGCGAGGATTCTACTTCAGAATAATGCTGAGTATAGAGAGAAATCCGAGTTAAGTCCGAATAGTGAATTCCAAAGTGACTATATTCGAGCTCTTATTGACGAGAAGATCCAAGTTGATATTAAAGAGAAGATCTAAGCTGTTATGGATGAGAAAAGTCGAGTTAGAAAACACAATGATACGTTGGTGATGACCAAATTACCAATGCTCAACCTATTGATGTGAAGCAGGTATTTAAGAAATATGAGAAATATGACCGAGTTGTTGGAGTGAAGTAAGTGGATGTCAAGTTGGCACTTTTGGATGAAGTGCTCAAGGAGAAGGTGAATGATGAACAACCACTTGGATACGTAAAGAAAGACAAGGAGGAGTCGGGAATATGTTTGTCCAAGAAGCGTATGCAAAGGAGATTCTGAATAAGTTCAAGATGACCAATTGCAATTCGGTATCAACCTCCATGGAACCATGGATGAAGAGGTCGGACAATTACCGACTTGTAGGGTACCTGGACAGTGACTGGTGTGGAGATGTGGATTATTGAGATAAAGGATGGAAGGAACTCGAGGTACTCGGGAAGATGACAAGTCGGCTAGTAGGAAGCTTGAAAGTTTGGAGCCCAGGATGTTTTGAAGGCCAAGAAGTTTTGAAGTAAAGCAAGTTGGTAATCGGGAGATCGGCCTAGCCGATCTAGCAAATTGTCGAGTTGAGAGGTTGGTGTCAAGCCGATCATATGTTTTGAAGCTTAAAAAATTTTGAAGTTAGTCAGGAGTTGGGAGGTCGGTATCACGCTGATCTCAAGTGTTCTTAGATGCAAAGAATTAATTTTAGGGGGGGGTTTGTAAGGATAAAATTAATAATTAGTTGAAGAACGTTTCTTTGGTGTTAGAACATTTCTGATAGTTAGATAGTTTTTGAATGTTTAGAAAGTAGTGTTATTGAAAACCATTATAGTAGAACGTTTTAGATTATAGAAAGTTATTGTTTGGTTTCTAGAGTGTTCTTGGAAGTGTTTAAATACACCATTATAATCCTAATTTCAACATAATAAAGAAGAATCAATAATATTCAGTCTTCATAAATTCTTTGTTATCATTTTCATACTCACTGTAAATCTTTCTTTGTCTACGTCTTATTCTAACCACTTGATCAGTTCCTCTAATTGGGACTTCTATTGAACTTCCTCTCATGTGTCCATAGTCCAAACCATCATAGGTGTGACTTTACTTAGTTTGAGTCCTATGATTTACCACAGTTTGTATTGTATGGTAGATCGAAGATACCTAACTATTTGGTTTAATTTCCAATTTTCACCTTCAAGCCAGTGCTAGCGCACTTCTTACTGAACTTTTCTTCCTTCTTGTACTCTCATTTTATGCCTACTTAAGCAGAAATAGTGTGATTTCAAAGCTTCTTCTCATAGCTCTAGTTTACATTTATTTCTTCTACGGACTTTCCCATTAGAACTGTACTATTTGCCTAAGCCATTCATTGAAGTACTAGCTTCAAGTTATGTTGAATAAGAATGTCCAAAGCCTAAGTTAAAAAATATAAGGGTCTGAAACCCTTTTGAGATGAGTATCTCTTCAATAAGTACAAGGATGTTTTGATGTAGTTTCAGTCTTTAGTTTGATAATCGAATGCCTCACATCTTGATTTGGCACGTCTAGTTGGAACTGGGTCACGGGTGCTTGGCGTAGTTGAGTAGAAGTTCTTTGTGATATTGTGAATGTGTTAGACCTGCTCGCTACTTTGGTTTCACAGAAGCATACATTCTTACTTTGTATCTGTTTCCACATTAGTTCTGGTTGATTGTACATGATTTGAAGTTTATACAGATAATTGAAAAGCTTGGGAATAAATATTTGTCACCAAGTGTCTTCTTTGCTTTGTTTCCATTCTGTAGTCCAAGGAAAGTAGTCCAGAGCAGAAACTAGAGTATGTGAATTAGTTAGCCTAAATTACCGTTCAAACTTGTGTATTAATCATGTAGAATGAGTTAAGGTGACATTCTGTTCTAAAATCTGAGCTCTATACTTTACCGTGATTTTCTGATCTTTCTCGTGCCTCTCTGTATCTCCTAACTTGTGCTGTACAATTATGTCAAATTTTACAGTAATAAAAAGGAAAGTCTGAAGAAATCCAATAGGTAAATGTTTGGGAGGACTATTCGACTTTAAGGTGACAAAAGCAATAGCTACAAGGAAGAGGGGGGTAAATAAACGTTGGTGACGTTCTGGTCTGCTTCAAATGTTAATTTCAATATTGTGTAAGAATTATGGACATCAATGTAACAGAGGAGAAAGGAATGTAAAAAATTAATAATATTATATTGTTTGGATTGGTAAAATTCAGATGAAAAATAATAAAATTATTAAACTAATACTATCTCATAACGATGATGAAGAACCATTTCCTTATATTACTATTGGAGTAAGTTCTCTTATTTTAATTATAAAATTAATTGTACCGAAGGTAAATGGGTGGAGTGTAGTGAAAATAAGATGTAAATGAGGAGGGGGAGAGGAAAGTGAGGTCAGATTGGTGCGATTTGATATGGCAGGGGATCGAAAATGAAGGATGAGAAGAGAAGAAGGTGGGGATTTTAATTTAGCCTACCTTCAAATATTACAAGCCCTTCATAAATAAATTAAGCATAATGCTTATAAAATAATTCAATGCATGTCTATAACGTGGTAATAATATAATGAAAAATCAAATTGTAATATTAATTATTTATAGGTTAACATGTTTTTCTTGTTTTACTTGTAAGTTTCAGTTTTATCTTTTAATTCTTTAAAAAACATTTTTGAAATCGATCAATATGTTTCTTTTTAAATAGTTATTGTTTTCTATTTTAGAACAAGATTTTAAAACTGTATTTAACCGGTTAAAAAGTGAAATTATTCTATGATATTCTTTTACAGGAAAATTAGATTATCCAACTTGTTCTATTAGATAAACTTCTAGAAGATTTTTAAGAATAAAAAAATTTGAAGGCCATCATGCAAAATTATTTTTTATTAAAATAATTTGTACTTTTAACTCTCTTTTTTTTCTATCACAGAAGGTTAGTTGACTAAAATACAAAACTAACTTTAAAATAGTGCAAACAACATAAATTATCCGAAGTTTTTTTAACTTAAACCTAATAAAATAGGGTAACCAGAAAAATGTTAAAAACTATATGAAAACAATAATTGAGTAAATCAACGTTTAATGACTTACTTTTACTCTCTTATAAAATAATTTATATTTTATTAATTAGTAAAAAAGTCTCTTATTTACTGCTTTTTTCTATGGAAGTTATTTTTTCTTTGGAAGTTATTTTATCAATTTGGTCCATCATTTTAATACGATCTAATCATTTTGAAGTGGATTGGATAAGATGAATGGTTTATATTTAATCTTTCCAAAATATTATATCAAATATCTCGTTTTTAATTCACCTGATATGTTTGGTTCAAAATTGTATTTCGGATATGTTCTAATTTTAAAGTGGTGTGAATTATATCAGTTTTCCATTTTTAATTTATTTATTTCTACAAAATATTATATAATAAATATAAAAAGTAACATATCAAATATTTTATTTATATATCATTGTGTAACTAATTACACTATAACTTTTTTAAAAAATATATTATATCAAAAAAACATTGCGTGATTTAGTAATTATACATTCGTATTAATTCCAATGGTAAGTAAGACATGATGATTAGTTAATATATTTTTCATATATATAAATTATTTGAAATTTTTATAATGAAAATATAAATATAAATTAACAATATTACAAATTTAGGAAGAAATTATTATTATACATATTATATTATATTATATTTGGATTGATTAATTAAATTCTATCAATTTTAAAAACATTTTATCAGTTCAATTCTACTTTTTCCATTCCGTATATATTTGCTTTAGCAGAATATAAAGTGACACAACTCAACACTGACACTCACCTACACAACCGATTTCAATCTATCTCCGAGATCAATTTCTATTAGATTGTTTGTGTCAGAGAAATCAGCAGAGTGCAAAATGGACGATTCTGAAACCAAACAACGAATTGAGGAAACTGTTCGCAGGATTTTGCAGGAGTCGAATATGGACGAGGTTACGGAGTCCAAGATTCGAAAGCAGGCTTCCGAGCAACTTGGTCTCAACCTGTCTCAGCCTCATTTCAAGGCCTTTGTGAAACAGGTCGTGGGGGCTTTTCTCGAAGAGAAGTTACAAGAACAAGAAGCACAGCAGCCACAAGAAGAAGAAATTGACGAGGAAGAAGTGGAAGAAGAACAAGAAGTTTCCAAGGGCAAGGAGTACGATGATGAGGGCGATCTCATCATCTGCAAGGTTTGTTTGATCTTTCTTTCCTCTGAAATCCTTTTGGTCATTTTATAGGTGGCAATTGGAAAAGGGTTCCTCAGGTTAATGTTCTTCGTTTTTTGGTTTCAGCTTTCAGATAAGAGAAGGGTGACCATTCAGGATTTCAGAGGGAAAACATTGGTCTCCATTCGCGAGTACTATAAAAAGGATGGGAAGGAACTTCCTACTTCCAAAGGTTGCTCGAGTTATATGTTTCCTTTAACCTATTTTTCGATTCTCCTGATTCTTTTTGTAAAGGAATTTCGGTTTTGGATTGTGGGGACCGGGAAGTTTTTATTTTTCTCATGTTTTTCGAAATAGGGGGTGGTCGGGGGTTTTGTATTAAGTTTTTTAATCATGTACTAATCCTTGTAGTTAACTTTAAGCTAATTAGCAGACAAGAAAAATCCTTTGTGATCTTCAGTGTCATGTTTCTTGACACATCTTTCCCTAGTGGTTCAGGTTTAGTGTATGACTTATAGGTGTAGACATCATATGGTATCTCAGGCCATTTATTTGGGACTATTTGTATTATGTATATTGACTTCGTGCTGTGTAATGTTTCATGCATTCCTTCCTTATAGAATGCATTGAAAATCAAAGGCATTAACCATGTCTATAGCCTATAATATATGGATGCGGAGGTTGAAACTTGGTTATGGATTAAGATTAACATTGAAATAGTATGAATGTAGGATCGAAATGTGTTGTATTATATAAGAAACAGTTGGACCAAAATGGGTTGGGGTTTCCTCTCTCAGCGTTACTCCTTTCTGTTAATTGGACCAGTCTATATATATTCCTTGCACGGATCGTTAAAATGTCTTCAATTGAAACTACCTATCTTCCCTTTAAGTTTAGTATCATAATTCGTTGGACTACAAAAATTTAAGTTGGAAGCCTCAGTGCTGCAGTTGACATGCCAAAATTAAAGTCCCTATGCATATTTGAGCCCCTCTAGTATTGCATTCCTGTGTGATGTGAAACTAACCCTTTTGTGTAGTGAGGCTATTCTGCATTTGATTTTGTCAACTTGATACTTGCTAGTTGTAATACCTCTTTGTGGATTGATAAACAGGACCTTTTACAAAGAACCATTGTAGTTTTTATCATGTATAGAAAAATGGAAATTCTGTATCTGCGTTAATTATATGTTCTTAGTTCTCCATAAAGTTTTTCTTTTCTTATCTAATCTAGAACTAGAACTATGAAATGAAAGTAAGATTTGTGGCTACTGTTTCAGACAAGGGTGCTGAGTGTAGCAATTTGGCCTTTTTTTTTCATCATCTGTTTCCTTACATAACTCATGATGCTGATCAAGATCTATAACTGAAGGTTGTTTACTAATTCTAACTTGCTTTGTCTTTCAGGAATAAGTTTGACCGAGGAGCAGTGGTCAGCCTTTAAAAAAAATCTGCCTGCCATCGAAAAAGCCATCAAGAAAATGGAGTCTCGTTGATACAAGGGTGAAAGGATGTCCACATCCATACCTCACTCATCAAGAATATACTAAGTAGCTTTCCTTGTTTCTTTTTGGTGAATATCCTGCACCGTAGTGCCCTTTTTGATACTATGGACCATTTTATTTAAGGAGTTGGAGTCAATGTGAATCATGTACTATTTAACTGTTTTGCAACCTGAATGCGTACAGCCATTTCAGGGAGATTCCGGATCAAAGTTAACATGAAAGTACTTTAAAATGAACACATTATTCTGTTATTTCCTACTATATCTTTTTACTCTGTTTCTTACGTGAATGCTTGGATTACCCCTGTTATCCTTTCAAAATTACTTTCAACTTAAAAGTAACAGAAGGCATGCTTCTCTTAACGTATGTTTCAACCCAAAAGTATACAAAAAATATGTTCCACCTAACGTACTAATATACGTTAAACACCTACCGGAAATTCTAATTCGAATATGGCTGAAGTTGCTCGGCATTTCCTAGACACAGGCTTGTTTCCTGTTAGTAATTAGATTTTTTGCGATGCTTTTGGGTTTAATTTGGTAATATCCTGCAAAAACATTGGATTAGGGTACAAACTGCTGATAATAATGGACGCGTATATTACTGTGTCCCAGGGGAAAACATTATTAGGAAGGTAGTAGTAGTAAATGGATTCTCTGCTGTCAGAGAGAGTGAGAGAGAAATCATAATCCTTATTTATTTAGTTTTTAAAACTTCCCAAGTTCAATGGAATTATATAGGAAAAAAAAAACTTTACATACATCGAATTGTTCATGGACCATGTCGTCTAGACTGCATTCAGACATGTGACCCAACTGGTCTTGTCAACCAGCACATGGTCCTCATACACCTCAACTATGTCTTCAAACCAGACTATTAAAAAAAATAATTACTTTCGTTGTGGGTATGGAGATTGGGAAAAATGGTTCTGCAGAAAAAGTTTTTCATGGAAAATTGAACTTCTTCTGAAACAATTTGATATATACCACTGCATTTAGGCTCAAACTTTAACCACTTTTCATGCCATCCTTAGAAAACCTCGGAAGACATCTACAATAACTGGACTTTACATTATAGAGGCAACATGGATGAGAGTATTGTGGCTAATCCATAGTATCTATCCAATTCCTTAAAAAACATTAAATTCTCTCGAATCTAGACCCAAATTGATTTTTGTTGTTCTAGTCCTGAGGATGATTAATCACAGTCTTGTGACCCATTCCTGTGTTAAATAAGATGCAGAAACAAAAATCTGGAAATACTATCAAACTGGAAAATGTTTAATAATCCTTACAACCATATCATTCATTAAAATTTGGACTGGTTGTCCAAATATATAAATCATGGATCTATTTGTCATGGAAAACCTAACACACTCCATCCATAGATTATACTTCTAACTAGAAACCCTTTCCCTAGCAAGGCCCCAAACACAAATTTGACCCTGCAGTGGCAGTGTCTTTGGCAATTTTCCCACTGAAGAGTGTTGTCTTCCACCCCACTTTCCAAGTGCTCATGGTTGGACTCCTTGAAGGACTAGTAGCAGAGCATGCAGTTGCAGCCATCCTCATCTTCTCAATCAGAGCTTCAGTATTCACCTGCTCTGACAAAATCTCCTCCAGTTGCCTCGGGTCAATCACCAACTTCACTCTCCACACGCCGTTCTTAGCCGATGGCAGCACTTCAAGCGCTGACCCATTTGACAAATTCTCAACATAATCACAAGCTGCTGACTTACACACTTCCTCTGATCTTTGAAAACCTTCCACATGTTCTTCAACTCCAACGTTGCCACAACAACCTTTTTGTTCCTCCCTCACCTTCAACGGAAGAAGATAATAAAAAAAACCATAGCTTAAGCTCTCTTGCTCTGGCAAAGGTTCTGAAGCATGACCCTGTCGGAAAATACCATAACCAGGGTAATGTTGAAGCACTTGAGCCACAGTTTTAGGAGCTTTGAACTGCAAAATGGAACCAGTGTCACACATAACCCGAATAGTGTGGTGACACTCCCCAGTGGTACCCTTCATGGAACAATTCCCCATTTGGTTGATTTCAGTGAAGGTTTCAATGTTGTGGTGGTTCGAGTTCAATGTTCAATGTTTCTCCACTCCAAGCTTATATATTTAAGTTTGAAAATTGTTGTGTGAAGAAAACTTGTCCTCATGGTGTCACCCCACGTTACTGTCCTACTTGGACTTTGTTTATTTTTATTGATGTAATTTTCTTAGCGGCGCGCATGTGAAATTGGACCGTTGGGAACTGCTTTGACAAGTGTTGTATCTGAGATGACCCATCCAAAGGGAAAACAACAGAATGAGAGGGGATTCTCAAATTTAATACTTTTGAGAATCAAACCCTTGAGAAGCAGATTTATTTCAAATATCCGTTCCAGAGCCTCTGCATCAGTGTCTGCTTTGTGCTGCTCCTTCTACACATTCATTTCCAATAATAATCTACCCCTCATGTTTTCCTGTTTCTTCCAATGTTTTCCATTTTTCCATTGAAAAGTGTTTGAATGCGTTTGTTGCTTCCCAAAATCTATTGGGTCATGCTAAATTCCATTGTATAAACTCCAAAACGTAAAATATTGAATTTGAAGAAAAAGTAATGGAATGGTTTAAATTGGAGATCTGTTAAAATATTGAATGATTTGTATGAACATCACTTCCAAATCCTAGGATGCTACTAATTGGTCTTTTTTTTAATAAAGGGGATTGATTTTTCTCATTTTTATCAAAATGGGTGATTTCAAGACTTGCGTATACGTTATAAGTATGAAATACAGTTTCAGTATATCTTTTTTTAAAATTAAAATTGTGACACGCAGTATAATTTTAGTTATATCTAATCTTTTTTTTTAATTAATAATTTATACTTAAAAATTAATTATAAGTTATTAATAATATATACATAATACTTAATAAATATATCAATGTCCTTCAAATACCTACCTATTAACTGTTCCGATGTTTAACCGGTAAAGGCATGCTTGTACAACTTTTGTTAGAACGTGTAAAAGATATTTTAACGTTAAATTAATAAATACGTGAACAAGAGATGTATAATAAGAGTATGAACTGTTTTAGTGGTACATCAATGTACAGCGTGAACAGTATATCTATAATAATATACTCATACATCTACGGTGTATATATATATATATATATATATATATATATGTATGTATATATGTATATAATTACTTCATAAACTCAATTTTAAGAATATTTTTAATAAGAATTACTTCGATGTTTAAATAAAATATTAATTACTTAAATTAAAGCAAATGAGGAAAGAAATATCAGAAAAAATTATAATGAATTGGTTAAAAATATATAATATCATAAATTCATGATTTACATTTTTCCAGATTGAAGATGCCTTTAATTATTTTAATAATTTCTTAAAAAACGGACTCATTTTAGTCAAATAGGAGAGAAATGAACCCTTTTAATTAAAAAAAAAAAAAAAAAAAAACAACGTACTGATTGAATAAAAAGTATAAAAGTTGAATTTTTAGTTGGAACCGAAGAAAATTCCCATAGTATTGTTTGGACATGAAGCAGTTTTGGATAAAGAGGTGGAGGATTTTTTCTGAAATGTGAAGGATGATAGGTCGTAGGTTCAATGCATAGGCAATGGGGCATGAAAGAGTATAAATGAAATATTAGAAGATGCTTTCACTTCACGGGACCTTCCTTTTTTGTCTATTTGGTCCGTGACATTTCTCCCTCCCTCATCACAATTTGCCAGGATTTTCGGGCATGCCAATGCCATTGGGATCATAACATTTTACTTCAAAATATTATCTTCTTTTCTAATTCTTTCTAAACATTCTATGAATTTGGGAGGTGCAAGTGTGCATGAACCTAAAATCTTCCCATTTATTAATGCCACAATATACTTGTAGAGGAATCATACATTTTGTCTTGAATTTCAGAAATTTTAATAAACATATTTAAAGTTGTTTTATAAAAAAAGATTGAAATTGTTACAGCACATGTTAAGGAGAGTTAAATCATAAACCTTAAACCAAATCATATGAGTCAATTTACTCCTTCTCCACGTCCAATAATTGAACAAGACCAATTGACTTTAGTGAATTTCCTTGAAATTTTAATTTATCACGTTTTGTGGCAAAGTAATAGGTTGATTGAAAAAAAAGGTGGACTAATTGATAGACTATAAAATTAAGTTTAAAAATAATAATCTATATTATTTTCTTGCTAACATTTTATATTTATCTAAAATTTCTAATAATATTTTAACAAGATGATATATAAAAATACTAGTAATACTATAACTATTAAGTAATAAATTTTGAAAATAGAAAGTAAAGTGGCTACCACATTAATTAATTCACTTCACCCATTCTCAACCTGTTTTCTTCACGAACAAGATGAAGACAATTTAAAATAACTTGAAAATCTCAACCTCCCTCACAAAAAGAAAGGTAATAGGGTCATGGATATATTCATCTAAAAATAAAATATTAATTTTTTTGTTTAAAAATATAATTTTTCTCTTTTCATAAAATAGGTTTTTGATTGACTCTTTTAAAAAAATTGGAAATAATTTTTTTTAAAATTTAAGAAAAGTCAACCCAACATTCTTTCATAACCCAACATTTTTTAAAAATTGTATATTTCTATATCTATTTGTCTAAAAAAATTTCTGAATTTTTTTGATTTAAAATATGTTTTGGAAATCACTAGTTTCATCTACTAATAAGAGTGATAATGTTTTATTATCAAGAAAATACGGGGTGTACGGAAATCAAGGGAAAAAAATGTGCTATATGGTTTTGTCACGACTTTGGTTATAGCAAAGTCCAAGAACATATTTGGGCTGGGCTGGGCTGGGCTTTATGAAAAAAAAATTGGGAAACGAAAACATTCTAAAACGTTGGCATTATGCGGGATATTAGTTTGTGTAGGTGTTGTGGTCGAAACGAGAATCCATAGCCACAAAGCGTGAGTGGTGGCATACACAAATTAAAAAACTCGTTGTTGGTGGTGGCGATATCTCGCAGGTCCACGTAAAAAACACAGAGCCACACGTTTATCGTAAGGCCCTTATATCTCTTACACACTCTCTCGCTTTCCATAATTTTGTCGATTATAAACTTAACCACATGGATAATCACTCTCCAAAGCCACATAAATGTTATGTCACTATGCCGTATTATCCTTATCATTTTGTATCACATTTCTCATCTTAATTCTTAACTAACTATTCCATATCCCTATGAAGCTCTTTCTCTCAAATCATACTAAAGAAAGTGTCACCTAAAATAAACTCTCTTCATTTACAAACAAATGCAAATGATATATAAATATTGGAGCCTTTGTAATTATAAATCATCCTTAATGCAACTAGATCACATCAATGGAATATTCATAAAAACAGGGGAATATATATAATTATTAAAATGGTTATTTATAATGTGAATTATTTTGTCATGCATGCATACTTGAAGAAAAACAAAGTTACTTTAGTGTATTTGAAATAATTATATATTTATCGTTTGTCTTATACATTGTGATATTTTTTATGAATAAAATAAAAGACATGCATTTAAATGAATTATTGATAAGTTGAAAGGGAAAGAAAAGAAGGTAAACTAAGTGGTGAAAAGATTGAAGTAGTTAGTCCTATATATGTATTGGGAACTGTATATATCGTATGTACCTTATCAATATATCATCAAGCGAGTGAACAAAAGCAAGTAAGGAAGGGAAATGGGGTGTGCTTCCTCCAAGGGTTTGGATGCCGCGGCGGTGCCTTACCGACCGGCACCGACCAGCTTCGCCGTGTTCGACATCAACGCCATCGAGGAGCCATGGCTGAAGCATCTGAACAACACAACCACCACCCCACATCCCCAAGACAAAACCCCTCTCCCCGCCCCTATCCTCCACAAACTCAACATGCTCGACGCCACCGACGCCCCTCAATCATGGGACGAGGTCAGCAAAACACTCCAAGACCTCAAACCCGTCATCACCAAACCACCTTCCACCACACCACCCCAACAACCTCAACCACCACAAAAGACTAACTCCTTCCACACACTGGAAGAGTTAGACGCCAAGTTAAAGCCCGAGGCCGAAGCCGTAAAGCCCGCTGCAGTAAAGCCCGCTGCTGAGGCCAAAGTGAACATAAACGCGGCGCGAGGGAGCAAGTTGAAGGACAACGTGTTCATAGTGCGGGACAGGTTAGAGAGAGAGAAGGAGGAGAAGGAGTCGGCGTTCGAGCAGCTTCGGCGGGATCCACTGAGCGCGTTCCCCGAGAAGTGTCCGCCGGGGGGGAGCGACACGGTGGTGGTGTACACGACGTCGTTGGGGGGCGTGAGAAAGACGTTCGAGGACTGCAACAGGGTGCGGGACGTACTGGAGGCGCACCGCGTGGTCTTCGACGAGCGCGACGTGTCGCTGCACGGGGATTTTCTCCGCGAGGTGAAGGAGCTGGGCGGCGAGGGGGTGGCGCTGCCGCGGGTGTTCGTGAAGGGGAGGTACGTGGGGGGGTTGGAGGAGTTGGTTGAGCTGAACGAGACGGGTCGACTCGGGAGGATACTGAGGGCCACACGTGTGGAGAGGGGGCTTGGGAGGCAAGCGTGCGGAGGGTGTGGTGGGGCCAGGTTTGTGCCTTGTTTGGAGTGTGGTGGAAGTTGCAAGGTTGTGGTGAATGGGGTTGACAAAGAGAGGTGTCCCAAGTGTAACGAGAATGGCTTAGTTCATTGCCCTTCTTGCATTTGACTTCCTTTTCCCTCCATGCCATGTCCATATCTATATATATGTACTGTTTTATATTATTCAACATGTTTCTGGTGCTAAGATCATACATATTTGCCATTAGATTTTGAGCTTCTCAATTTGTACTTACCTTGCTATATTGTTTCTCTGTGTTTCTCTGCTAAGTGCTTCCTTTTTTTATCACTTTTTTCAGTGCCTTCTTATTCCTGTCAGTTTTGATTAACCATGCAAATTTGGACTAAGTTATATATTCTATCCTTATAGAAGTTGAAATGTGAAAACAAATCATTCTTTCTTCCAATCAAAACGAAAACTAAACTTAAAAAGAAAACCGAACTTTAAAGTAAACTTTTTTAATACTATTCTGGGTAATTAGATTGTATATTATAATAATTTATTATCGTGTTTCATGAAATGGATAATATGAACAAGTATTTTAGAGTATTTTGAATTGGTTGTTCAGACTGTATTATTAATCACTAGCGCATAATATATATTGGTGATTCAGAAATTCATAACATATAATATATATTTTAAGTTTTGAATTAAATAATCTAAAATATATAAACTGTTATGTTTTTCAAATTCTGGATTTATAAATCTTAAAAACTGGAATGGATCCTGAGTTCATAGTATAAAAATGTAGAAGGTGATGCAGTGCAGTAGAAGAAGGATGAAGTGGTTGTTGCTGAAGCCAAAATGGGTGGCGCAAAAGGACTTATGCAGAAGCAAGTGTCACTATTACCATGCTACCAGAATAAACACCTGTCCATCCCATGAGGCCTTGCATCTTCTATCTGAAAAATTCTTCCACTTATGAAATTTTTGGATTTACAGGTCTTCAAATTTTTAAATATTTAAAATTAGGAATTTAAAATTAAACATTATATATTATAAATTTACTAATTTCAAATATTTTTCAGGAATTCACATGTATGTAGAGATTAAAAAAAAATACTATGTAAAAAGGAAAAGTCTTAGGCTAATTATTTATGCACCGCAGTGCTTTTTCCACTTATTTATCTAACATAATAATATTATCTTTAACGTAGATATCGGAAAAGTTTATTTTAAAAAAATTATTTTTTTTGGTAAAGATCAAATATTCAGGTTTTTATATTTAATTATGATATTTATCTCATAATTATTAAGGAATTAGTAATATAATCTTTCAGTATTATCTAATTGTTCACATTTTAAGTGTTAAAAAGTAGATTAGTCAACTTTATGTAATTATGTGTGAAAATGTAAGTAATAAGGAAAGAGTAATTTTGGACTTAAAGTAATAAGGGGGTTCTCATAAGTAAGTGAAAATTAGGTAGAGATAATCATTTTTAGGAAACAAAAATCACTTAAAGATTTTGAACCCACTAAGCAGGTTTATGCGAGAGAGCAAATCTTTTTAAAAGAGTAAAAGTGCTTAGCAGTCAAGAATCCGCTAAGTAGAGAAAAGTCTTTAGGAAGAAGAAACTTTATTTCACTGAGCGAACTAATAAGTGTGAAGTGGATGAATTAAAAGATTGCAAAATTCCTTGGATATAAATAGAATAACCGAAAAGAAAAAGAGGAATGTGTGGGTATGAGAAGAAAAAGAGAATACACCTCTAAGAACCAGGGTTAGAGAACAGAGACTCACTAAATTTTAGCTCTTATTCTTGTATATTTAGGATTTCTCTTCTCATGTGTTACTAATTTTTATGTTGTTGGATTGGATGTACCTATTTAACTTTTTTGTAACTCTATTGCTATATATAGAAAGAGAGAGTATTGATTTGGTTGTGTTTTAAGGTTTGGATTTAGAAGAATATAAGTTTATGATTATAGGAATAAATGTTCATTGAAAATTGATTTATAACCTTAATTGTTAAGAACAAAAGTTGAGATTTTAGATTGTTGGATCTTTCGAGGAGGAATTTACTGGAAGATACAACACCAATGAGATATGAGTTCTACCCACATAAAGATTAATATCACTCTTAACCCAAAATTTTAAAAAGGCATTGAGTTATGAGTCATACCTCCTTATATGTTGATCAACTTCTAAATTAAAACTTGTTGCCAAGTCAGGTACAACTCTAATTGAAGACATTTTAACCAAAGATGAAAATATTTCTTCAAAATCAATATAATACCTTTCTTCATACTAAATCTTTTCACCACCAACCTTACTTTATATCTTAGCTGTGAGTTATTCTCCTCTAGTTTCAGTTTGAACACCCATTTATTTCTAAATGTTCTCTCATGATTTAGAATGAATAGCATAATTAATAATAAAATATGGTGCATGCCCTCTCATGCAAAATTGCCTAAAACATTTTCGGGTGAGACATTAAGAACTGCAGTAGACTTGATCAATCTATTTTTATCCATTCCTTTTAATGGTGATGTCCATTCCTTTTAATGGTGATGTCCCTGAAAGTGTGTGGAAAGAGAAATATATTTTTTATAATCATTTAAGGGTATTTTGATTGCAAGGTATTTGTCCACGTCCATAGAGATGAAAGATCTAAGCTTGATGGGAAGTCTAAACCATGTATTTTTTTAAGTTATGATTGTGATGATTTTGGTTACATATTTGGGGATTCGATTAATAAAAAGATTATTAGAAGTCGAGATGTTGTTTTCTTAAAAATCAAACAATTAAAAATATTGACAAGAAAGAAAAGTTAAAACATATTGCTGAAGTACATTGATGTTGAGTCTAAACCTCCTACCAAGTATTATTAATCATGAGGTTTTATTATTAATTATGTGATTCATTCTAAATTGACTTAGTCCACTTATTAAGAAAAAAAACTAACAAATTTTTAAAAATGTTTTAAAACTAGTTTTTTTTAATATTCCAAAAAAATAATTGTACAATATTTATGAAAAATTTATGATAATATATTTTTAGAAAATATAATAAAAAAAATAAATTTTAGATTATATATTTTTGAATTATTTTTTATTATATTTTCTTAAAATATATTCTTATTCAATAATTCAAAATTTATTTATGTAGTGTGTTTTCATCATTTTTTTTGCATTGTGTTTTTCTGAATGCATTTTTCAAAAAATATAATCCGAAAATAAATTCTAAATTACCTTGTCCAAAATTCATTTATACATTGTGTTTTTTAAAAATTATTCTAAATTCAACTATTTGAAATACTACAAATACAAATTAAATACGTTTTTTTTATGAGATTTTTTGATACATAATATGTTATACCATTGCAGAGTAAATTATCAACAAATTTATATCTCCTAAAATGAAAATGATACTGGAATGAAGGTGTTGGTGCAAGTGCTGGTTGCGGGAAAGAGAAAATTTGACATATTTTAACATTTTACTTATATTATGGGAGTGCACAATAAATTATTAAGTTGCGAGAAGAAACAACCAAATCTTAGGATGATGTTGTGATCGGGTAAAGTTGGGTCAACATATATCTTAAGGGATTTTCTTTCTATACCTCTATTATTTACAGCCACACCTCCATAAGCATAGTGCTCTAACTCAAATTATATTTAAATTGAGTAAATTTGAGTTTATTTAGTTATATTTAAAAAAAAATATTTAATATATATTTTCTAAGAAACAGTAAAATTAAAATATAAACAATTCACCTAATTCACTCTAAAATAGATTATATAGTATTCAATTATGAACCAATTCAAAATGATTAAAATATAATTAAGAAAACCAAAATGATTAATATATATATTTCAATACCAATTTTATCCAATCCCGGAACACTCTAAATAAAAGATGACAACCAAAAGACCTTTGTAGAAAAGTGGTAAATAAAACTAATTATAAATTATTTTGCAAGAGAATAAACACAATGTAATTAATCTATAGATTTACTCAACTATTGTTTTAATATATTACATAAACTAAAAGAATTAGGATAAATTATGTTATTTGCATTATTTTTAAGTAAGTTTTGTATTTTAGTTAATTAACTTTTTAAAATAAAAACATTAAAAGTAAAAAATACGTTAATAATATTTTTATGATGATCTTCAAAATTTTCTTTATTCTTCAAAAATCTTGTGTAAGTTTGTCGAGTAAGATAAGTTGGATTATCTGATTTTTTTAATCAGATTTAAAATTTTATTTTAAAATAGAAAACAATAATTATTTAAAAAGAATTGTATTGATCAATTTTTAAAATCATGTATCTGATGAATCTCATTTTATTCCCTTTTTTGCTCTTAAGTAGTAATTTTTTATTTTTCAATCTCGAAATTTTCCTAACAATATAATCCTGATTTCTCAATTAACTTTTTTAATTATTTAATCTATTTATTATAGATTAAAACAATGCCATGCCTAAGTTGCTTAACTATCTTTCTAAACTATATGGGTTTAGATAATTATCCATTCCATTTTATAAATTTTTTAAAATAAAAAAATATTTTATTAATATATATATATATATATATATATATTATAAATTAATTTAATAAAAAATATTCTTAATTTAAGAATAAATATAAAATGAAATCTCTAACATCTATTAATATGATGTTTAAAATAAATTATTAATTTATATTAATAAATCATAAAAAAATAATGATGATAATAAAAATTTATTTTTAATTTTTATCTTAAAATTAAATAAATTCCTTATCTTATAATTTATATATTAAATTTTATATTTAAAATAAAAATTAATTTTTTTAAAGTAATTTAAATTTTAAAAATATATTTTTAATTAATTATTTTTATATAAATATATTAATATTTTTTTAATTTTCAATCGAATCAAAATTGATCCATTAATACTTTAACCTAATACGGATCATCTTAGATAAAATAAGTATGATTGGTTAAAAAATATAAGTTATACTAAAAATTATACTAACTCATCAAAAAAATTTACTTTATCTTAAAAGTCAAATTACACCACACTATTAAATTTTTTTATTTAATTTAAACTAAATCAGGCTAAGTCGCATATTTTCACTGCTCTCTAACTTTTTTAACACCAATTTTCTCTCTTATATATATATATATATATATATAAACTCAAATAATTCGTTTAGATATTTCCTTTTCCATCTATCATTGATGACTTTTTACTTGAACTATTTTTTTCTCCCAAAGGTGGTCAAATATTACCTTAATGTCCTATTCCTTCTTAATTGCATGAAAGTGTGTAATTAACATGACACATGTTTATTTAATACACTTAAAATTTATAAAAAAATTAAATATATAAATTTGATTGAAATTAAAATTTATAGAAAACAAATAAATATAGAAATTATAATGTATATTTATAATAAATAGTTGTTGAATTCACAATAGAAGAAGAACACACTTTTGATGTTCAAATCTTGTTAAAAATTTCATTCTAGAAAATATGTAATAAATAAATAAATTACATAATGACACAAAGTTATTTTTCTAAAATCAATACACATGAACTATTTATATATTTTTGTACTATTAATAAATATGTTTTTGTTTATCCACGTAAGAATCAGAGTAACCGTCGTGGCCAGTTATTCGTGTTGCCAAATTGACAAATAAAAATTAAATAATGTATTATAAAAAATAAATTTTACAAAATAACTTAAAATTGTAATTGACTTGTGAATTAATGAGAAGGAATTTCTGTTCTTTTAATAAATAAATAAATAAACTAACTTTTTTACTAATTTTTTTTATACATAAACCACAAACTTTA
Source organism: Sphenostylis stenocarpa (assembly GCA_963425845.1). NCBI lineage: Eukaryota > Viridiplantae > Streptophyta > Magnoliopsida > Fabales > Fabaceae > Sphenostylis > Sphenostylis stenocarpa. The sequence goes on along the minus strand of OY731400.1, from coordinate 13,322,491 downwards.
AACTATGCTTGGCTTTGGGGTTTAGTTCAGATAAAAAACAATTATTCAAATATTCTTCCATTATTTTATGAGTCTGACGTAACTTCAAAGTTATCTTCTGTTTTGTTTCATATTTATATATATTGGCCTTTCGTTCAAATCATGAAACCCGTGAGTCTTGACTTATTGACATGTGTTAGGAAATGAAGCATATTCATATTCTCACACAAGCTAGGTCTCACGCACTTTTCCGACGAAAAATATCACCTAACTCTATTACTAGTCCAATTCCCTGGTCAATGTTAAAGCTCGACCAAGTCTCAGAGATTCTGCAATGGCTGATTATAGGACAACCAAAACAAATTTCATATCTCATTTCTAACTATTGAGTCTCACATGAACAATTAAGATTTGAGTCATTGTGAAAGTAGAAAGCATGTCAACATTTAAAGCACACATATGTATCATGTATAGATATTAAATAACCCTTATGATGAATATGAACCACCATGGCTTCACATTTTTCCACCGTTCTGTTCTCAGCTCAACAACACATCACAAGCTACAACTTATAGGCTTCCATTTGTCGCCAATTTGCAGTTTTGTACAAGAACCAATATGCAAAAATAACTCATTCTTATTCTATTCTCTTAATATGTAAGTGTAGTAATGAACCATCTTCTCTACAAAAGCACTAGTAGTAATACATATATATAGGTTGCTGAATATGCGAGCGTCCTCCGCTATATTCTCATTTTTGTTTTATCTTTCAGACTCCGTATTCTTAAGTCCATAACACATAATATCTTCCAAACCAATCCAAATGTATAATATCTTTTGTCTCTGTGAGTGATGTTCTTGTATTCTTTGCTATTTTTGTCCTTTTATGCGGCCAGAGCCTTGAAAGTATCGTTGAAGGTATCTTGGTCAGCAAAAATATCCAGCAGAGACAAGGCCTATCAACAAAAATGGGGAAGGGTTTAGTGGATAAAGATAAAGATAAAGATAAATGGTAATCTTCTTCCAAAGGGTATCAATATTGAGTAAGATAAAAGAAAAAATACCTCGGGCACGTTCAGCTCAAGACGAAACTTGGGACCATCATAGTGGTGAAGGATTGGTCTGAAGGAATCCTCCTCCAGTGGTTCACATGTTTTCCTAGTAATCACTCTTACCTGTAATCATCATTTATGCAGTGTTTAAGCCTTCACAGATTATATAAATCATAGAGATGTAATTAAGAAAGACCAATACGCTACAATCATTGATATGACTTTTTAGAATTATAATTTTAATACTCAACGAACTTAACACATCATTGTCATGACTAGAACATTATAAGTAAAAAATATTCATTGTTGGAATAGAGATGTTACCTGAGCAGGGAAACGAGATTCACCAGGGCATTTCTTATCCTCCCAAGCCGTTGGATCAATATTAGTTCCTCCAAAACTTGCAGCCTGAACAAACCCCACCCCATGTTATGAATTTTAAAAATAAAAAATCCAAAATAGGATTCAAAATATGAAGCTGTTAAATGTTAATCTAATGGCCAGATCCTTAATGTAATGCAATTTGGGCTCCAGAACAAGCTGTCTAATTAAATTAAATAGAAGATGATAAATAGGTAACATTTAACACACCTCAAAGATTCCATGGAGTTGGTGAGTGGAATAGTTGTAAAGGAAAAGGGGCAACCCTGGAGTTATGGCCCGAACAGAATCTCTGTATCTTGGAGGCAGACCTGAAGACACAAATATTTTCAGATAAAATGAATTTAATCAGCACCAATAAGGTATAAAAGTATATATGGTCCTCACTTTAATAGCTACCAGCATAAACTTTCCCACAAAAATGATTCATCAAGAACATTTATGTACTAAGGTGTGAAAAAAAGAAAAAAGGACGGGACAAAATTCTTATCATAATGATAATTTTGCAGTTCAATGATTCAATTCCAGCCTTAGACCATGTGAATAAAAAATCTAAAGTATATAACATCACAAACAACATAAAATTTGCATAATTGAGAAATAAGAGAAGGAAAGGAAAGAAAGAAACGTACCGAAGAGTTGCCTCTTGAGATTTTCAGCCATGGTGTCATTGTTGCAAACGAAGATGTAGCCCCCAATGGTTTCATTCCTGGGAAGAGACTCCGAAGGTGGCAGTGTTTTGAATCTCTTGTCGGCAGAAGCCTTGGAATCCTTGTTGTTATCATTGTTGCCGCTGTTGTTGTTGTTATCGTGTTTCTTGTTGGGGTTGTTGTTTTTCTTAGAAGATTTGGGAAGATGAAGAAACTCATCTTCACCCTTGCCTTTGTGGCCCTTTGGATTGATATTGAGGTTAATGTTGTTGTTAAGATTGGCAAAGGCAGGTTTGGAGTAAATTCCCTTGTTGAACCCTCCATTGAGACCCACCCCACCATCCAAACCAACACCCAAAATACTGTTGTTGTTGTAAGTCATGGCAAGAAGAGATCCATTCATGTTATCGTTGTAATCACAAGCAGGCTCCTTTGACTTGAAAGAGTTTATCTCACCACCCACTTTGATGTCAAAATTAATCCTTTCATCACGCCTCTTGGACACGTAATTGTTGCTCCAAATCGAATCGTTCAGAGAGAGGTTTGCCAAGTTGGATGTCTGCAAACGCAGCTGGTCACTGAATTGCCGAAAAGACTGATTATTCTCCATGATTTGGTGCAAAAATAACTTCAAAACTAGCTACTTTGAGTACAAGTATCAGGTCTATGTATAGCAAATATGTTGTATTGCCTAATTGGGAACAGGAACAGGAACAGGAACAAGTGGAGAAAGGGAACGAGAAAATTTTGTGAAGGAGTCACGAGTGTTGGTATAAATAAGCCGGGAGAGGGTGGAGATTAAGAAACTGAAAGAGGTTAATGAGATGAAATGAAACTTCGTGGAAAGTTACAGGGTTGCGTGTGTAATTGTCAAATGTGAAAGGAAAATTGTTTTCGGTGTCGTCTCTTTTTTTCCGTTTAATTTAAATTAGGTGGGGTGGTATTAGCGAGTGATGAGTGATGATGATGCCAAAACGCGTACACGTGACAAGTTGGAGAAGAGAGAGAGGGAGAGAAAGTGGAAGGTGGCAGTTGGGTTTGATTTTGTATGCTACGTTCTAGAAGGTGTTAGAGTCGTCCTAACTTTAGTTTGAGTTCACACCAAGAAATTGTTTTACTATTCTGTAAAATGTTATGAAATAAACAGATAAATTAAACTACGTTATCTAATTGGATAAAATAAAAACATCACTTCCAAGTTAATGGTCGAAAGAATAATGTGTGCTTTGTCGTTTTGTTATTTTCTACAAAGTGAATTGAAATTCCTTAGCTGCTAAGACATGGAAGTGTGGTATAGACGAGATCACTGTGGGGAGTGAGTAAGAAACTGTGGTGGTCCGTCACAAAACCTTCATTGGATCTTTATGACACCTATGTTTGTTGCTTCTTTTTTCTTTTCTTTTTTTTTGTGTGTGAAGGTTTCAATTACCATTTCAACACCCTCACCCCACGTCATTATAATTAAAATTACGAGAAACATTAACAAATGTCTTTAATGTTATCCTTTCGTAGTACATATGTAACACATAGGTTGGGAATAGAAAAAAGATATGATTTTTTTATTAATCTATCTAAGAGGCGTTTTAAAACAATATCACAATAATATTAAATTGATAATATTCCATACCGGTGAACTTTAGAAGTAATATCTTAAATAGATTTTTGAGTTGACATAATAATAATAAAAAAAATAATTGAAATAAAAATATTTATTATTTTATTTAGGGACAGAATAATGATTTACTTTTTGTAAACCTAAAATCATAGTTCTTAAATATATTTCATTAATAAGATCAAACATCTTCAAACTTAATTTTAATACGATGTTTCCTCAAATTTTAGAAGGCGGTTTATTTTTATTTTTTTTAAAGTCTTCACTTTCGATACAAAATGTAATGTTCTTTTTTATGTTTCCTCTTTTTCTAAATTTGTAACGGAAAAGTAAAAAAAAAAATAACACTAACAGATTCCTGTATAAATCTTTTGAAAAAAAACACGAAATTAATGTCAGATTTGTAATTAAAAACGAGAAGAAAGTAAAATACGTTTTAATTATTTATCATATTAAATAATCTAATAAAAATACTGTGACAGATTTTATATAAAAAGTTTTTTTTTAACTTAGAAAAAAAATTCACTTTTCCATAAAAAAACGCTTTTGTGAAAAAATAACTAATAATATTTTATTATTTCTTAAAATTGCGCGTGTGAACTTAACATTTGGAGGGATGAGAACAACACTCACAAAAATTTGAAATTTTACTAAATTTATGGGCCTTAATTGAGGGGGATTAAGCCCACCGGGAATTATTTTTTGCAGCCAGTTTTCTCGAAGTACAATTTTCTGTCCTCTCTTCTCTTTATGTGTTGATAGAATAAAATAAATTCGTATTTTGTTTAATTACAGTAATTATATATATATGATAGTTTTGTTAATTTAATAATAATAAATTTTGTTATTGATCGATCGTGTATAGTTTTTTCAATTACTTATAACTATTAAATTCATACTAGATATCAATCTCTCCTTAAATAAATAAATAAATCCAACCATACAATTGACTTTGTTATTCACTGGAACACCTTTCCATAAAAAATTATATCGAGTAACTTCATAAGTGTAATTTGGGGTTTTGAGGAAGTGTAATATAGGTTGCTTTCAATTTCAAAACTACTAAATTTGTGTACTTTTTAAAAAGTTTGTTGTAATGCTAAAAAAAGTAACTTTTCTTGATATTTGTGGAAAGAGATAGTAAAATGGTTTCATAATTATGTATTAATTAGTTTATTTTTCAGTGGAATGATTGATGAAAGAAACAAAATCTAATAATTGATTTGAGGAAAAATAAAAAGTGATAAGAGAAATAAAAATTGACATTTTTTAAAATAACAAATAAATAAATTAATTAAATTATTATATGGTTATAAATTTATAAATATATTTATTTTTGAATAAGATAAAAAATATAATTTAAAAAAAATAATATTTTTATCATTTCTATTTTTTTATATAAGTGTAAACAACAATAGATTTTTTTACTAAAAAATAAAAATATCTTATTTTTCTATATGTAATTATCACTTATCACTGTACATTTTTTGTTTCAAACAAATAGACCTAACACTATAAATTTTATGAATATAGTAAACTAATATATTGATACTTTATAAAGTCTTACTTGTAATATTAATATTCTTGTTTTAGAGTAAGGACACTTTCTTAATTGAAGGATCTTAACGTGTTTTAGACGTTTTTGTTTTAATACTTTTTCTCAATTTTGCAAATTTTGTTCTTCAGAGTTCTTTTATTTGTTCACCATAATTAAAGATATACTTTGATTTCATAGTTAGTTTGAGAAGTTGAAAAAAATAGTTAATTTGAGCTAAACATTTATTATTTTAAATCGAGTTAAATTATTTCTGTACAATTTAATAAATTCGTAATCTAAACAAATTCAGATTAATTTGATCATTAAGTTTAAAAATTCACTTGTTTAAAAAATAATTATTATATCTAAAAATAAAATAAATATATGTGCTTGTAATATATAAATTTAAAGTTATAATATAGTTTAAAATTTTAATAACATGCTTTTGTTTTTTATGTTTTACTATTTTTTTAATTTTTAAAAATAAATTAAAATATTCTATTTACTTGTTGATCAACGTAAGATTAAATTAAACTTAAAATATTAACTTTTCTTATCTATGGTTGCATTCTTAACTTTAAGCTTTCTCTTTATATTTACTTTTTGGATTCATAGTTTTATATATATATATATAGAGAGAGAGAGATAAATCATATTATATCATATAATATTTATTATTAAATATTATATTATGTATAATTTTATATTTAGTATTAATTTATGTTTTCATTGAGCATATCTCATTTCTTTGGTCCAACCAACCAGAAACATCAAATTTAAAATCGTTTTGTTAGGAAGAAAGTAGTTCGGTGGTAATTAATTTATGGCAAAGTTTTAATTATTTTATATTTCATTATTAATTTTCAAATCAAATTATAGCCCTACTGTACGAATTAACTAACTAAAAGAAAAGTTAGTAATACCTTATAGTTTATATTTTATAATAGGTTATAACTTTTTTAATTTTATTTTATTTAAAATTAATTTTTATATCTGTTAAATATTAAGGAAAACTATAATATATTTATATAAAAATAATTTATCAAAAAATTATTTTAAAAAAATAAAATAAAGCAAAAATAATGATTTAAAATTTAAATTATAATAAAATTAGTTTTTAATTTTAGATATAATAATTTGATATATAAATTATAATACATAATAATGTTTTGTGTTTATTTAAAGAATAATAATTATTTTATAAATTAGACTGATTTATTAAAACTCATTTAAATTATGAATTAAATAAAAATCATAATTTTTTATTGAATCTGATTTTTTTTTGTTCTTTTTTTTTTTTAGTTTTTGGGAGTGATCATCACATTAGATATATTTTGATATTCTAATACGAATAAAATAATACTATTCATAAATTATTACTTGATTCAAACTTAGGATAAATTTAAATTTATGTTTAATTTATAATGGTTTTATTTGTAACATAATGATAATGTTTAAACCAATTTAATCCAGGGGAAGGACAAAACTAATTTTTTTTAATCAAATTCAACTAGTTATATTTTTGAAACTTTTATTATGAGTTCTACCTGTTCTTATTTACAAAGCCCAAATAAAAATGACATTCATTTATTTTTTATGAGATTCAATTTACAACGTCTTTTGAGTTAATTATTTTTAGAATAAAATATTTTGAATTAAATGGCAGAAGAACTATACTAGAAAACAACTAAAAGATAAATAAGTATTAATAATAAGAATAATATAAAAAATATAGATTTAAAATTGAATATGATAAATAATGATTAACACTATCACAAAGAGTGTAACATTTATTGAGAAGCTATTATATGTAGTAAGTGTGAAAGTAACATTGACAGAAAAAAAAAGAAAAAAAAGATGAAGAAAGTACTGAAGTTACAATAAAAGTGTCTGATTCCAAAAAGGTCTCAATTCTGAGGGTTCACCTAAACTGAAGCCGCACGAGTAGTTAGGACAATAAACATGATCCACCAACAAAAGTGTCATGGACGACCACTTTCCTTTATTGAAGTTGCAATGAGGGTTGTTTAGGTAGTTAAGCGATTAAAAGAAAGTTAAAGAAAACACAAACTTTGGAAACAATCACTGTTTTTTTCGCCAAACCCATTGGTTGTATACACACACAATTCAGGACAATAAAACAATGGCGGACTTACCAAACCAACCGTTGGACAATTCTTGTTTTATTTTATTTTAATTTATTTTTCTTTCCCATTTGCTCTTTCTTCCCCTGACAATCCAAAGTTCCCTCCTTTACTTTAAAAATCAACCTCAAGAGAGGAAGAGATAGAAAAAGAGATGGCAAGCATTGCTGGTACATGTCCTTTAGGAACTTTGCTCAGAAACAATGTCTCAGAAAACAATAGGAAGATGTCGGTTGTTCATTATGAGGGGCTTAGACTGCAAATGCCTTCTTCACTTAGAACTATTCAAAGCCACTACATTTCAGCTTCTTCAGGTAAGATCCTTGTACTTTTGTTTGATTATGAATTGAAGACTTGTGATTAGTTACTAGTTGCTCAAGTGGTTGGTTGCATTGATCTTAGTAAACATATAACATTAAAGCACTCTCCTTGTTCATTGGTTTCAGTTATTGCTTGTTTAAATCTGTTTCACTTTTACTTCATGGGATGCTCTTCAAGATGTGTATGTCGTGTTTCCATGTTAAGGGTTGGAAGCAAAAAAAAAAAATAGTTTCTCTAATGAAGATCATTTATGATAAGAGTTTTTCTGTTTTCTCTTTTCGTTGGATAAGTCCACGAAGTATATCTTGTATTGATCAGTGGAGAAGTTAAAGCATAACTGATCCTAATTTTTGGATCAAGATCAGATGGATTATGCTTTATGTCGGAAATCAGACATAAAATATGCATTCCAAATTTGAACAGTCAAATCTTCATCTAACAGCAAAATTGCATGAATGAGTAAATTCATCACATCCGATTCACTGTTTAAATGGTTTTGCTCTTCTTTACTTGGACTTTATTTGCAATCTCATCTTTCCCATGGTACTATTAGGATTTGGATTTTGGACTTTCTGAAATATACTAATAAACGAAAATAATGATCGCTTTAGGTGAGTCTAGCAACTTGTTCCATATTGTTGGCATTTGGCTCTATAGGAAGTAGTACTTCAACTGGTTGTCATACTACCAATATTCAAGATTTGGTTTCGTTGAAGTCACTATGGGTATATCAAGTAATCGTAAATTTTCATGAGAAAATTAACTATTCATATTCTAATATGTGATAAGTAACGTATTCGATGTTAGGATGTAACCTAGAATGTATTTCATCTTATCCTTAATTGTTAATTGAACCTTCACACTTGGAGTTGCAGCTCCAAGATGCAGAACAATCAAGGCCATGGCTTCCCCAACAGTTGCAGCACCAAAGAGAGAAAAAGATCCAAAAAAGAGGGTAGTTATAACAGGAATGGGTCTTGTGTCAGTCTTTGGCAGTGACATCGATGCATTTTACAACAAACTTCTTGAGGGAGAAAGTGGGATAAGCCTAATAGATAGGTTTGATGCCTCAAGTTTCTCTGTCCGATTTGGAGGTCAGATACGTGATTTCTCTTCCGAAGGCTACATTGATGGCAAGAATGATCGGCGCCTTGATGATTGCTGGAGGTATTGCATTGTTGCAGGCAAGAGGGCACTCGATGAGGCCAACCTTGGACAACAAGTCCTTGACACTGTAAGTCACAGAATTTTTTGAAGTTGCAATCTGTAGCTACCAAACTAACAAGGAAAATTCTGATTGTATCTTGATTTAGTTTGACTGTATCCTTATTCTCAGGATTACCAACATATTGGCAATAGTTGATTTTTTTGTGTGGACAAAACTTAGACATGGTTTCACAAATTATGCTATTTATTATGTTCTCTGATCAGAATTAGAGTTTCTTCTTGTTAATATGCATAATAAAAGTTTGCATTAAGGATCATGCAGATTATCAAGATGAAATCTAGTTCTAATTGAAGAACAAGACAAACTGTATTTTAGTTTTGTCCTTGTTGTAATCATTAATTTTCATTAGGACAATGATTTAATTAGGATGATTGATGACAAGCTATAGATTCATTGTGTTTGTATCAGATGGACAAAACAAGAATAGGAGTTCTGGTGGGCACAGGAATGGGAGGTTTAACGGCTTTCTCTTCTGGTGTGGAAGCTCTTATCCAGAAGGGATATAAGAAAATTACTCCATTTTTCATTCCCTACTCCATCACCAACATGGGTTCTGCTTTGTTGGCTATAGACACAGGCCTAATGGGTCCAAATTATTCCATTTCCACTGCTTGTGCAACAGCAAATTACTGCTTTTATGCGGCTGCTAATCACATTAGAAGAGGTGAAGCGGATATAATGGTGGTTGGTGGGACTGAGGCCGCAATCATGCCTACTGGTGTTGGAGGTTTCATTGCTTGCAGGGCTTTGTCTCAGAGGAATGAAGACCCCAAGAAGGCTTCAAGACCATGGGACAAAGATCGTGATGGTTTTGTAATGGGTGAAGGCTCTGGTGTGCTGGTAGAAACTTAAACCCAACATATGGCTTAGCAAGCTTTTGTTTTAACTGACTTTTATTCACCTAATGAAAACTTGATTCTCTATCACTTGAAAAAGATAATGGAGAGCTTGGAGAGTGCAACAAAAAGGGGAGCCAGAATAATAGCAGAATATTTGGGAGGTGCCGTAACATGTGATGCTCATCACATGACTGATCCAAGATCTGATGGACTAGGAGTTTCATCTTGCATAACCAAGAGTTTAGAAGATGCTGGAGTTTCTCCTGAAGAGGTAAGAATTAGAGACTACTACCAAGTAAACAGTTTCAAAACTGAACTCATACATGTACTACGGAATGTTCCTTCTGAAAACAGTGCAGAGTTAAGACTTTCATGTGCAATTGTTTATGTAAATTAGATGGATTCTAATTGCCTAATTTCTAAAATCTATAGGTGAACTATGTGAATGCACATGCCACATCAACATTGGCTGGTGACCTGGCTGAGGTTAATGCAATCAAAAAGGTTTTTAAGGACACATCAGAGTTGAAAATGAATGCAACTAAGGTAAGAAACTTTTGTTTTTTTATACTTCAAAATATTTCAGAATCCTAAGTGTATTCTACTGTTACCCTTGAAGCTTATCATTATATTTTCTCATCATTTCAGTCAATGATTGGTCATGGTCTTGGGGCTGCTGGTGGTTTGGAAGCCATAGCAACTATCAAAGCCATAACAACTGGCTGGGTGCATCCAACCATTAACCAAGATGTAACGTTTTCTGAACCACAAATTCATCCTACTATTCAAATCAAATGTTACATATGATAACTTTTGTTGATTTACACAATCTCTTAATTATAAGTGTCCATCTTTTCTGCAGAACTTGGAGCCTAGTGTTACAATTGACACTGTCCCCAACGTTAAGAAGCAGCATGAAGTTAATGTTGGTATGTATGATCACTTGGGTTGAATAGAGTAATAATGTAAAATTCAATATTTCTGATCTTTAAGTGTACTTACTTCCTGCAGGTATATCCAACTCATTTGGATTCGGGGGACACAATTCAGTAGTTGTCTTTGCCCCATTCAGGCCATAAGTAGAATTCAAACTCAGCTAGAATATTTCTTTGTCTGTTCACATTTTGAGAACCAGTAATTTTTGGACACAGATTCATATAACTGAGTTATGGACAGAGCATCGTTGTTTTATACGCATTGAAATCATAACAGGGGTATATGACTGACTAGCCAGAATCAGATTGTGTGGTAAAATGTAATGAGCCCTGAAGCCAATAAATTCTTATTTCCAGCAATTGTACTGTTCTTTGCTAAATTTATATTAGAATGAAAATTCAGCTTAGTTAGTGTGCTTAAGAGGTAATTCTTGTTTTTTGTTTTTACTTTAGACAAAAAGTTGACCAACCTTATAATTTTTTTAGCATCATATATTTTATAATGTCATGTCTAGTCTTCATATAAAAATCAGAAAAAAAATAGCTTTTGTAAATTTTTAAATAAAATAGAATTATTTAATTTTGAAAATTGGAGGATTTGTTTTTAAATTTTCAAGAAATCAAAATTATACATTGAAGATATTACAAGGAACAAAAATAAATATAAAGCGTAAAAAATTTAAGCGAAAGAAGGTTCTGAAAATCGGTAAGTAATATTTTTTGTTAAAAGTTATAATTACATTTTTTAACCACTAAAACTGGAACAATGAAAATGTGAGAATTTAACACATTTCAATAATATATATATATATATATATATATATATATATATATATATATATATATATATATATATATATATATATATATAAAAGCGTAATTTGAAATGATGGAAACCCTCTAATGATAAAATCTCAAATTTAAGATAAAATAATAATATAAGTCTCGTCGAATTAATTTTATAAGATTGAATTAGAATTTTATTTTTAAATATTATCAGAATCAACTTTAAATTAATAAAATATTTTTTAGAAAATGTTAAATAAAACTATTAATAAAACTTTTTTTCTTTTCTTTTCTCAATTTTTTTTATTTATTTCAAATTTATTCTCCCATCCAAACAAACATGGTTAATTGAGTGTTTGTATCATGGCCCCAATACTACTAGCTTACTAGTTCTGTGAGTGAGACCAAATCCTGGCCATAATTTATAAAATGTAGACGCAAGACCTACTTTTATGTTCTCATTATTATTCTCCATTATCAGGACCATGCCCTCTTTCACGGCCACATTATTGTCCACGTCCAAACCATGGCATTATATCATCCTCTTCATTTATTTAAGTTGGTGGTTTCAAAATACAACAATTTTTTTTTTAATTTAAAATATGATGGCTATACATTACAAATTTAGCAAAAAATATATTTTCAATTAGGAGAAAAAAATAAAAAATAAATATTGTTTGTATAAATTTTAATATAACTATTATAAAAATTTAACAAATTTAATTAATATATGTGATGATTTGTTATTAGATGACAATACATTGTGAGTACATAATCTATTTTCACCTTAATTTATTATTATTATTATTATCATCATCTTCTTCTTCTTCTGTGAGAATCTATTTCAGATTAATCCAGTCCTGATAATAGGCCTGAAAGCCCAAAATTGTCTGTCGGATACAAGTGTTATTTATGAACATTTATTTCATGTTTTCTCTATTTTTCATGTGCCCTTCCATATTTTTTTAGAAAAAGATAATATATTTTTTGTAAGTTTTATTCGACTTAAAGTACAATAAATTTTAAAATAATACTTTTAAAATATTTTCGTAATAGATAATTTGAAAATAGATTCTAAAATATAAGATCTACAACATGGGATAGCGGCAGAAAGTACGAGAATGCATGCAGAAACTAAATAGGCGTGCTATCATTTATATGCAATATTCCATTTACACAATATTTTCTTATATTTTTAATCAGTAGATAATATTTATAAAAAATATCTTATGCGAGTAAGAACAATAATTAAGTAATCTATTTATTTTATTTAAATCTTAAAAAATAATTTTTGAATTGAATTTTATAAAATTGATTCTCACCCTCCATTATATATTATAAATTAATGGTAACATGAATCTGGAATCAGTAGGAATATTTATAGTTCTCCGCAACTAGATTCATACCTTCTACAGTTTTTTTACCAACTAAATTTTTTTATCAACTATATTCGAACCTATTTTTTCTCGACCAAAGAGTCAAAATAACAAGCTCCTAGGTAGAATGACTTTTCTGTATGTACATGACTTTCGTGTACATAGTTTAATCGATTTCTAACTTATCAAAACAATTTGGTAAGCCAAGGTGGCCTTCTGTTGATCACTGCTTGGATTCTGGGTAGTATTCACTTCAATGAATTAACGTAAATGCTTTGTGTCTTTATCTGGCTACACCCAACTTTTGATATGGATTTGTTACATCTCTTTCCCAATTTAGGTTACCAGATTTGTGTTAGGGAAAAAGGGTGGAATAATAAGCTAAGAATGTGGACGGTAAATAGGGTTGTAATGCATGCATGTATGTGTCTCTTGTTGGGAATCATTGACTACTTTTGTGGATGTTATGGCATCTCCACAGGCACAGGCACAGCCACAGCCACAGGAGGTTCATTCTGACGTGCAAGTTGATTGAGATTGAATCGAACTACGTACCTAAGTGATAAGATATGCTATGATATTTATATTTTTCGAATTTAATCTCTGATGCAGTAGGCATAGCAATGGCGACTGTACCCAACTCGGTCACTTGCTCTATTCCAATGCCTTTTATCAATTGCTTCTTACTTAATCATGCACCTTTTATACATACATACATTTAAATATCATAAGAAAATCATGCACCTTTTTTTGCAGTTGTTTTACAATTGCAGACAGTACTGACAGAATATTGTAAGTGAAAGCAGGTGTAAGTAAAACTCAGCTTAAAAATAGAACTAGATTAAGTAAATAATGTGTTTTGGATATATGGATGATGTGTCTAGACAAAACGTTTCCAAACAATGCTAGAAGAAAAACAAACGATATGTCACAAAGAAACCTTACTTACAAGCAACCTTTACCCAAGAATGTATGAAATCTCGAAGTTTAATTATACATATACAGATAAAATTGAAGATAAACCATTTCAAGATTCTTACACATACAAACAAGTTTTGTAGCAATAAACATGATTTGTAGAAGTATGGTGGGGTAGTTGCTTCCAAAACCTATAACATTGTGTTGTCTTTGTCAACCAGGAATCAAGTAGTTATCCTGTACTGTTATCTGGTCTAATGTTTATGGATGGTTTTTGTGGTGATGAGTTAGTGGGGAATCGTTGAAGATTGCATATAGCTTCTTCTCTTAGTACAAGTTATGAGATTCGGATTTGGTGGGCTTGTGGCTGCTATGTAACGTACCCCCACTCCTATCTGTGCAAAGTAGATGAGAATATGAGAAATTTTAGACCCATTTGAATTTAGTTGGAGAAATGGAACACGATTTCTTGTTCACTTACATATATGTATTCTTGTAATATGTTTCTTTTCAACAGTCTTGCGCTGTAGAATGTGGGGTAATAATTGCAAGACATTATTCTAGCCTACTGTCAAAGTTAGTTTTTAGAAAATGTAGATGGAGAGGAATAGTGTTTACTTGAATGAACATATGAGCTATTGGGTTTGTATGAGTAAAAGTTGGTGAATGTCCATGTCACCCTAATATTCTGGCTAATGTAGATGTTCTGACACTAAACACAAAATTGAAATATTATTTTGAGTATTGGCTTCTTGAATGAGCCTATCCCTAGTGTTATAGATATACAGTCGATTCTATTCGTGAGTACTGCAAAAACACGTATGTAAGAGGCAAAACAAAGTCTTGCTTTTCTTTTAATCAATCATTTGATACTCTCACCAGTTTCTCCCTAATAATGCACATTACCATGATTGGCCAATTTACGATCATTCAAGGTTCCATACAATGGTGGGGTACAAAAATTATTTTCCTAATGCAATATTGCATATATGTGTTCTGGAAAATGAAATTTGGTTGAAAGTTTACTAGTGGAGTATTACCTTACTACTTTGTTATAATTTTTGTTCAATTTTTCATTATATAAGACTAAAATGGATAACAAGAAAGATTTTTATATACACAACAAATTAGTGATATCAACAAGCAAAAGTCTGCTACAGTCTATTTAATAAATTATTGGTTTTGAATATACAGAACACTAAGCTCATGAGGGCTAGTTGAATGCCTCCCTTCAATTAAAAAATATGATTATCTAATCAATACACCATTTCCTTGGAAAATGGCGGTATTTGTGGAATTACCAACTTCATCCTCTTGTTGCTGAGCCATTGACATGATGTGTGATGAAGAACCTGAAATTTCACCTTGCTATGGTGGGTCTGATACAATAGGTGGGACTGGATTCAGGAACTTGCTAGAGGGAATGATGCAACATCTACAAAGGGGACATGTGGAGTTTGATTGCAACCAGTTACATATGCAGCTTACATGAAACACATGCTTGCAATAAGGGATTTGTAGCAGTTCTTCCTTCGGCTCAAATTCTCCTAGGCAAACACAACATCTGTTTTTTGAAAAAGAAAAAATGAACAGTGTTTTAGCCTTCATTTCATGAATTTAAAGTTATTAGAATTTTGTATACATTGGAAAAATAGAAGAATATAGGGAAGCAGCATATGGAACCAAGAGTTTCCAAAGTACAATCCAGCACTTGCCCACTAGAAATTCATCAGGCAGATGTAACCTATATCTATCTATTTTTGAAATTTGTTTTCTTGTTGCATGTGTAGGAATTAGATATTTTTTTTATTTTTCTTTTATGACGGTGAGTCACCTTCAAATGTGCAAGTTATGCATAGAAAACCATTCTTGGTATATTTTTCACACCTTTTACTTCCCTTTTCCGAATAACTTTCTATGAAAATAATGGATGTCATGAAAGGTTCTAAGAACTTTGGAAACCGAATATTCTGCTAAAAACTTCAGCTTTTGAAGAACAACAATCATCTAAGTATAATTTGGCAGAGGTGGAAATTGAAGTATAGCAAACTAACAATTTAACTCCAAAGCACACACTTTAGATACCCATGTAATAGATATAGATTGAAGCAAATCAAGCAAAGTTCAAAAGGATAGATGAAAAAGAAAATAAAAACTGCAGAGGTAACGCAACCATCATCCAAAGGTAAACAAAATGATCAATTGACCTTTGGCATAAGAAAGGCAGAAGAAGAATAGACAAGAAAAGGCTTACACTGAATCTCTTGTTCCAAAATCCTCATCAAATAAAATTATTGGAAGTTTGTCAAGAAATTGCACTGTAAGATCTAATCGGCAAGGCTGTGACATTAGCAATATAGAGGGTAATGTTAGTTTTTCTATTAAATTACTGATAATGGATGCATGATGGTGCAGTGCAGAAACCAAACAAGCCAGTCACCTAAGTCTAGCTCTTAAATTTTGAATCTGACCTAACTCAATCCAAAAAAGTAGTTCATAAAGTAAGAAGTGTGCATCACTTATACATTCCATTTTTCATATACTAATCAATGAATGATTTATAACACTGGCCATAGCATCTAAATCCCTGTAGTGTGTTGTTATGCAATTATGACTTCATATTACAGAAAAACAAAATCCTACTTACTTGTGAAGGGTAAGGATATGTAGTTTGAGGATTAGCAGTGGTGGGAAGTATGTGGAGAGGTGGTGATGAGAGAGAGGAAGCCCTCCTTTTGAGGTAGAACAAGTAAAACAAGAGAACCAGAATGATGGAAAAGAGTATGGGAATTGAGAAGATGAAGGCTTGGTACAGTTTAAGCTGAAGTTCTTGTGGATACAAATGTGGAGAAGGGGTTGGAGTTTGTGGCACACCCATCACCAATTCACCACACCCTTTCTTCTTCCCTAACACTCACAAACCTTGTGCCACTGCCACACATTCAACACACATGCAAAAGCGTGGAACATATTAATAGTAAGTTGGTTGAATAAGAATAAACAGAGAGTTGAAAATGTTATGCAATAGTTCTACTTGAGCATACACTAGTTTTGATGAAATGTTAGATGATATCAGGAAATAAAAGTGTAATTTGAAGTCCTATATTAGATAAGAACGAACGAAGAAGAAAATATAACTCATAATTTAAGTTTTTTGTTGAAGGGTATCAATTCTTTATATGAATTGAATTCATATCTCATTTGTATTCGTGTCTTCTCTCTGTAAATCTCCAAAGACTCGTAAATAAATTGGTGGTTTGCAATTCTAAGAGAATCCAGTTGGTTTGGTTTTTCTTTCAGAAGTGGTGATTAGTGTAAGGAAGATATATACCAAAATATTTAACATTGTCATTTTATAGTCATTGATAAAGTAGAGATGTTGCATTGGCAATATATAATTATTATGTGTGATCTATGAAAATGATAAGGGCATTAGTACATATTCTGTGTTTTGCTGTGGTGGAACAGGCCCATATGATCCTCCACTACTACTCAGATAGGGACCCCAATGTCATGGCTACCTGTGTTTGGTTCACCATTTCAAATCTTCAAAATGAAGTTTTACACTTTTTTGAGATACTAGAGGGACAAAAAAAGAACATTATCGTCAGATTAAGCTAAACACGAATTATGTTGAATGTGAATTTTCTCACTTACTAAGGTTGTGTTTGTATTTCAGTTAAGTCACTTACTACATTAAAATATAAAAAATTACACAAATAGCATTCTTTTTGTGTCATTTTTATTAATATGCTAACATTAAGTTATTCTTTAAAAAAATGAATTTAGACCTTATTTAATCTTATAAGATTAATCTATATAAAAAATAATATATGTAGTCTATTTTAATTATAGTTTAAATATATGAGATCTCCAACCATTACATATTTAATTATGTCTCTCTTATTTTGTTAGAAAAAAGGGGTGATGTTAGTACTTAGTGGGGTGCATGGCATAATTAATCTAAGTTTTAATTGTCAAAGTTTGAAATATTCTATATAGTCGGATGAGATGAGATTGCTAAAATTAATATTAATTAACAATCATTTTGAGGTAATATAATTTACGTTTAGATATATTTTAACTATTAATTAAAATTAATCCTAAAATTCAGATAAAATTTTGATCAATAGAAATATTCACCTTACAACATATTAAAATAGTGTTATAAGAATAATATATCGTCCGTTTAAAACTTAATGTATATCTCAATAAGTAAAGTAATATGGTTAAAATAAAAAAATAAGTGATTAAAATAAAAGACTTTATAAAGATAATTAGTTTAAGTTCTTTTGACATATATTAATTATTAATAAAGTTAATAATTTTTTACCTACTTTTAGGATAAAGTGAAACCCCATGTTTAATTTGGACCTTAATTAAGGAAACCTCTTGAATCATCTAACAACATTTCTTTGTATCTTTGAGGTATTATATAATTTATTGATCTAAAATTTTTAAAAGATTAATTTGGTGATTAGTGTGTAAGGATTATGAAAGGTCAACTTACAATTATGAAAAAAAAAATTGTTAAACTTTCATACAAACGATAAAATTTTAATATAATAAAATAGAAAAACTCACTTGATAATAAATTAATATTCAATTAAAATTAATATTTTTCCTCATATTTGTTCACCTAGTACACGTGTTAAAAGAAAAAAAAAACAACTTATAGAAAACATAATTGTGTGAGTAACTCACATAATAATTAATTTTTTTCCCTGAATTTTTTATTTATTTTGATTTTTAAATTTTTATAAATTATTAGTTTTTATCATAATTATGAAGATTGGGCCAGACAGTGTCAACTGGTATGTCATTAAATCGAAAAAAATTTTTGAAAAATCTGAGGGAAAAAGAAAGAGTTAGTAAATTCGATCAAGAAAAAATTAAAGGACAAAATATTTTTAATTTTCTAAAAGATATAATATTTAAATTATTTTATTTATTTATTTTAACACATACAAGTCACATTTTTATCTAGTTCTTACTTATATTACAATTTTCAGTATTTTCACTTTTTATTATGTTTTGTATTTATATTTTTATTATACTCTTAAAATTAATATATTATTTTATAAAAATATTATTTTATTAAATAAATTTGAATTTATTAAATTTTTAAACTTTGAATTTTTCATATTTGCAAAGAATATTATTTATAGTATTATTTGATATTAGTTAATTATTTATTAATGATTAATTGATCATTCAAATGAGTACTAACGTATGCACATAATAATTTAAAGAAAAAAATAGGATTTGTGAAATAAATATTATTTATCTAACTTAAAATAATGAATAAAAAGAATTATTTCAAAATTTTAAAGTTAAACAAGTGAATGGATAAGCATAATGCATTTTGACTATATATCTGTACTGTTGTCGGTGGAGCGTGATTAGTTGAAGCAATTAGCAATTAGAGTCTTTTCTCAGTGGGTTTAGAATCAGATCACAATGTGATCTCTGTAACTTTTCATTTTACACATTTCCTTTAATTATCAAAACTAATCATTAGTTTAAAAGAAAAAAAAATGTTTGGTGGGTGGTTCAGTTCATAAAAATTTTTCATGTGTTTGTGGTTGAACTGGAGATTGAATTTGAGGGAGGAAAAAATATTAGAAAATGAAGTTATTTTAACAAAAAAAGAGAAAATAGGAATTGAAGTGAAAGGCATGAAAAGATAGGTAAAAGATAAATTAAATAAAAAAACTAAAGTAATAATTCAAAATAAAAAATACATATATTGATAAGAGATAAAATATATATAAATTAAAATTATGATATAATTTAATTTATATTATATATAAAATTATGAAATATATTAAAATTATTTTATATATAGAAATAATTTGTGATTATTAATTACAAATGAATTATAAATTGATTATTTTAAAATTACTAAAAATAATTATTAATTATTAATTATAATTTTTTATTTTAAGTATTAATTAAAAAAATAAAAAATAATTCATAATAAAAATAAAACCAGTTACATATTAAAAAACAAATTTATATTTAAATATAATTTTGATTTTATTTTAATAAAAAATTATAAAATCAGGAATAATTATATATTATCAAAATTAATTTATATTTAATATTTTTTTTAATATAATCGATTACTAACATATTAGATCTCTTTAAAATTTATAATTCACGTATTTTATTTATAAAATTATATGCAAAACATAGTTACACAGTTTTATATATATTAAATAATTAATATAAGTTTATATTTAAAATAAAGATTAAATATAAATAAAATTGAATATAAATAACTAAAAATAATATTAATAAAAAAATTAAATATAAATTTATATATATTATAGACGTAATATATATATATATATATATAATATTATAAATTATAGATATAATATTGATAATAAAATAAGGTAGATAACTCACTTGTTGTATATTAAGAGAAAGATAAAAAATTTAGATCACGAACTTTCTTTCTAAATCAGCCTAAATCACCTAATAAAAACAAAAACTTTCTTTATCTTATCACTTAATTCTTTATAAATATTGTGGATCGAGATTTTAATCTTATCACTGATGAATACTATACACGTTTTGGCGCATTTAATTCAACGTCGTCACGAGATTTAGAACGGGAAAATATGAAATATTAGAAAGTAAAAAAAGATTATACAAGATGAAGTGCTGCAAATTTACATGCAGAAGAAGATTATTTCATAATCAAATAAAAAAGGAAACTAAATAAACTAGATTTTGGAAAGTTTTTTTTTTTCTCAGAATAAGTTTTTATTAAAAAGAAAATACTCAAATGGATCTGTTTCCAATTTAATTACAGCAATTAACATATTTTCAGTTTATTAATTATATTAATAAACGTAAATTTTAATTATTTAAAAATTTAAATAACATTATTTTTTATATTATTATTAATATTTATATAAAAAATTAATTAATATTTAAACTTCGGTCTCCTGGGACCAAATCTCCACTTGATACTGATGTAATTAAATTGCAAACAGGTATAATTGAGATCTTTTTAGATGAAGGGTTATTCTTAACAAGAAAATCACATTTTTAATAAATTCCTTTATAAATAGTTTTAATGAAAAAATAAAAAAATAAATTGTACCCTTTTATAAATTAAATAATAAAATTTTTAAAAATCATATAAAAACACCTCTTCAAATAAATTTATATAATTTATTTTTTAAACATGTTTTAAAATTTAATCGCCTTGTTCTTTAAAATTAGGAATAATAATTAAAATTGATATGTCTTAATCATAAATTTGATTAAAAAAATTAAAATAATTAAAAATGAGAATGAGTTCAAATTTTTCCTATTTTAAAAAATAGAGAGGAATAATATAATTTTCACTTTGTTTCCAGCTCAGTTTTATATTTAAATTTAAATTTAAATATTAAATAATTAACTTATATATAATCATTTAAATATAATATTATAATAATAATTATTATTATTATAATATTATAAATATTCTAAAAATAATTAAATGTTTTTTTTATACACACATTTTAATATAAATATAATAAATTAAAATATATATTTAATTAATAATAATTATTATAAATTTACTTATTTATATATATAAAATATTAAAAATTAATTTATTATAATTATAATTATTTTTAAAAAAATAATAAAGATCAATAACGAGAATAGGAAAAACCAAAAAAACCTACAATCCAACAAAACTGAAGACTTCGTTTTTAAACCCAACGTGAAGACACAGAATTAAAAGAAACAGAATTAAAAGAAAGATCTATTCTTATACTAAATTTATCCCTCCTCCATAAATAAGACACTTTTGTCCTCCCTAGTGGAAAGAATTACACTTAGTGTAAATTTCTCCAAAAATTACACGTCTAAAACTCAGACTCGAAAAAAAGTGAAAAGAATTGTATTTCTGACACACTTTTGGCATTGTCAAACAATTTGTTAGTCTCATACAAGTTCATAGACCAGTGTGGTATGAAAATTTACAACTTAATTGCCATCAGATAGCAAACTGCTCAGGGAACGGTAACTCTGCAATTCGCAAGCGATACATAGCACCTACATCTCTATTTAATCAAATTCAATCATGTTGCAAAAACACTTGAATCCAAATGAAAATGAAAACAAAAACAATAACAAATGATAAATACAACATTACATTTTATAACCATCTCTTTGAAGGAGCAAACTCGAGACCTGACAAGAAACTAATATTTCCTCTTCCTAACTTTGAAACTCATTGATCGGATAACATTATCATCCGCTAACATTGTCTCCCCGAGAGGGCTTACGGATTCAGGCTTGGTGAAGTAGGTGAACAGAAGGTAAATGCCATCCAAATAAGTGTTGGACTCACCAGCTTTGTTTTTCTTCTTGATGCCATATGCAAGGGGAATAACTCCTCTGTTAAAAACCTCTACGTACATGCCACCTCCAGCAACAAGAATCTGCAAGGAAAATCATCGCAATGGTGTAAAAAATTCAGTTCACATACACTCCAAATCCATCAGCTCAGTAAACACTGCCGTTTAAGTCCACACTTATTATTATTGCTTAAATTGCAAGGAGACCGTCACCTCTATTGACACATAACCACAGCAACACACTAATCAAACTTCAACTTAATCAAAGCAAGGTTATCAAATTGAGACTCAAATCATGAATCAAAATTTGTATCAAACCATAAGATTCAGTGAAAAAATGATTTCAAACATATTAAAAATATAGTTTGTATAGAGTGTACAGTATGATAATTTTATACTAAAATAGATACAACCACTTAATCACAAGCCTCATGAAACAAACTCTTATATCTGAGTTTGTAAAACCTCTATTTAAGAAATCTGGAATTGAAGCAACAGTATAGCTAACAGACTGCATGCAACGAAGGAGTGGGCAACAAATGAAGTAGTGAAATAAGTTGAGATGTTCCTTTAATTCCTTTTCATTAAGCTTATATGACTTTTCAATTTCTTTATCCAGAATTTGTGCAAGAAAAGTAAAAAGAAACAGAAAAAGAAAAAGAAAAAAATGATGTATAGTTGAATTGTGTAATTTGTATCAACTATACGAAATTGTCCATAGTCTATGAGATTAATTTTATGATACAAATCCATAGTTAGCCTAAGCCAAATCATATCTAATCGTAGGAAAATCACGAACTTAAGATTCTAACAGCTATGCATCAAAGAACAATCAATTTATTATTCAAATTGAGCCACGTTGCATTTCACCCGAATGAGTATAAAGCTTTTCAAGAGGCGAGGGAATTACCCAAGTTTTGGAACTTACATGTGAATTTGTGCATTTATGATTTTGTTCATTTATATTTTTACAATTTTCCTCACATCTTTTCATATTCTTTCATCTTTGTACATTTATCATTTATCATTTATTATAATATGTTATTTGGCGGTCAAAATCCGCCAATGAACACCAGAAACATCATGTGAATTCACTCAGCACATACATAGAGAATTTCATTGCTGCAGTTTTTCCACAAATGAAAAATATAAAACATTCAGCAAAAGCACATTCAAGTGTATTTCTCGATCATAACCAGAAACAGAATCGCGCACACGAAACAAAAACAAATTGTAGACCTAACTACTATATATAATAAAGTTCAATTTTACTATCCTAATACATTTTATCTTATGCATGCAAAACAAGTAAAAGTCACAGAATTTAACCTCCTCGTATTTCTGGGTGAGTGCAAGTCGCTCATCCTCAGTCATGTCGGGTCTCAAAACCATCATTGTCTCGTACTGTCGGAGACCGGGTGGGCACGGAGGTTCCTCCTTTTCCTCGACGGCCGTGAACCCGGTTCCGCCGGGAGAATTGGGGTCGTCTTCGGAGCCGAAACCCCCTTCGAAGAAAGAGTCAGAGAAGTCTAGGGTTTGAGCTGTGATGGAAAACTTAGAACCTTTTCTCTTTGGGTAAAGGAGGGATCTTGATTCCGCAAAGAGAAGTTTGGGGCGATGAGAGAATGCGGCAATGGGAGAAGAAAGAAAAGTGGAAGTGGGTTTGGAAGAAGAATGAGGAACATTGAGGGAAGAAGAAGAAGAAAGCGGAACCGAAGTGAACGAAGACGATGCCATTGGTTTGCCCTGCTAAGATTAGAGGGCTTTGGAGGTGAAGCTGTTGTATCCTCTGCGGATAAGGCTAACTCAGCGCACACAAGCGCAATTTAGAATTTGTTTATAACTTTATTTTTTTTAATAATATTTCCATTAAAGCTTTCTAAAACAATACATTCTTTTTTTTTCCTTTAGCAATGACTCAAGTTTAAAGTAGACGTTGAAGAATTCAGTTTTGAAAAGTCACTCATATTTTTAATAATCGCGAATTTCTGGCCGCCGTTTGCTTGAAGCCTACTTCAATTTGTGAAATTGTAAGTATTTAATCCTTTTAATCTCTGACAAAGTTATCACTTTAAACCTTAAACTTTGAAAAAAGTCGTTCATTTTAGTCATTTTCTACTTCATTTCTTTATATCGTCATTTTGCGCCAATTGAAGTATAATGAATAACAGTTTTGATATGAAAAACTAACAGATTTTAAGTAGTTACTGCATGTCTTATCACTTTTTACACTTTAAATAAGTCTTCACTTTAATAGTACAACTCTTTAAGTCCCATATCATGAACCAAATTAAAAACGACTCTTAATTTTACGAATTCACCTAAAATCTAATGCCAAAATGTTGGAAGCTATTTTATTCCTTAAATTTAATTTTAGTCTTTACATATAACCTTTCAAATGCTGATTTCAATTTTAATAAATTAAAAAGAAAAAACCTTAAAGTTTAATATCACTCGAGAATATATGACCATAAATAAGTGATCTTAATAATCATTTAAATTTCTTGAAAAAAATAAGAATTAATAGATTACATTATAAATTAGTGATGTTAGTAACCATTTAAAATTTTGAAAAATAAAAACAACAAAAATATAGTTAGCACGAACGTGATAATATAAATGTGAATATTAGAATGAAATAATTTGCCTAACTTGAAATATTAACATGAAATAAAAATGTAATTTGCATAACATTAAATGTTGACAGCAAAGTTTCATCCAACTTTGTTAAAACAAATCATAATAACTTAGTAATCCATTAGTCCGATAACACTAGATTTAGAGTTAACATTATAATCTGTTTCAAAATATATACCGAACAGAATCAAGAAAATTTAAAACACTTATTGGGCCGGTCATTTAAAACCTCTACTAAAAAACATTAACATTGTCGTAAGTAATCTCTTCTTGAAAAAGTTGACTAGAAATTCTAAGAAAGAGATAACTTAGTAATCCATTAGTCCGATAACACTAGATTTAGAGTAACATTATAATCTGTTTCAAAATATATACCGAACAGAATCAAGAAAATTTAAAACACTTATTGGGCCGGTCATTTAAAACCTCTACTAAAAAACATTAACATTGTCGTAAGTAATCTCTTCTTGAAAAAGTTGACTAGAAATTCTAAGAAAGAGAGAGAGAGAGAGAGAGAGAGAGAGAAGGGAAGATAATGATGAAGGGTAAAACCTGAAATATAATAAATGATGTTATGAAAATAAAAAATAGACACAACTCAATTATGTACAAATTGTTATATATTGATATCCATCGCATTAGAAAAACGTTGAAAACAAACAAGTATGTTTCTTCGCCTTTCTGTCAAAAATTTCCTTGCCCTAATTAAGTACACCCTTCACGAAACAACATATAGCAATGTCATGTTTCTTTATTTAAAATTTTTTATGATTATTAGGTAGGTTATATTATGGCCAATCCGAAGGTTGCAAGAAGAATATAGAAAATGTCTACGATGGGGACTCACCATAAGTACTGCTGAGGAAAAATATGCATGCCTTTAAGACGCATTACCTGTTAAAATCCTAGGTCAAAACTCGGGATTGTTTCTCTTTCACACGAGAACTCCTCACCACTCTTCCCTTCATTGGTAATGAGGTAAGATTGGCAACCAAAATCTTTGTCATTCGTATTTGTCTGGGCTTCCTTCTGAGTTTGAAAAGGCAAAATTTGAGACAGCTTAAGATTTCTCTAACATGAATAATGGAAACACGTGCATTTGTTATCTTTTTTTTTTTTTTCATTTTTACGTTGAAAATTTTAAATGTTATTCCGAACAGCATCAATCTAAACAAATACAATCAAAATTGTTCGAACAATGATCCTTTTATCCGGGCACCAAACAACGACTATATGATGAACGCTAACACTTAAAAAATAACAAGATCTCTACATGATATCTAATCATCAAGAGACTCATTTATGAAATTATAAGTCACTTTCAGAAAATGCAAAAAAAGAGGGAGACTATACCTGGTGGGACATGTTGACATGATCAGTAGATTGGAAACTATCACCACTACATGCTGCTGCAAAACCCATTTCAAGCAGAGTCAAACTAGAGTTACGAATCTCTCTATCTCAACAAGCAAAACATGGAGGAGCAACTAAGAAATACCTCCTAATATCACAATTGAATGTGCTAGAAATCCAATAATTCCATCTATTCTTGACCTACCTCCAGACAATGTAATATCAAGGGATTTCGCAGTCACAGTTGATTCCTTATCCCCAATATTTTGACAGGAATTATCAACCTCAGCTGATTTCCTGTCCCCAATATTTTGACGAGACCCATTGGGCGATTGGCCTCCTGCAGAAAAATTCCATATAATCACGTCATCAGACCATAAGTAACCTGTCTACCTAGTTAGTTACATGGCTAACCTGTTACATAACTCTCTTGAGGCTTCAGGTTAGGATTCTGTAAAACGGACAGTATTTGATTGACTGCACAATAGCAAAAATCAGTAGCATGAAGAAATAATGATATAATATAACGTCAGCAAACCCACGCACATCCTACTTTGTCATCACAGCGTCTCTTGTTGCAGAATGATTAGCCCCATCCAATTTTACAGATAACAATATAATAGAACCGCATTATTTATGTAATTTACAACGTCCAGACAATAATATTAATAACTACACATCGGTTTCCTCCATTTTTCCCATAATTCAAAATTTGGGATGCCGATGCTAATATACGATGATGGATAAATATCAATCATTTGATGATTAAGTCATTGTTTGAATTAGAAATCATGAATCAACTTAATCCTAATGTAGGATATTCATGTTTATAAAGAAAATCATTATCACTATTCTACAGAATGCTTGCAAAAGAATAAAACTGAATCACTTTTCTATTGAAGATGGGAGGAAAAAATAATACAAATGAAACAGGAAGATGAGTGTTAAAACTAAACACTGCAGGCATTTAATATGTACGAACCATCACGTAAAGGCTTGACTGATGGGGTTATCTTGTTTGATTTTATCTCTTCTCGTTCGGTAATCAGACACTCCAATCCAGAACCTTTCCCCGGACAAAGTTCACACAGAGGTTTTCCTGCATGCCATAACCATAAACATATGAGAAAGAGTCCATTCCAGATATACTTTCTGCTTATTTTCTAGGAGTCTGTTTATGGATTTTTATTGTGATTTATTCTCAATTATTTCCGATTCATAGCTTCTTTCTCAATTATAGGCCTTCGGAAGAACTCATGTGGAGTTTAACTGAGCTTTGTGAAAATCGCTTACAACTCCCATAAGTTCTTCTCAAACTTATTTCAATAAGCTTCTTGTAAGCATTTTGCCATTAAAATAAGATCATGTTTGACTATGCAGTCAGTTTTATGGTCAAATAAGCACTTGTTCATCCAAAAATCCATATATAAGGAAAACAGAATTTCTTCTCTGCTTCTGAAGTATTATTATTCAATGTTTAAATTTTTGTAATAAATTTCTGATTATAATGGAAGTCATAAAATTAATAAAAATAAAGATAGGACATAAGCTTAAAAGGCAAAGACAAACTAAATGAGCAAGGATAATAATTTATTTAGATTCAAATTGCATTCACAGAACTACATAGTATACAATTACACTTTGAATAAGTCAAGGACTAACCTTTAGCAAAAGATGGACTGACCTTGTGGCAGCCATCTTGTCCATATCCTCTCCTCTCAACTTTATTACCATTCCCACTTCCATTTAAGTTTGCAGGAGACTGATGACTTCCTTCAGGTTCTCCTACTTCAACAAAATGTCCATCAAAATATACTGACTCACCTGCCGTTATAATTTCATCTTTCTGTAGGAACCTGCGTTCTAAAGGTCTTTTGCTCAAATCATACAGAACAACCTGAAAAGAGAACATTAGCTGAGGAGAGACTTAATTTTAAGCTTTTATCACATCAACATGAAAACTGATATCAGAACTTTCTCCATTAAACTTATTGAAATAAGCCAATTAGAGCACATAGGATTCAAAAAGCCGAATAAACTCTATAGAAGATCATCCAAGGATCCAGTTTCAAATTCAAAGAGACACAGGATAGATTGAAGAGGCAAAAGATAAAATTATAGCATGTGTGAAAAGCCAAAAATTAACCTGCTTCCCAAAAGATCCACAAAGTTCAATGCGTAAAAAGCCATCATGATACTTCTTAGCTTTTTTAGTTAATTCTGTAGTGTATAGGACCTGCCATTCTAAATTGAAAGGAAAGACATATACAAGTGAAAAACTAAATGAAGGTGATAATAATAAAGATAATCAAAACGGCAAACAAATGCAAACTCTGACATAATGAGCTGCAGATGAAATTGATCATATTTTTCAAAAAAAACGATTCTCTAATAGGTTTCGGTGAATTGATAGTAAAATTATATAAGTAATAATTGTCAGGCATATATTTATAATATGTGTGTGTGAATAGCATGCTGCATACCAGAGCTTATGAATTCTTACAACTGTTTGTTAATTTAGATTAAATTTTCTAATAACTTCCTGTTCTGTAAATCAAAAGCATAAATGCTGCATTTTATATCCAGTTTTCCACTGTATTAGATTAACATAACTAAATAGAATAGCTGAGTTTATCACTGTGATTTGATTTGTAAACAATTATCAGCTTATTAGAGCAAATCATATAAAGCATTGGCATGTGCAGACCCCGGACCTACATCTCCCTCTATCTATTTTACCTTTTCTTCCTTCAATTTCACACACGCACACACCCACACGCGCACATGTACACACACACTCTCTCACACACACACACACATATATATATGCTTACCATTTTTTCCAGCATTTACATGGGTATCAGATTGGAGACAATTTTTCTGTGTGTCCATCCTCATTTCCTCAACATTGGTCAACCTGTATCCTGGAACTTTGGAATCTGGTGAACTACCTTGATGCTCACAAATGTCAATCAAATATGAATCAAATGCAATTGATTCACCAGGTTTTATTACATCATCTTTCTTACGAAATCTGCTATCTAAGAGTTTCTTGCTTGTGTCAAACAGAATAATCTGAAATATACACAAAGAGAGATTAAAACAATTCTTACGTGAGGCAAAGGTACAGTTAGGATAATATTAAAATAATAATAAAGAGTCTGTTGTGAAGCATATTTAAATATCATCTCGAGCTTTTAATTAGCTGTGCCTTTTGCCAATAGAAACCATGCTCAATCAAGAATTGCTTCATCATTCTGACTACAACTAATACTAGTCATAGGCACTACAACTAACACTACTGATAGGGACATTTAATGTGAACTTGGATTAGCTTACTTGTGTTAAAAACAACAAAATCTTATTGAATAATCTTTTGAGGGGAACTAATTTCTAAAAATCATATTATCAAAAGGATAACCAATAAAATGGGTTGAGAGCGTATCTATTAAAATGACCTTACCAATCAAATCCTTAGAAGAACATAAATTGACTTTTTGATAAATGAAATATGTCCGAAACTCACCTGTGCCCCACAGGATCCACGAGGAACAAGTCTTAAAAAACCATCATGGTACTTCTTTGCCTTTTGAGTGACTTGTGTGGTGTATAGAACATGCCACTCTAATTGGAAATAGAAGAACTTAATATAGGTAGATAATTAAAAAATGGAAGTTGGTTATACAAGATCATAATGCAGGTGCATTATGTATCTCGATTTAGAATTATATGCTGCATTCCCATGTTTTACACAAGGATGGGAAATTGAAAGAGGAAGCAAAACAGAATGAACCCAGTATGTAAAATAAAATTTTACTATATGACACACTAACCTTCAACACTAGATTTTTGTGCTTGCTGACTGATCTTTGGTGATCCATACTTCAGCAGTTCTCTCTTCTTAAATTCTGCAATTTTTACAACTATTATACATAAATAACTGCACTGTAGAGCAAACCATACCAGTAACTACAGCTAATTAATATCAACATTACTTGTAGGTTGTAGCGTTCTAGATCATTGGCATGAACTCTAAGAGTGTATAAGTAATTTCAAAAAGTCTAAGGAGCCAACACTGGGGAAAAAAAATTGATGTCATTGTCTACCTTTGATCATTTTTTGCGACGGACTGAGAGGGCTCCGCAAACGTCCGGCATTCTCCTTCTCGTTTGTTTTTGAATCTTTAGCACAATCTCGTAAACGAAGACATCAGCAGCAAATAGGATTAAGGACTTCAAATGCCTATCAAGAAAATTAATGAATATCTCAAATTCTCAATATATCAG
This sequence comes from Sphenostylis stenocarpa, assembly GCA_963425845.1. Taxonomy (NCBI): domain Eukaryota; kingdom Viridiplantae; phylum Streptophyta; class Magnoliopsida; order Fabales; family Fabaceae; genus Sphenostylis; species Sphenostylis stenocarpa. The sequence goes on along the minus strand of OY731400.1, from coordinate 13,292,088 downwards.
AGAATTCATACCAGAAGGAGTCCTGAATCTTGAAAAACTCCTATTTTTCCTATCAACATTCAACTCAGATACAGGTTGCTTATCTCCCTCCAGCTCGCCGATGTCAACAAGGTAACCATTAAAAACCAATGATTCACCAGAGGTTACAGTTTCGTCGTTTTTCAAGAGCCGACATTCCAACAGTTTCTCGAACTCATCGTACAGCGCAACCTGCACAGTGATTGAGCAAGAAATGAGATAGTCCGTCCAAAGTCAATTACCGAATTTTGATGGATCAAGACAGAAAGAGGAGACTTCCCCTTATTCTTGATGGATTCGATCTATTTCATCGATACTCTTTCAATCTACCAGAATGGATCAGGCTATCTATCAATCCATTTGAAAATAGCGCGTTCATCTCGCCTTTAGTTCATAAATTGTCGAAAATTTACTATGAAATAGTTTATACAATACCTTGCTGGAGGAAACGTGGAGCGCTAGGTATCCATCTTGATACACCTTGCGTTTCTGCTTGATGTGTTTTGTATAGGTCACCGTCCAACGTTTCGAGTCCCCCATTCACATCAATGGAGATTGAGTTTTATATATGTTTTTCACTCTTCTCTGTTCTCTAAAACCCTACCGCCTTTAACCTTTCCTAGCAAGAATTTGCAGAGTGATACCGCGGGAACGGGGAGGATAAGAAATTCATTTACACTTTAAAAAAAAAATAATCTATATGTAAAATATATTCTATACCGTCGTTTTTATTCAAATGTCAGTAATAAACACAGCACCATATTAATTTCCCAAATTATTGTAATCACCACACCAGATTACATTTTTTATGAATCACAAATAATAATAATATTTTAGAGAGAAGCTTTTTGTTGTAATAAAACATTTTATCACGTAATAAAATATTATTTAATAATAATAATGAATAGGTAAAATCTGTAAATTTGTAAATATATTGTTAAATTTTTATTTTATTTTTCAATTCTTAAGATTTGTAGTTTGGTATTTGGTAATTATAATAAAAGTGATGATATTTTGAAAATTAAAAATTATACTATTTTTCGAATAATTATTTTTATTAATATAATAATCTATAGAATCATTTAATAAAAATAAAAATAAAGTAAAATTATTATTATAATATTTAATAATAATAAAAATAAAGTAAAATTATTATTATAATATTAAAAAAGAGTTGTTTATAAGAGTGATGGTTGATGTTATCTTTATAATCTCAGGATTTAAGCTTGTTAGTTAGAGAAACTTGGCGAACTCGTCACAACTAATTCTTGTTTTCTCCTTTTTTTTCCAACTTGACACTTCACACCTTCCCAATTTATGCACACTATCATTGCTCAATAAAACTCATTTTCATTTCCAACAAAAATACAAATACAATCCAGATTGAATTCATAATTCCATCAAATTACAAAACTTTATAATTTGTACTGAAGTCAATGAATCCTGCGACCTGGCAACGAGCATTAGAACACTGAGGCTTTTAGTCTCCTTCCCAACTCCTTTCTGTTCATAAAGAAATTATCATTACTGTTAGCATAACATCAAAGAAAAAATTTCTCATGTCAATGAATAAAATATTTTAGCCTTACCTAACCAGTTCCCTATCAAAACCTGAAGCAGCCAAGACTCCTCTATTCTCTTCAGCCCTTCTGAGAAGGTATGGCATAACCATTTCTACAGGCCCAAATGGCATATACTTGCTAACCTGAAACCCTGCATTGCTCAAACCGTAGGAAAGTGCATCTGACATTCCATATAGCTGTGCAAATTCTAGCTTGTGCTTCACCTTTTCGACTCCTAATTCATGTGCTTTTGCCACAGCCAATTTGCCTGCATGCACAACATTGTCTCATCATCTCAAACACTTGAATTGAGCTGCTAAGCTTCTTCTTATATTATAACAAGTAAACAGTTCATGGAGTGACATCATAAAAGGATTCTTTAATTTTATCAGATAGAAATTGATATATATGATAAGTGTTAAACTTTAAACTTTACTATAAATCATGAGAAATTGAATAATAAATCTCAAGTACCAGATTCAATGTTGTGGGTTGCAAGAACAACTGAACCAGGTCCATTGGCAACCTTCTCAAGCAGAAATGATGAGCAGTCATTGAAGCAATTGTGTGTGTCTTGAATGGTATCGTGAATTGGGGATGCATATCCAAAAGACTCAGCCAATTTACTCTCTGTGGACATGTAAGCACCCCTCACCAGTTTGAACCCCATTGGAACTCCCATTTTCTCTGCTGCCTTTATTGTCAGCAACAACCTCTCCTTGGCATCTTTCAAGTAAGATTGAATGGTTCCAAACACAATGGGGTTGTTATCCTTGTTGTGGATGATGGCAGAAGAGTATGTGAAGTAATCAATAGCAGGCTGAACAGTAGTGTGTTCAGCATCAACTAACAAAGGCATATTAGCTTCCTCACATTTTTGGCCAAGTTTAAGGAGTCGTTGGTTGGCAAGTTGAAGATCACTCTCTTCTTCTGGGGTTAGAGGCTTTGGCCTCTTCTGTGTGTGGTACAGAGGGCTAGATTCTGCAAAAATCGGGAGGGAATCTTGCTTCCATGGCAAAACGAATGAAGGGTGTTTCTGTTGCCATCTTAGAAGGTCACTTAATCTTTCTAGCAGTGGCATGGGGCATATTGCAGTGATTTTCACAATAACAAAACTAACCTATCACATCAAAGAAAAACTAATGAAAATTACGTAAAAGAAAGAAAACATGAAATACAAATAAAGAGCATAACTTCTGAACAAAAATAATGTTTGACAATCGTAGTTAATTTATAAGTAATAATGTTTTCAACATTTCTTTGAATGTGATATACATTTTTTTAATCTACTACGATACAAAAGTGATGAGACTAATGTATTGTCACAAATCGTGTTTTTCTTTTCGTAAGAGCCTAGAAAAAACTAAGTTTAATTTTACCATTTATCTATTATTATTACTTTGTTAATTTTATCTTTAATATTTATCATTTGACATTTTGCTATCATAAAAAAAATCAAAATCATGTTAAAAATGGAAATAAAACTTTCTTTTGGTAATAATTCATCTGTTATAAATTTAACATAGGTAAAAAAAAAATCTAAAATTTGCAAAAAATGATAATAGATTGGTAATAAAATCTACCATTTAAAGCCTACAAAATAAAGGAACTTACAGAGGATGGTGGAAAGGATTTGCTAACATCAACATTGTTAAGGAACCATTGAAGGTTCTTATCACACCCCTCATTATCGTGAGCATCTTCCACCCCATAAACCAGCATGCTACGCAACCCGGTGTCGTTCAGTGCCCGTATGCTCCTCCCAGCAGCGGCAGCATCCTCGCCGGCGCAAAAGTGGGAGTAGAACGTCTGGCGCATGGTGGTCATCACAAGATCTTTCATCACTCCACTCTCGAACACGCTCGACTTCATCACCCACATTCCCAAGTCCACCAGGGACTCCACCGCCATTGCATGTTGCACAACTGAGGATCGGAGCAACTGTTTCGTCGACACCGACCCAAACAGCTGCTCTGAGTCCTCTAAGCTTAGCGTCGCTGCCGCAGGGGACGGTGACGCGATGGCCGTGGAGATGGAAGGGTGGAATGTCTTGAGGGGCTTCGTCGTGGTGTTGCAACGAAGGTTCTTGAGGATTCTAGGAGAGATCACGCGGAATGCCATTTTTTATGATGCTTTTTTGTTGCTGAAGAGATTAACGTGTGTGTGTGTGTATGTTTTTTTTTTCTTTGTTTTATTGTGTTCTCTCTTCTTCCCAGGTGTGGAAATGATGAAAGAAAGGGTGTGGCGTTTTATAAGTGGCGGTAGCATGAGGAAATGGGTGTGTGATTAAAGGAAACAACAACACTACAACGATAAGTTGGGTAATGTTGCATGGTGTAAGGGTGTGCATGTGATAATATTAGGGTAGTCAACTTGGTTTGTGTTTTCATTTTTAGTAAACTATGATCATTTCGTCTTTTCCAACCTTTGATAGTAATGCCAACACGATAATGTTAAACATATGAAGTGATAAAAATGGTAAAATTGACAGATTTTCAATTTTTTTTACTCACATTATGTTATGAATATAAAAAATAACAAACTCTTAAAAGGAAAAAGTTCTAAAAAAATTTACTACAATTAATTATACACGTAATATTTGCTTTAAAAATATTCACTATCTAGATTCTACTAATTTTATATAATATTATAATTTTGTATCAAAATTTACTTCTAAATATTTATAAATTAGAACTAAAAAATATGGTAGAATCTTACCTTTTAATATACTTATTAACATATTTTTCTCTTCTCTATTGTTAGTTAAAATTGTAATTTTCTAGACGCATCATTAAATAAAAAAATAAGATGTCTATATACATTTAGCCAATATGTAATGGAAAATGTTGCTAACTTTTCTTTTATGTATTCACATATATTTAGTGATTTTATATGAAAATTGAGTAATGCATATATCTCAAATTCATATTCTAAGTTTGAATTACTTCATATAATAAGTAGATTCGAATTCATATTATGAGTGTGAGTTATGGAGATAAAATATAATCATTGTGTTGTTATGGCAAGATATGAAACATGTTGGATGAAATTTGAAGAATTTATTTTATTTAATTTTTCGGTATAGTATGAAATTCTAGGTTTCGCTAGAAATAAAGTTTTAAAAAATTTAACGTTAGAAAAATTTTATTTATGCTTGAAAATTTTCAAAAGTAAAATAAATAACTCTATCTGATGAATGAAAATAAGGTTATAAAATACATAGTTTATGTTCTACTTCTGCATAAGATTATTTTTTCACAATGAAAAGGTTTTGATTCTATCGAATAAATCAAATAAGATGGAATCCATGTTACAATATATCATAATAAACTAATTAATTTTAATGTGAAAAAATATGATTTTAAATATGAGTCTTATGCATAAAATATTTTATTAATGCATATAAAAGCGATTAAAATTTGGATGAGAAGAAATTAAGCACAAAAGAAATTAATTCTCACTCGTAAGGAATGATATCAGAAAGAAGAAGTATATAAATATATAACTTTGTAGTTTTGTTAACACTAGGGTCATTGAATCTCTAGTAATATTTGTTTAAGTAGAATGTTGACATTTTTAAAGTATATACACACGAAATAGAAAGTCGTATTTTGTAATTTTAAAAAAATATAAAATATCGTTAACTCAAATACTTTTAATTATTTACATAATATCATTAATTGCTAAAAAATATATGTTTAATTGTCACAAATTTACTTGCATATCATAATAGAAAAATTATTTTGAAATAAAATGATGATATTAAAAATAAATTATTCATTATATTAAAGAAACTAAAACAGAATAAAAACTATTATAAACCTTCTATTACTTCATATTTCTTTTGTGTTTTAAATTTGTTTTGTCTGGGTGAAGTATGTCAAAGTAAGTTAAGTATTGACTACAAAATTTATAAAAAGAAAAAAATATTGAAAATAAGATGACCTAATAATAATTTAGATTAAAAAGTTAAAAAAAATAATTACATATTTAAGCTGAATTGAGTAATTTTTTGTTAAACTTATTTAATCCATAGTTTAATTGACTTAAATCAAACTAGTTATTTTATAAAAATGATATTTTTTATTAAAATAAATACATGTATTATAATTTATATCTAAAATTGTTTTATTTAAAATTATAATTAAGCTTATTCATATGATATGATTTAAAGTTTAAAAATATATATTCAATTTAAAAAATATTTTTAATTTTTTAAAAAATAACTCATGAATGTTGATCTACTTAACATTATATACTAAACTTAAAAATATGAATAGCTTTAAAATATAAAACCGGACCAAGACAATTTTTTAAAATGAATTATTCGACAAGGGTATTTTAACACCTCTAATTGAAAGCTTTAACATTACTATATTAACATACATAAATCTCTTATTTTTTGAAACACATGACTGTGAATTCTAAGATCAATAAGGAAAAAAAATAATGATAAAGGATATCAACTTGGAAGAATTGTTAAAATCCTGGTCATTGAGAATAATTTATAATCATATTAGTGCCTCAAATTGATTAATGTTACAGAACTTGAAATTGATTAATGCAGGTATATGACAAACTTTTCCAAAAGTTAAAAGAAAAAAACCTATTAATATATTTTAGACAAACATGTGATCAAAGAAAAACGTGAATGAAAAATTAAATTTCAAAAGATAAAGCTAATGACAATAGGAGAATTTTTATATTCAATTACTTCTTTCACAATTAAAGTTTGGTGAAAAACACACAAAATTAAATATTTAAGATGATGCAATAATTTGTACATGTCAAAAATTTCTTTTACAAATTAAAAAATGGAAAAAAAATTCTGAAATTGGTGTAAGTGCAATATGCAATCATCCTAATTAAAGTTTATTATTTAACGTTTTTTTTTTTCATTTTACTCAATTTTTATTTACATATATACTAAACTTAATTTAATAATCTATTTTGACAATGTGTTTCTTTGCATATGGGAATGAGGTGTCACATATGGACTATACATTAGCCTACGTGATCCAACTATATTAATACCACCAACGTAGTAAAAAAGACAAACACACCACATGAAAATCACAACCCAACTATTTAACTTACGTTAGGTAACACATTCTTATTCTAATTATACTTAGTAGATACAAAATGCTATGTGCATGAGGCTAGCTAATAATCCTGCATGAGAATCACATTTTCTATAAATATGATTTATAAAAAAGTACATTATTTTATTTTATTTTTTTGTAAATTCATAAAAAATATTTGGGAAATTGTAACTTGGCCTCAGTTGGTGGTCAAATCCAACATAGGATTAAAGTTTAATAACTACTATTTACAATAATGATAATTAATAATACGAAATAAATTAATAATAGAAGATATAGGTTTAGCATTTAAACTTTGTTGCAGTTGATGTAATCTGAATACAATTATAGGAGGTTGAATCTACTACAAAGCAATGGTTGAAGTTGCATATAACTAAACCTCTTATTGAGAGAACAGAGTGGAGAAAGGGAGATTAACAATGATCATGAACCATGATCAATTATTTGGCTTGAATTGTTGGCTACCAATATTGGCCACCATAACCTGGGTCAGATTCACGTCTTTGTTAGCATTTCTTGCTGTTATTTGTCTCTGAGTGGACTTGTAATAGGTGGCATACAGAATCAGTTGAGCCACCGAAAGTAAAGTCCCAAGTCCATTTGGTATCTGAAAATCAATAATAATACCAAAATGTTATCATCATTCATTTCCTTTAAAGTGATTAGGTTAATTATAAAAATTCTTGAAATTATTTGTATTTACAGTGATGAATGGGTCGAAACGGATGAGAGCATAAGTAGTCCAAGCCACGCCATTCCCAAAAGAGGCAAGAGAGATGTAAAAGGGCATGTACTCAACACTCTTAGTCTTGATTACCAGTTTCTGCACCATAGTCAACACAATCAATACCATTATTTACCTTAAACACATGGTAATTCATTGCTAAATATAATACCCTTTTGAAGAAAAAGTTTGTTCCTTTACTATGAAACTGATTTTACTAAAAACTTTATTTGATAAAGAGTAAATATTTATAATCAAGTGACACGATATATTTACCAATTTTTAACATTACAAAGACAGCTACAAAACAGTATTTGTCACCACCATATAAGATCTTGATATCATGAACGAATAATATATATTAGTGTCTCCACGTGCCTCTGATTGCAACCAACCTTTTTCCATGCTCATGAGTGCAATATAACATGAATTAATGCATCGAAAAGAAGAGATATAGAAAGAGAGTTTACCATGATAGATAAGGGTGAAGCATACATCATAATATTGCAGAGAATGCAAATGGTTCCCACAATTTCAGAGCGTTTTTTGAGGGTGTGGACTTGAGTTAACGTGACGAAGATGAGAGCTGCCATTAAAACGAGTTCCAACAAGAGCCAGAGAAAAACCTTGAGCCTCTTTTTTCCATCGGAGTATATCAAAAAGAGTGTGATAAATATGAGTTCAATGACGCAGCCAGAACCATTAATGGTTACGACCAAAATGCTGTGTGCGTGCACCATGGGTAGACCGTAGAGGGTCCAAACCATGCAGTTCACCAGCGTAGCCAAGTATGGGATTGGTGAGAACTGCTCCACTGACCCCTTCTTCCATATTTCGAGAAAAGTGGGTCTGCATGAATTTGAAGAACAAGTTCATATTTTTCGATGAAGATCAAAATTAGTTGGTATTTTATACTCATAATTATGTTTTTTTGTGTGATGTTTTAATGGAGCCACAAAAAGAAAATACACTCCCAGTCTTGCTTATTCTTGGTTGAGGTTCAACTAGAATTTTTTGTATCATAAATTAGAAAATTTGAATATACATCTAAACTATTAAAAATAGTTCTTATATATTCTATAAGAAATCAGAATTATAAAACACAAATCAATATTTTTTACAAAGACCATTGGGCAAAACTAAACAATATATATTATAAAACCCAAAAAAAAATATATATATATATATATATATATATATATATATGACTTGTATAATTATAAGATGACCATTATAATTAACTTTTAATGTTTACCATCAACACATACTAATAATATATATTTGTAAAGTCTGGATTTATGGTTCTTATTTCTGGAAGGCAAAAGTTTTCTCTTTTTTCATCTTGATATATTCAATCATTTGTGTATGGACAGACTTGGGATTGTAACTCTATTCGGTGCACTTGGAATATATTAATTATAAAAACATTATCTTATGTTATTCGTAAAGGTATAAGAAACGGTGAAATAATAACAAAAAAGAGTTGTGTCTATTCTTTTTCTATACGATTAAAAAATAAAAAGGAAACGCAGGGTAATATTTTAATTAGAAAATAAAATAGCGCTATAATTTTTTTTAGAATTTCAACAGTTTGGCATTGATAAAACAACTACCATATTATGAGAATGAAGGAAACGAAAAACATAAAAAAAAAATAATAATAATAATAATTTCAACACCCAACTTTCCTTTATGAGGTCAAAGAAATTTTCTTCTCAGAGGAGAAATTTGGATGAGCTCATTTTTTGTATAAAAAAAAAAAGGAAGAAAAAGTTAAGAGAGAAAGATGAAACTTACACAGGGGAGAGAAACAAGGCACCTGAGATGATGTTTCCTGAAGTTAAAAAAAATACAAATAGGAAAGAACAAGATTGATTCATAAGAGTGAAAATGAAAAAAATAAGGAACATTATTTAAGAATGTAAAGTTGAAGCAGCGACCTATGATGCCAACCACTGTTCGAGCAATATCTGCTGCTGTCATGGTTCCAATTAGCTACAGAGAATCGTAGGAGAAGGAGAATTGGTATAAAAAGATAAAAGCATATATAAGAGAGAGAGAAAAGTGGCGTTTTGTTACTGAAACATGAATTGTGAGAAATGAATTCGGAGGAGTGGGTGAAAGAAGGAGATGGATATAACAAAAAGTGAAATTAGGGTAAATGAGTAAATGGAGTTTTGGTGGTATCGGAATTGTCGAAGAACATGCATGACATGTATTGGGTTGCCTGCTACACCTGTATGTTTTCTGCTCCTTAAATAGAGCCAGGAATGAGACAACTATGTCTGATTTTCTTAAAAATATAACACATCACAAATATGTACGTGTAATATTTTTTAAAACAATTAAGGAAACCAAAAAAAAAAAAAACATCTTAAATGGGTAAATATATATCTATTTTAACAATTCTTTAACATCCGTAAGCATCTATCTTACCTGCCCATAGGTACAAATATTGTCCTTTGTTCTTTTGAACAATTAAGAAAATAAGTGTGTTAATAGAAAAAAAAATATTGTTATAATTTCACAAAATCTCAAAAAAGTTATTAGTATAATTTATTTTACATAATATAATAATGGTGTATATTATCATTTTTTTATATATATATATATATATATATATATATATATAATGTTATGATTTATATTAATATTAAAATGGATATTATAGTTAACTGTAGTTACATTGTTTTGCTTTTATAGTATTATACCTTCTAAATTAAACATATACAGAATAAAAAAAACTATAATTTAAACATATTTTGCTATTTTGTCGTGGTTAATTAGGTTTCAATGGCACCCATGGTTTTCTTAAGTTCGTGCTTTTAAAATGGTCACTACTCAGCCATCGCCACAGTGATCATAAAAAAGCGACTAGAAATTATTCTCTATCACTGTCACAGCCCCTAAAATAAACAAATATTATTAAATTAAAAAAAAAGGAGTACTGTTAAGCTAATGATTTCACACGTCATTATTAAAACATTAATACGCTAAAAATGATAAATGATCAATTGTTAATATTTATTTTTCATGAAAATGCCATGTGGTACGTGTATGATATATTGTCAAATACTTCAATTTGTAGTATAAGAGAAAGAAAATTAATTCGTATTATTTAAGAGAGTTAGCAATGTTTAATTATATTAATTTTTTTAAAATAATATTTTTAAATTATCCTTCTTTTTTAAAAATTTAGATATGACTAAAGAAGAGTCACTAAGTCTTAACAAACATTTACCAACAAATTCGAGACCGAAGGAGTTCTCAAATAATTTCTTTCAATTTGTTTGCTATTAAAGAAAGCTTATAGATTATATAGTATAATTATTATTCGTCTGTGTTGAAATGAATTCAACTTACTAATTACTTGTATTATATTATATTATATTATTAGTTGTAATTTTATTTCATAAAAATCGTTTATTTCTCTTTCCATAATAGTCATGTGATGATAATAAAAGGATTAAAGTGTTTAAACGTACGATAACAATTTCTCATTCTCTTACTCGTTTTGTTAACAATTAATCAAATATGTATTCTTCTTATATCTTCTTTAGGTTCAAACCACTATTGATAATTCCACAACCTTGAAGTGATTTGGTGAATGCATTGTTGGACAAAGAAATTTGCCCACTATGTAGAATTATTGGACAACTATTTGAGCCTAAAAGCAATATTTAAAGAGACAAATGTCTGAAATAATTTGGAGATTGGTTAAGAAGATAATCGGAAAAAGAAAGGTACCTAATATATATATAAGTCATCTTTCTCAACCCGAGAGACCCATTTGAAATAATTTGGAAAGAAAACGTAGTTTTCAATTTTTCACTATATATATCTCCATATGTATTATAGCTCCTAGATTAATTTTCAAATCTCAAATTTGTAATGAGAGTGGTAATTATAGAAAGTTCTTAGTGGCCATAAAAATAATTCAAACCTTCGTAAACATAATTTAATTTCTTTGTAATCAATCAATGTTACAAAAATGGAGGAAAAAGAAAAAGTAAATGCCATAAGAAACAAAAATGGCAAACTTGTAAGCACCAAAATGGCAAAAAGCTTTAGATTAAGTCAAATAACCCCTTCAATAATTTCCATCACTTTTTAGGATATAAAAATTAAATTATTTAGTAGACATTAAATTAATTTTAATGATATTATCATAATGGATTCTCGTTCTTAAACGAAATATTGATGTTCATTGTGAATCTGAAAATAGAATCTCATTTCATTCGTACGTATCTTTTAATTTTTGATCGGAGAATTATGTTCTGGTATATTTATGAGTCTTATATCACTTAAAAATTGAGTTTAAGAATAACTTATATGTACTATCCTCTCTAAATTTATTGAAATGTTTTTTAAAGATAAAATTGTGACAGACGAGAGTTTCAAAGTGAATAATACCTCGAAGAAATTAACTCTAACAATATTCTTATAATGGATATGAGATCGAAATATTATCGTTCTTAAAGGATACATACGGTGGCATTTTTGATGGAGGTGGTGAAGTAGGAAGCTTTATGTTGAATACTGAAAGTAATTAACAGCATAGCAGCATGAACAGTTAGTAAGTGAAAACATGGATAGAGAAAGATGGGTTGGGTTTGGCTATGATAGAACAAAGTGGAGGTATGTGGAGCTTAGTATTCATGCATGATTGTGTGTTTGTGTTGATTTAGTATGAGACAGTGACGTCTAAATTCCACCTACAAGTAGAAATTTCTTTTACAACAATTCCACCTACAAACACAAATTCCTTTCTCTCTCCACTAACCATCGAATCGATTCTTCGCACCTTCTTCTCTGCGAGGGTGGTGTAGATAGAAGAGGACATAAGGGAATGACATTTATTCATCTCAATCTATTCTTTATTATTTTTATATTTTTCTTTTCGAAATTGGGTGGATTAGAACCAACTCATCATTTTGAGTTTGAAAAAACATATATATTTTAACCTAGTTCATGTTGGTGAATTATAAGATATATTTTAGTTTCAAAGTCCAATTTGTTTTCTTTGAGTTTTATCTTCCTATAAATTTTGGTTACTTTTCCTAAAGAAGTGAAATACTATTAGAAAAATATTACTAAAAAGTGAATTTGAATCTGATTTAAAAAAATTTACAAAAATTTAGCTTTCGTTTGAATCACAATCCTATGAGAATATAACATGTCGGAATTCAAACATTAATTATTAATTTTTTTTTTTGCAATGAAATCTCTCATAGATAAATTGATTGTTATGTGTAACAATGCCCTTGTTTTCAAAACTTTTATTTATCCATGAAGAATGTTATGTTATTATACTTTGTTTATTTTATTCGTATGACTTGTAAAACATATCAAAACACCCAATTTCTTCTCAAAGAAAAGATACTTTAACATTTTAAAAATAAGATTAATGCGAAAATTAAAGTTATGATTCATTTTGCTTTGTCATATTACCAAATAATGGGATGAAATATTTGGTTCATTTCACTCTATGTTATCGTTAATCTAAACATAACTTAAATGTTTACTGATAAATGAATCAATAACAAGAAAACAAGATAAAATTAAAAATAATTTACATCATATTACTCAATTCATGTAAAAATGAGTTTGGTGTTCTCAACACAAGAATGAAGATTTCTCATTCAAATCCATGTATTCTTATTCTAGGAAAATAACAACGACAAGGTTTTATATGAAAGTGAGAAGAATAAATATAGTTCATATATTTATTCTTAAATAATCAAAATTTAATGTAACATTACTTAAAAAAAAAAAAAATAATAATAATAATAAGTTCTATATTTTAATCTTGATTATTTAAAATAAGATGTTGGTGTACCAATTTGTATCCTTTAATAAAGTTTAAATTCTGATAATGATGTTCGTCATTGTTTTTAATCATGAATAACCTGCATCAAAATCATAATTAAAAAAATTAATGAAGTGATGATTATAATAACAAAACACGTGCAGGAATCTTAAACAATGTTATAATCCTGAAATTCAAACGAACAATATAAATGAAATCAATTTGTAAAAGAATAAAAATAAAAATAAAAACTTTATAAAATCGAATCAAAATTGAAGTCTATCTCTCCTAACAGTAAGGAAAGAAGTTCAAAACCTGAATACGAAACAATAGATGCATGCATGATTGTGTGCTCATATTCCTCTTAAATATTAAAAAATTGGTAATTAAATCGTGAATATTTTATAGCATCTATAACAATAATCAGAATTAAAAAAATATATACTTTTATGATAATCTGGTTTTTTCTGCTAAATATTAAAATTAGAGGATGATTACATGGATAGGTTAGTGAGAAAGAAAATGAATTTGAAGGAGGTATCTATTAGGCACATTCAGTGTCCCATCTTCTTTATTAGGTATTGTTTATCCAAACAAATAAAACCTAACTTTGCTCCTCAATTGGATCATGTCATGACCCACCCCATTATCCAAACCCTGAAATCATTGGCTTAAAGGAAAAAGGAAAAGAAAAAGATGCCTTATTTATTTACTTACTTATTAATTCATATTTTCAGATAATTAAACATGAATTTCCCAAATTTATCTAACTTTTTTTATCTATAAAATATAGAAATGGGTTACTTGTATATTCCTAAATAAATTACTATTTTTGTTGGATTGTTAACATTTAGATATGACAACTACAAAAAAAATGCTTATTATCTACGGGTAAAATCCGTAGGTAATGTCACTTTACCTACTGGATTTCTTTCCGTAGAAAATCCAGTAGGTAATTTGGTCGTAGGTAATTACCTACGGATTTATAATCCCTCCCTTATTTTTTATTATTACCTAGAACCCCTCCCCTTTATATTATATTTTTATTATTTATTATATTTTTGAAACTTTGAATTATTATTAGATTAAGGAAATTGTCATTGGCAGGATTCGAACCCAGCACTCGAGTTGGAGGTCGATACTCCAACCACTAAGCTATTAGGTTATTTTGAAAATAATTTATAAATAAATTATATTTATATTTATCCAGTGTAAATATATAAATATAAAATATATATAAATATAAAAAATATATATAAATATAAAATATATAAATATAAAATATATATAAATATAAAATATATTTATATTTTGATATATTTATATATTTATATATTTATATATTTATACATTTATATATTTATATATTTTTATTTATATATTTATATATTTATACATTTATATATTTATTATTTATATATTTATACATTTATATATTTTTATTTATATATTTATATATTTATATATTTATATATTTATATATTTATATATTTATATATTTATATATTTATATATTTATATATTTATATATTTATATATTTATATATTTATATATTTATATATTTATATATTTATATATTTATATATTTATATATTTATATATTTATATATTTATATATTTATATATTTATATATTTATATATTTATATATTTATATTTATATATTTATGTATTTATATATTTATATATTTATATATTTATATATTTATATATTTATATATTTATGTATTTATGTATTTATGTATTTATGTATTTATGTATTTATGTATTTATGTATTTATGTATTTATATATTTATATATTTATATATTTATGTATTTATATATTTATATATTTATATATTTAAATATTTAAATATTTAAATATTTATATATTTAAATATTTAAATATTTAAATATTTATATATTTATATATTTATATATTTAAATATTTATATATTTATATATTTATATATTTAAATATTTATATATTTAAATATTTAAATATTTAAATATTTATATATTTAAATATTTAAATATTTATATATTTAAATATTTAAATATTTAAATATTTATATATTTATATATTTATGTATTTATGTATTTATGTATTTATGTATTTGTATATTTGTATATTTATATATTTATATATTTATATATTTATATATTTATATTTTTAGTTAATATAATTTATCTACGGATAGTAATTCAGTAGGTAATTACCTACGGAATTACCCATGGATGATATTACCTACGAAAAATATCCGTAGGTAATGGATAATTGCTCACGGATAGAATTCAGTAGGTAATGTACAATTTACCTACGGATTTTCATCCGTGGGTAATATCCGTAGGTAATATCCAGTAGGTAATGGATAATTACCTACGGATAGAATTCCGTAGGTAATATCCGTAGGTAATGTACAATTTACATACGGATTTTCATCCGTGGGTAATATCCGTAGGTAATGTAAAATTTACCTACGGATTTTTATCTATGGGTAATATCCGTAGGTAATGTAAAATTTACCTACGGATTTGTATCCGTAGGTAATATTCCGTAGGTAATAGACTTTTTTTTGTAGTGGACGATGTAGGAATTAATCTCACACGTAGAATAATTCATTATAAAAAAAATAATTTTGAGTTCATTTCGATATTAATTTCCATATTTTAATAACTTATCAAAAGTCATTGATTTAAATATTATTATTTAAATAAATATTGTAAGTCATTAGGCATACATATATATATTTAAAAAAAGTTTGTAAAAACAAAGTACTAGGTTTGATTAATTAAAGTCTGAAACAATACTCACGTGTAATTATTATAATTAAAAAATAGGGTTAAATTACTTTTTTATTTAATTTATAAGTTTCATGTGTTATTTTGGAACATTAATTTCAGCAAATTGATGTGATATCCAAATTAAATTAATACATTGAAATTTTAAAAAATAATTTCACCTTTAAATAAATTAAATTTACACCAATATGTTGTATATTGAATAAATATATGTAGAAAATATAAAATAATTAATTTCGATAAATCTGAAGAAGTTGACGTGTAAAAAATATTAATATTGCACCATTAAACAAATAAACAACGTATTAATTTTTTATAAACAATAATTCAAAAATTATTATTCGTGAGATAATATGCATTAATTTAATATAGAGACAAGTAAATTGGTTTCTAGAATATCAGTGGAAGAATATATTGACTTTTTGTTTAATTTAGAGATAAAATAAGTCACAAAATATTATATTAACCTACTAACGATATGATTACAGACAAATAAAAAAAGGAGATAATGTTGGGTGAGATTGTCGGAGAAAAATAATTAAGCAAAAATTCGTGAATGCGATTTACCAAGATCAGTATTTTACTTTTCTAATTATTGATAATAATATTTTAAAAAATAGAGCACATTTTTATTTAAGATAAGAAAGAAGAATTACTTTTATAATTATTGATTAAAAAATTAAAGTAGACAAAATCAAATTGACTTTTTATTGAAGAATATATTATTTGAACTTTTGAATCCTTGAGAAGTTAACGTATTAGTAACAACACAACAACATATAAGAATATAATCTAACCCTTTATTTGGTAGCAGAAAATAGAAAATTAATTATTCTACGTACCAGAAAGATTAATTATAATTTCATTAATTAATAAAATTTTTGGCGGATTTGGTTCCATTCCATTTCTTATTTTATGCTCCATTTTCTTGTACAAAGACTTCACCATCGAATATTCTTCCACGAATTCACTTTTTTTGGTGATGTTGTAAGTAAATAATTAATGACCCCAAAATTAACTTTTCTCAAGCTATCATCTTCTTCTCATCAACAAAAAATGTAGTAAAAAGGAAAAAAAAGTTATACGCGATAATGAATAAAAGAAAAAAGAAAACGATTTTTTAAAACAAGGTTGAATGGAAATCTTGTAACTATTAAAAAAATAGCAATGTTAAATAACTTCTTGGAATATAACTTCTAAATACCCAAAATTAATGTAATAATAATAATAATAATTATTATTATTATTATTATTATTATTATTATTATTATTATTATTATTATTATTATTATTATTATTATTATTATCTGTCTCTAAAATTTTGAGATTTCCAAATAGGAAAGTATAAACAGAGTTGAATATGTTAAAGTAATAGGAGAGGTGGCCCAAAAAATATTTGTTACATCATGAATGCTGTTGAAAGAGTAATGTGCCCTAAACAATTCTCGTTAAAAATGCTATTAAGATAACTTAAACTCAAGTCCTTTTTATAAATTCGTTAAGACAAAGGACTTTTTTCTATCTTAAATTTAAGATACATAGACATGCAAGGGAGGAAAGAGATTAACGCAATACTTCATTAAATAAGTATAATCTAACACAGATTTTCATGGCGAAAAATAGAAGGAAAGATTTATTTTAAAAATAATTAGTTTAACTTAAATATTTATAGCAAAGAAAAGGATTTGAACTTTTTATCTTGCATTTTGAGTTCCTCAACGTTAAAAGAAACTGAAAGTTTGACAAGGTTTTAATATGATTAGACTAAATTATCCTTGATTAAAAAAATCATTTTATCTTTCCTTCACTACAATTGTAAACAGTGCATGCTGTATTTAATACTTCCCATTAGGAAATAAATTAATGAAAAAGAAATAAATTAGAATGAATCAAAAAATGTTTTTTTGATGTAAAATAAAGTAAAAATAGAATAAAAATGAATAGACAGAGGAGTTTGATGTGAAAAAATAAAAAATAAAAAATAATATCTTTCATGAAATTAACCTATTAAGGCAAATATGACATTTTAAGTAAACTTTTTGGATCGTCATATATGAAATTTACCATTTATTCGCAAAATTAGTCATAACAATAGGATCCACGTATTTCATCCAAACTCAACCAAACAATGTATTGACGCAACAAGACGCTGATGTAGTTCATAATTCCCATAAATAGAGCACGAGAATTTCGCCATGTCTCTCTCTTTTTGGGATCAAGGACCGACATTGGCATAATTCGGAAACCAAACGAACCAATCTGGCTAGATCGCTTGCACCGAAAGATAAATAAAACACAATCTCACCAAAATTTATTCACTCGAATAAAAATTTGCTTTCAACATTTTCCGGAAACGGATGGAATTTTGTGGTACAACTAAAAAGATCACAACACAATTGAAGAAGCAATTAACCAAGAGAAACAAATGCATGAACAAATATCAAGAAACAGGGAAGCTCCCTTCCAAATTACATATTCAACCCTATACAAGATATCCTATGTTACAGAATGTGCATTCAATATATATATTTGAGTAAAAATATGGTTAAATTCTAAACCCCAAACCAGGCCACCTCTTTGTTCCCTCCTTCTTTGTCCTCTTTGAACTGGGATCAATTAGGTTTTCCAGAGATTTTGCTTTTCTATCCCGTGTCTTTCCTGCTTCTTTCAGAAGCTCAGCCAAACGACGCTTCTCATCTTCAAAATCTGGATTTGCTATTCCAAGCTTTTCCTCTCTCAACTTAAGGACATATTCTAAGATTTCAATCGCATCTCCCACTCTGAAGCATGCCATCATAGCAGGTTTAAAGTTAAATATGTCATGTTCAACATCAATGAAAATAGAATCTTAATAACAGAGTATCGGACATATATAATGAGGAATCCCTACAAAGAATATTCAGACCAATGGGGAACCTCATGCTGGAAACAGAAAGGTTAGGGCCAGAGCTAGAAAATATTTATTAGGGAAGCCAAAGTATAAGATCAATGGATGTCCAAAAGAATGAAGAAATAACAATATTAATGTTCTCCTAGCTTGCCAAAAACTTTTGGGGTGCAGTATTTACAATCAAGTTGAATTCAACACAGCTAAGGCAAAACGGTTTCAATCATGCAGCCCAACATTTAACTAATACGATTAATGGAATCAGGGGACAAGGCAAACTATGACTAAATGAGTAAAAAATAACCAAGGATGACGAGAAAAGAATTTTACCTTCCCATAGCATCATATGTAGCTGCAAGATTGCTGTACACCCCAAGTGTATCTTGATGACACGGGCCACACTCCTGTTCAAGAATTCCCCTAGCTTCTTCAAACAATTCAGCAGCCTCATCTATCTTGAACAGTTGAACACAAGCCAACCCCATCTGGTTCAGAACAACTCCAAAGAAGGCACTCTTCCTCTCCCCACTAGCCCTGAGTTTCGCAACAGCACTCTCAAAGGAGTTCCTCGAGTCCTCATACCTCCCAATCATGTAATACATCACACCCATCCGTGCCTCAATCCCCGCAATAGTGCTCTGCTGCCCCGGCTTATCTTCCAACAACTTCATTGCCCTGCTTAACAGCTTCAGCGCCTCCTCAGGCTCATCCACAGATTCAAAAACAGCCGAAACCTCTGTCAAGCCACCTGCAATCTCCTCTGCAGTGGTTCCGGGCACCGGCTTTGAGTAAATCCTGAGTGCATTCTCGCAGTATGATTTTGACTCCCGAAGCTTCCCAGTCCTGTGGTACAAATCAGCCAGCCGCACAAAAACAGACGCAACAGAAGGGTGGTTCTCACCCTTGGCAGACTTAAACACAGTAAGTGCCTTCTGATACGAGAAAATTGCCTCATCAAAACGACAAAGTGACATGTAAATGTTCCCAATGCTAACATCAATCGATGCAACCTCATTATCCTGACCATTTGCAATCATAGCCATGCTAGCAAGCACAAGATGCTCCAATGCCGACTCGTAATCTCCCTTTGCCTCACAAATCAGCGCCATAAGCCTCCTATCGGCAGCTTCCTCAAGTGAAGCCGGTTCACTATGCACGCGATGAATCTCCAGAGTTTTCTTACACAGCTCCTCCGCTTTATCAAACTGCATCGCTTGCACATTCGCCTCCGCCAAGTATCTACCACGCACAACACCATTTTAAAAAGAGTGGTTTGTTCATACAACAATTTAAGTAACACCACTATTTTCTCCCAATCTTTCACCATTACTTCATTAATTAGTTACACAGATACTTCTCTATCTTTGTTGTTCAAAATTACAAATAGCACTTCTCATTCAAAATCACAATTATCAAATTACAATTAAGACAAAACTTAGATGTAGTTCTATAGATGTTTCTATTTTTATTCTTCAATTAGAATTAGAATTTCACCACAGTAAACTGTATTTGTATATATTTAATGTTCTCGATTAGAATTAGAGTTTCGCTTCAAAAGCCTGAATATGAATTTTTAATATTGTTCCTTATCAGGATTACAGTTTCGCCTCATTAATTCGTATTGACATTAAATGAAACATTTCATTATTATACTCAGGTGAATCTCCTTGACCTGCATCCAGGTTTTGCACAAATAATTACGAATCAAACAAAACAAATTAACATGACAAACCGAAACCGTACCGGCAAGTTTCACCGACGCGGGGATCGGTGTCGCCCAGGGCTTGGATCTGGATCTGGAGGCCCTGGTCATAGCAGGAGATGGATCGGTCAACCTGGCCAAGCATGGAGAAGGTGTCGCCGAGCTGCATGTAGCCGGAGAAGGCAGCGAGGGCATGATCGGCGCCACGCGCGACGTCGGGGACCTGGATGGCGCGTTCGAGGACGGGGACGGCTTCCTCGAAGCGGGCGAGGCTGCAGTAGATGGCGGCGAGGACGTGAAGGCTCATGGCGAGGTCGAGGCTGGGCTCGCCCTCGACGGCGCAGCGCTCGAAGGACTTGGAGGCTCGGATGGCGAAGTCGAGGGCCTTGGCTGGCCCGTCGCCCGAGGCTATGGTGTCGCGGGCAAGTTTAAGTAGGAAGGGCCCGAGATCGGGATTGTCGAGAGACGCATCGGAGAGAACCGGGTTTGGAGGGGTTTCGGGGGTTTTTTTCTTGGCCGAACGAGACGGCGATGGAGATGGTGGTTTTCTTGGGAGTGGAGACGGGGTTTTTGTGTTACTGTTGTTGGCTTCGGATCTCTGCGTCGGAGTGTTTGGTACGGAGATTCGGAGCGGTTGAGCTTCGGGTGGGGTTTTCACCGAAACAAGACCCGGCATGGTGTGTGAGAGAGAAAGAGAGAGAGAGAGAGAGAAGTGTGATTGTTGAGTGTTGTTTGGGTGTTTGGAGGGTGAAATTTGTATTGATCGGGGGAAGGATAAGAACTTGGCACCACTCTCAACTATAATTGAGGAAAGTGGTGTGGAGAAGAAGGTTTGTTTGTTTGGGTTCGGATTTGGATTTGGATTTGTGTTTGATATTGTGCACAGATCAAATGTCTCTTCTATCTTCTCTTTTATCAAACTCAATGTGCGTGTGTGAGCTGTGATGGAGGTTTCATTCTTTTCGCTTTCGTTCCTCTCTTCTTCTTCTTCATCTTTCTCTCGGGTTAGTAT
This sequence comes from Sphenostylis stenocarpa, assembly GCA_963425845.1. Taxonomy (NCBI): domain Eukaryota; kingdom Viridiplantae; phylum Streptophyta; class Magnoliopsida; order Fabales; family Fabaceae; genus Sphenostylis; species Sphenostylis stenocarpa. The sequence continues at coordinate 13,270,490 of OY731400.1, read as the reverse complement.
CGTAATTCAATATCTCTCCGCCTTTACTTTAACTGCAACATGTTCTCATCTCCAGTTTTAAGTTTTTAACTTTTTACGTTAATGTAGAAGAACATCGAACAATTTTTTTTGTTATTATTCGAAAAAAAACTTTTATTCCTTTTTTAAAATAATATTAAATTGAATTTTTAGTTATCTAATATCCACATTTATTTAATGTATTCAATATAGCATCAGTTTTGATTGATAAACTGTTCATAGACATTTATTAATTTTATCTAACATCAAATCAAATATACAAAATCACAGTTGAATTCCGAACATGCATGTTAAGATATAAAAAAAATATAACATATTTATATCAAAATATTTTAAAAATATCAAATTTTTAGTAACGTGTTTTTTATTTATTTAAAAATAACATTTTATGTCTTGTTTAGGTTATAGAAAAAAAGTGGAAAGAATGAAAAATAATTGAAAATAATATGACTAGCTTATTTAATATGATTTTTTTATTAAAGTTATAATTTTTTTCTTATTCTTCTTCTTATATATATATATATATATATATATATATATATATATATATATATATATATATATAAAAGAGTATATAAAATGTAAGAATTTTTTTTTCTCTCAAACTGGAGAAAAACCAAAATATATGGTCCCATATAATCTTTATTCTCTTCATCCATTTTATGAGTCAAACAAGAAAAAGAACATATTGTTCATCAATTCTTTTCCCTTTTTATCCTTCTTCTCATTTTCACATGTTCCAAACTATGGTGTTATTCCTAAAAGTGTTATAATGACATTCCCATTAAGTCAAATAAGGTCGTAAATAAAAAACACCAGCCGAATGAGAAAAATTAGGAAAGAGGAATAAAAGTGGGAGAATTTGGGACCATGGACATTTATTTTGTAATATATTTTTTAGTTATTTTTAGTCTAAAATAACTTTAATTACTATAAAACATATTTTTTTATTAAAAATATCATAATAAAAGTTTGGTGCTTTGGTTGAATTGATTATTAAAATTTAACAAAAAAAAATATAGCTTATTTATTTCTCTTAATTTTATTTTTCTTTACAAAGATATGTAATTTTTTTTATATTTTTCTATTTTTATATATCCTAGGCCTTATCTTTTATCGATTATTAATATAAAGAAAGTTACACTAATATATTACGTAGACTAATAGCCAAATAACTTTATTATTATATATAATATTTCATCTCATGTTTGTAGGTAAGAAAAAAAATTTCTAAAAATAGGTGTTATTATATATATATTTTTTTTTCTTTTTGCAGTTATTATTATTATTATTATTATATATAACTTATTAGTAAAGTTATTAAACTTATCAAATATTATCCATTTCAATAAACTATTTCTATTTATTAGTACTCTGAGCTGGTATATGCACATAATGGAATAGTAAATTTGGTGTTTTTACTCAACAATTTGTAGTATGGATAAAGTAAAAACCAACGTTTGTAGCAGTTGCAATAATAGAATTTGCAGAAAGCCATATATGTTCTGACAATTTACATGATGAAGTTGGTGAAACAATTATTGACCTATTTATTCCTTCCTCTGCCTTGTGTTCATGCATTTATGCTCAGAACCTTCACTATTTTGCCTGAACTCTGAGAGAGACTTCAGTTAAGGAAGCATGGCTATAATGCTAGTGCACGTCTTGTTCTGAATTTTGTGCCAAGCACTTCCATTGGAGGAGAATCATAAGGGCCATTTGAAAATTTGATTCAGATATTATCCCAAAGTCAACTGAATGAACTAGATTAATGATTAGTTAGCTTGATTTTAGTTTCTATCACTCTTTTCCTCCCTCTACCTGCTAAATAAAGCTAAAGAGGGTGGTTAATTAATTATATGCACATTATTTTTGGTAGTTAGATATTAGATTTTGGTTTTTCTCTTTCTGCTTCTTCACAGAATCAATTAAGATCTGTTTGGCATCTACCCTTGACTTTATATATGGTTAACACCCTTTCTTTTAGTTAGTGGGGTTTGATCCTTATACACAGTAATCAGCAGTAGATTAAAAGGCAAAGAAACATCAACAATTGTGGTTCAACTAATGATATCATTGTAGATGAACTCTTTAGGTTGGACTGTCAAATATCAGTTATTTATAATATCTGTCAGTATTACTATATACATATAAAAGCAACTTTTATTGCTGCAAAACATGCATATTCATATTAAAACTGGATTTCAATTAATTATAATTACTAGTAATCTCATTCACAAGTTTTTTATTTTAGCTTGCATTTGGCTACAGGTGCATAAATGCTATTTATTGCAGAGTTGCAGATCTTATGGGGTATTCTGAGAGTCTCATTCTCATTCACAGTCACTGAATTGGTTCAAATTTTACCAACTTTCTGGTTTTTCAGCTCACCAAAAGACTCTCTATGCATTTAAGTTTCTTAAGTCCATCCCAAATATCTAGACTAGGATCTTATTATGCATTTTAAGTTTCCCATTCACACTCAATTACACTACCAAATTTCATACTGTAACTGAGGGTGTCACGTAATAACTTATATTTTTCAGAATTCAGAAAAAGTTAATGGAATGAACGTTGAAAGCAGAAAATTGAGATGGAGAGAACATTGAGGGTCACATCAGTGAAACCACTGCACTAGCTATGAAGTTGACTTCCTATCTTTGCGCCAATTCTATAGCCATCATCATTTCATTTTTCAAGAAAAGGCAAGTACAAGATTAATTATTAGTTAAGTATGGTATATCTACCCATCTATTCCATATTATATCAATTTTTTATTTAATGCGCTTAATTTAATCTTTTACTCTCTCTCTCTCTCTCTCTCTCTCTCTCTCTCTCTCTCATATATATATATATATATATATATATATATATATATCAATCTATTATCTAATAATATTAATAATGAAAGATACACTTTTTATTCTAATTTTTCATTTTTTATATTATAATAATTAAAATAAATTATTGTTTTAAATCTCTCCTCTTATATATATATATATATATATATATATATCAATAATAATAATAATAGTACATAATCAATATCCACAAAATAATTAATACTATTTTTTAAATAAATTATGTTCTATGTGTTTCTATGATGAAATTTATTTTAAAAAAGACTTAATTTTTAATTTTTATTATTTTTAGCATGTGTTATGAAATCACCTTTGAATCAAAATATTCGCATGTATTTATTAAAAATTTGTTTAGATGAAAGGATGAGAGATAAAAGCATGGAAAAGAAAAAAAATGAAATTGTTTAAATTAAGTGAAAAAATGAAAATAAATAAGTTTATTGATTATTAATGGTTTTTATGTATTACTTTAATATATTTAAAATTATTTGTTATTATAATTATAAATAATTTGCATACACATATTTGATGAAGCCAATATATTATTTTTGCTAATAAAAATAATAAATTATCAGTAATTAAGAAAATCCAATAAAATTCACCAAATTATTTTAAACATCATCTTATTTATTATCACCACATATTTTTCATTATATTTATATTTTCTCTCATTTTAGGTGTTAAATATCATTTGAAATGTTACATTTTTATTGTCCTTGAAATTAACTCTTATATCTCATTCACTACGTCAGGATCTCTAAAGGATCATATTGGATCTAAATTATGAGACAAAAGTATAATATTAATTTGATATTTAATTATATTCTTAATCTTTAAATAATTTTGGTTTTGATTTCCTAAATTTTTAAAAAATAATCCTTTAAAATTGAAAAAACAAACTAAACATTAAAATAATCCTTTAACATTTTATGTACATGATTCAAAGTTTTAGATATAGTATTAATGTTTTAAAATTTAGATTTGTGAAGATTTAGGTTTTAAAACAATGTTGAATTTCTCAAATATAGAATTTAAAGATTTTTTTCTTTCAATTTACAGAACTAAAAAAAATAAATTTTAATAGATCGAAATCAAAACTATATTAAATTTAAGTGAGTAAAAATATTTTTAAATCTTAATTTTATAGCAGTGACTTAAAAATTAAGAATTTTCATATAAAAAATAAGTCATAAATGAATGCAAACAATTAGAATCAAGTAAATAATTTAACCCAATACTTTTAAACATGTCATTGATCAAAACACATTGGTAGTTACCAATTACAGTATATGTTGTTGATAAAATTACACATATATCCACTAATAAAATTACAAAAATATATTGAAGAGAACAAATAGTGATGGAGAAAGTGTTAAAGGATTTATTGAAAAATTGAAACTATCATAAGTGAATAAAAAGTAAAGGGTAAATTTAACGTGAGAAGTTGGAATTTGTACATCAAATATACATATTGTAAATGTTTAGAACGTCTCTATTTTTAACAAGAGTTGTTTAGGAATAAAATTAAATATTTTATTATGAGTCTCATAATTAAGTTGGTTAAAACTTGGTATGAATTTTTTATACAAATAACTTTCTTCCAATTTAAAACAATTTTCTTTATTTTTAAACAACTCATATGTAGGATCCACAATAAAATATTAATTACTTTTATTTTACTCTTGGTAATAACTCCTTTGGAGATGTTCTTAGAAAATACTCCAAGGAACATGTTATCAAAAAAAAGGTTAAAGAATAATTGGAGAAATAAATTGATGTGGTGTGATCAGTCAAACATCGAATATTAAAGAGTTGAAGACATTCAATCTAAGGGTTCAATACAAGGACAAAAAATTGAGAAGAAATTATATAATTGAGAGATATTCGGAAATAATAAATGGCCCATTACGTGATATATGTTCTTATGGGTGATACATGACAACAAAGTGGGTCGAAGAAAGAAGAGTACTTATTGTTGTAAAAGCTGACAGAGACACGAGCAAACTTTATTCCTGAGGCGTGAATAATCACTGCCCTTAAGGACTTATCCGCGGTGTATTGCGCAAGCCCCCAGGATACAACAGGAACTTCTCGGAATATCCGAGGATCTCAGAAACTAGCAAGAAACCCTCAAAAGAGTAAATTAACCCAGGAACACAGAAAGAAGATTAGAGAAGAGAAGATGAGAGAGGTGTGTTCTGAAGAGTGTGAAGTGGTCTCTATTTATAAGAGAAAGTCTGTAACAGTTATGGAAGACTTGGTAGTGGGTCTGTAACGTTTCCCGTAACGTTCTCCAAAACGTTCTCTGAAACGGTCTTCTGCAACGTGTGCTTTGAAACAGTCTTCTGTAACGTGTGCACTGTTTTGCAATACTCCTTAATTTACAACAATCCCCCACATATTGCAAAACAAAAGGGGATAAAAGAAATAAAAGAAGAAATCCTGGGTCTCATATAAGATGTAATGCATCAGAGCTGGTATAGCAAGCTATATGAACCAGTCTTAGACTAAAAAACTTAACACACAGTGTAGTTGGTGTAGCAAGCTATATGAACCAAAACACTTAATGTGTGTTAGCGGTTTTAATAATCACAATACACCCCCACAATTCTTGCTGTTATCGCTGTGTTGCGCTTACTAGGCCATGCGCGTGCCCGGTATTCATGAGTGCTCTAGAAATCTTGCAAAGATTTCATACAAGCGGCCCCACTCGACACTCATATAGGTGACTTCATCAAGCGTATGCTGCAAATCATACACCACCCTTAAGGGATATGAAATCGTTTAAAAACTTTGTTTTAGACTAAAATTCGTACTCCACATAGAATTTTAATTACAAAGTTTAACCTCTCAATAATGCAGTATCTAGCACTTTCATATATACACCATAGGAATGAACATAATTGATTTTAATCAATTTTAGTGCTAGCAGAACTAACAAGTGACTTGTTTTTACCCATATGAACCTTATTCATGGGATCTCCAATCACAAAGGTTGGGTTACCATCACCTGTTTGTTTGCAAGTTGCTTAAGGCCCATTCCCCTCGATGTTTCTAAAATCATATTTCTCGCTAAGGGTTTTGTCGGAGGATCTCGCTAGATTCCGTTCCGACTTCACATAGTCAATGGAGATTGTTCCATTCTTTAGCAATGCTTCACTAAATTATGTCTCAACTGTATATGTCCTGTTTTTTCCATTGTAGTTCTTATTTTTTGCTATAGCTATTGCCGATTGACAATCACAGTGTATTGATACGGACGGGATTGGTTTTATTCCTAATGGAATGTTTACTAAGAAGTTTTTCAACCACTCAGCTTCACTACCGGCCATTTCGAGAGCAACAAATTCAGATTCCATTGTTGATCTTGCAATAATTGTTTGTCCGGCTGATTTCCATGTAATCGCACCACCCCGAGTGTGAATACATAGCCACTAGTGGATTTTGTCTCATCCGAATCGAAATCCGAGTTAGCATCACTGTATCCTTCTAGTACAGCGGGAAATCCACTATATTCAATGACATAATCCATTGAACCTCTTAAGTATCTCATAAGTCTTATAAGTGCATTCCAATGTTCTTGATTAGGACATTGAGTGTACCTACTCAGTCTATCTACTGCATAAGCAATGTCAGGTCTAGAAAAGCTCATTAAATGCAGTAAGCTCCCAATTACCTGGGCATACTGAGGTTGAGAGATTGAGTCTCCTCTATTTTTCTTTAATTTAGAGTTAGCATCATAAGGGGTATTCACTGGTTTGGCGTTATAACACCCAAACTTCCTAAGAAGTTTCTCAATATATTGTTCTTGTGATAGAAAAATACTATCGCCCTTCCTTATGATTTTAACACCCAAAATTACATTGGCTTCACCCATATCCTTCATTTCAAATTTAGATCCCAGAAACAACTTAGTTCTGGAGACAATGTCAATGCATGTACCAAATATTAGCATATCATCTACATATAAACATATAATGACACATTCACCACTCTCAAATTTAGAGTACACACATTTATCAGCATCATTAGTTGAAAAACCATTACAAAGTAGAACACTATCAAGTTTTTCATGCCATCCATCCCCCACACAAGTGTAGGAGGTAAAAGCACTTCTGTTTGCACAGATGTGCCTGGTAGCACCAGAGTCTACCACCCATTTGCTCACATTTGTCACAAGGTTTATTTGAGAAACAACCGCAATAATTGTATCTTCTCCCTCGGCTAAATTTGCCTTAGGAGGATTGTCGTTTCTCATTCTACGTCTGCACTGAGGTGCATGATGACCCGGCTTTCCACAGACAAAACAATTTCCCTTCTTTCTTGAACGTAAAGTGGGGTTAGATCCACTGGTTTCATACAGTCTCAACCCTTTCTTATACGTATGTACAAGATAATATGTGGACAAAATAATATTGTACAAAACAATATGTAGAACTAAGTCATACATTGTATACATGTAATTGCTAATTATTCATAAACAAAATCTCTCATAACATATAATAATTTTGCATAATTTCTCCCATAACATAAAATAATTATGCATAATGCATTTTTCATTTTCTCTATTATATTGGTGTAATAAATCCGTAAAAGGAACCTGTGTTTGACACGTCTGCTCTATAGACAAGTTGCATGATGTATGCTGATAGCATTTGATATAAAATTTTACCTTTCTTTCATCATAATAATAACATGCAGTAATCAATTTTATATATAATTCACCGTTAACCCAATCACGTAATTTGCTTTTTCAATTAAACTCAATTACAGGGTTATTCACATTTCAATAAGAATTATAGTGTCATTCACACAGGGGTTATGAAATTAATTTCAATTTGAAATTCATTGCAGCTTAAAACATAGATTATGATTTATTCCTTTATTCAATTTTGGGAAAAACATAATTTAAAAATTATCATAAGAGAAAAATCATAAATCTAATAAGTATAGCTCTGATACCACATGTATTTTAATTTGTAGTTTTTATACGTTACTATTTCTATAAAACTACTCTTCACGTTTAGATTCTTTATTCTCACGTAATAGCATACATGAATCATAATCATATAATAACATACATGAATTGATTCTCACATAATAACATACATGAATCATAATCATATAATAACATACATGAACTTATTCTCACATAATAACATACATGAATCATAATCATATAATAACATACATGAACTGATTCTCACGTAATAACACACATAAATCATAATCAGAAGACTAACCTTGATCCATGAGCACTTCATAATTCTCTTTCTTTCACTATCCAATATTACTGTTGAAGGAAGTTGTTGATGTTCGTACTGTCAGCCTTAAGTCCTTAAGATTGTTGTAAAAGCTGACAGAGACACGAGCAAACTTTATTCCTGAGGCGTGAATAATCACTGCCCTTAAGGACTTATCCGCGGTGTATTGCGCAAGCCCCCAGGATACAACAGGAACTTCTCGGAATATCCGAGGATCTCAGAAACTAGCAAGAAACCCTCAAAACTTCTGAAGAGTGTGAAGTGGTCTCTATTTATAAGAGAAAGTCTGTAACAGTTATGGAAGACTTGGTAGTGGGTCTGTAACGTTTCCCGTAACGTTCTCTGAAACGGTCTTCTGCAACGTGTGCTTTGAAACAGTCTTCTGTAACGTGTGCACTGTTTTGCAATACTCCTTAATTTACAACACTTATAATAATAAAGTAATCGTTTGTGAATTTTTATTTACTAATTTATGTATTTTATTTGGACTTTATTTTTATTTTAGTGATTACACGTAACCATGTAAATAAGGCGAAACAAATATGAAAGAAGTAATTTTCAAATTGTGCAAATAAACTTATATAATGAAAAAACAACTTAATCGAAGAATAAATATTTTTAATAGAGTTTTTTATAATTTGAATCTTTTTTTTTTTACCAAATTTTGTTTTATCTTTAATAATGAATTAAATTTATTTTTATTATCAATTACTTTTATTGCATAGTTAACTTTTCACCAATTTACTTTTATGATATTTTTTCCATTCTTGCAAAATTTAAGTTAAATGTTTTAAATTATATTGGAAATGTGCGAAACAACCTTTTATTGAAGTATATATTATATCTTAATTATTGAAGTATATATTATATCTTAATTATTGAATGGAAGTACATTCTATCTTAATAATTATTGAATGATGAATGTTAATTAACTATAAGCCTAAGAATTCGTATTTATAAATACGGATTTAAAGAATCCACGTGATGTTTACTGATTCATCGCGTGGGACTTGGGAATAAATTTACTTCGGAGTCATATACCAACTAGAGTCTCACAATAAAACACAAGATTATGTCTGCTAATAGTAGTGTTACTGCATACATGAAGCTGTGAAAGCAAACAAAGGTATTCATCAACAAAAAAACAAAAGATTATCAGACGAGAAATGAAGAAAATAGCATAAAAATTCTGGATACAAATTTAAACAGTTGTTGGGATTTAAAGAGACTAGAATTTAGACATCTTCAGCACTTGTTTTTAGCAGAACTTGTTATACAGAAATATAAAACTCATACAGTAGAAAGAAATCTTCTGCTGTCAGCTTTCTTATATATACTTTTTTTGGTACATATTTTTTCTTATATTAATTTCTTCTGCTTTTCAGATACAAGCAATGTGAGCTGGCTTAAATTATTTATTCCATTAAAATATACATACATATATATATATATATATAATATTAGAAGCAAAACAGCATAACAGATTAACTTCAACCGTGAGGCTTGGTTTTCCCTTGATCATTCCGTGGATTAGCACCATATTCTTTGTAATCATCAGTGTCAAGGTTCAAAACCTTTCTTCCCTTCATCTCAAAAGAAACCTTCAACAGAAAAAGGGTGTTTAATTAATAATTGGAGTAATGTTAGACTCACAAGCTTCCATAAAGTGATTTTATGACACAGACATATTTATCTGTCTATCACCATTCATAACTCCTTTCTTTTTTATCTCTCTCCATGGTTCTTTGTCTAACTTGTGAACTAATTAAAAATTTTTGAAACTTGTCATTATTATTGATTAATTAAGCCAGAGTGAAACACAAGTAGCTGTTGTTTGCAAAAACTAAATGAATTATTAATCTGATAGATGAATCCTCCAAATTAGTTCACAGAAATTTATATATATGTATGATGGATTCAAATATTTCTAAGCTTGTGTGTATATGCAAATAAAATACTTTACCTTGTTATTGGTTGGTGATTTTACTATATCCACTCTCATCCTCAAGCTGTTGACTCTAGCTACAAGAAATTCATAAAAATGAATTTGGTTGAATTAATTTATGATATCTTCTGGCACATATATAATTGAAAATATATGTTCGTGGACAACATGCTTACCTGGATACAGTTCAACAAAGAGCAAAAGAAAGATGATAATAGAGAATCTGAGCTTGGGATCCATAAAGTTGGATGTAGAGTTTGAACTTTGAAGGATGACAAAAATTATAAGAGATAGGGGGAATATGAATGTTTTTATATGAGAAAGTGAGAAATGAGAATAGATGAATGAACCCTTTTTCTTTTGAAGGAAGAGGGAGGTTAGAATTGGAAAATTGGCCTCGTAAGTTGTGACTAAAGTGAATAAAAGTAATCCCAGGATACATGTGGATTGTGGCCTATCATGTGATGCATTCAACTGTTACCATAGAACATAATGGCATGTGGGTAAAGTCAACTTTATTAACTGTCTCTATGCTTTATAGTTTTGTGGAAATGGTTTTGATCAAATTAATTTTGAACTATTAAATGTAATTAGTATGTGTATTTAAATTCATTTTAACTATCTTTTACATCATGTAAAGTGAACAAGAAAGAAAGTAGATAATATTCCTCTGCATGTCTTTTTGACATGATTTTCTGCATCATAAGTGAAAGTTGAAAGACAGTAGTTCTCAGAAGGAATGTTATGATAAGAAATAAGTCCTGTATGTTTTTGAAACATTTAAGTGTTGAGTTTTCCTTTTTCAATGGCTCAAGCTTTTGAGGTTTGATTCATGAACTGTTTGAGTATTTACTAATTTAACAACATTATTATGGAATGAATTAACTTTGACCTTAAAATAAGCAAACTTTATAGTTGCATACTAATTGGGACCTAATAAAAGTAATAACAAAACCAGTCTTACCAGAAGTTGCTCACAAATTAGCACTTGACATGTGTGTTGCACTAGCTATTTATGCTTGGCTTTTCTTGGCTCATATTGACCTTTGAATTGTGTACTCAATGAAGATAGATTGAGAAGTAAACTATGTTATCCAATCTAAGTTTTGTTAATGATAATTAGTAATCTCATTGAAGATTGTCAACCTGTCTATTGTGTGTAATTTTCATGCTAGCTTTGTCTTTTCAGTAGTGCCATCATAACTTCGTTTGCCACATGACTTTTAATATTAACCTTTCAAGGAAGAACAAAATGCAGAAACCTCCACTTCAGTGCTGAAATTTACATCTGTGAACTTGTGTTGAATCTCTCGTATTTTCATATACTGTTACATTTAGATGATTTGATCCATCAAACTTGGTGACACATTATAGTTTCATCATGAACAAGATCAAAGAAGAAAAGTATTTACAAACTATTCTGACCTCGTTTCTCAAGCGAATATTTAGACAGCATATTGACTCCGACTAGCAGAATATATGATCTGAATATTGTGGCTCAATCACAGTAGATGCAAGCAAAGGAAACCATCCGTTTTACATACTAATCATGGAACATGAGAAAAAGAAAAAAGAATTAATGAAAAACTTATAAGCTTATTAACTTGAAGAAAATCTATTTCCCACGTCAACAAAAACGCGTTTCATTGCAACGACTAGTTCTGCTAGGTCATTGATGAATGATTTGAAGGTCGAAATGAGGTGTCACGCACCAAATAGTACCCACAGACACTATTGTAATTGGAGATATGAATAAATAGACATGTCCAAGAGAAAAAAAGAAGAAATTGACTATGTATGTGACAGTTTCCTCAATGGCTGAAACTTACCACAAATAATTCGTATAATTTAAGAAGAAAAATGAGAATTTGACATCACAAATTCATATAAAACTTATAAACAAATCACTTTTAATATTATAATAATAATTTTAATTTATTTTTATTTTTATTAAATCATTCTATAAATTATTATATTAATAAAAATGAATTATTTAAAAGGTTGTATGGTATGTGATTGTCAAAATATCATCCCTCTTTAAGAATTAAGATCAAGAGAAATCGAGATTAAAATGTATAGTTTATAAAAAAAAATCTCAATTCATCAAAAATAAATTATACCCGATTATTAATTTTAATGTTATCATAGAACTTGAGACAGTAAACTATTTTTTGAAGATATGTGTGTGTGTGTGTGTGCAGAGGAATGCAATGTCACGAGAATATGAGGGTGTTTTGGTTTCAAAGGGAAAATTATTTCTGCTTTGAATTAGGGTTGCTGAAAATCCAAATCAATATTGATGGATCAACAACAACGATGAGATTTTGAGAACACATGAAATGCACTCTATTAGAAGCGTTGAATTTGTTTATTTTTTCTTTTTATTTTGGGGTTTTGTGCTTACTGAAATTCGTACGGAACACGTCAATGTATTCATTAAACGAAGAAAATTTGCTGTTCTAATTGTTTTTTTCCCTATTATATCTAATTAGAATTGAGACGAGTAATACATTAATGAATTTTGGACTGAAAATAATAAATCTGACTCATTCTAATTATATAGTGATAAAAATATTAATTTTTAATAATTCTATATATTTATTGTATTGTTTGCATATGTTTTATGAATATAATCTTTACCGTGTAAAAAATTAAAATATTAAAATTTTCGTTTGAGATATTTTGTTAATTATTTAACTTGATTTTGAACTATGATTATTTTACAATGATTATTTGATTATAATTTTTTTAAATGTTATTTATTATTTTTTATGAGTGGAACAGGGTTGTACACCGGTTCAAATGCGGCATTTTTGTTTGTTTGTTTTTTTTCATAAACTAGTTTTGCTCATTAAACATTTTGTCATTATATGTATACTTTCTTTTATGTATCTTGTATTTATTCTTCTTATCATTGTATGTGAGACTCTCTTTTCTTTTCTTTTTCCTCAAATACTTGAGTTAATATGTATGTAAAGAATGTTTTATGGTAGATCTTGTTGGGATAAAGATATTTGATTAACTAAATTATAGGTTTGTATAGCGGTACAAAATATTGTATAGTCAGAATTTCCTATATTTAGTCCTGATTTGTTAGAGTAAAATATTATAAGATCATACATAGTATATGTGTACAAAAATAATATAAATAAAAATTATAAATGAATTCTATGTTTTTCAATTTAGTATCGAGCTTATAACTTTTTTCTTTTTCTTTCAAAATCCTTGGAGATCTTAACCTGGAGAGATGACAGAAAAACTAATTCCAATGTTGTTTAATCTGAAGGTGTCTTCAACGCAGACATCATCCTAAATGAATTCAATTATGACGTATGGTCACAACTAATGGAGATGCACATTGCAGAGAGGGAAAAATTGTCCTATATCCGTGAGAAGGTGAAGCCTCCAACAGAGAACGATGAGGGATATGAAAAATGATATGCTGAAAACCAAAAAGTGAAAAGATGACTATTGATGTCCATGAAGTCAGAAATTATGAAAATGTATATTCGCTTACTCCCTGCCATTGATATTTGGAATGCTTTGTCAAAGACATTTTATGATGAAAGTGATGAGCTACAGGTGTTTGTCCTGAATCAAAGGGCATTCACTGCAAAACAAAATAATAGAACCTTAACTGAATATTATGGGGAGTTGGTTGAGATTTTTAGGGAATTGGACCATCGTGACAAAGTAGTCATGAAGGACTCTGATGATGTGAAGTCATATCAGAAGTCCATTGAAAGATTAAGGGTGCATATATTCCTTGCTGGACTAGCTGATGATTTTGAGCAAGTTCGTGGAGAAATCTTGCGCAAAGAAGTGACACCTGATTTAGAAGAATGTTATGCATTGATCCGGAGAGAGACAGTCCGGCGAACAATGTTGAAAATAGAAGATATGATTTCTAATTCCACAACTATGATGACAAAGAAGCAGCCAACAAATCACCACAACAAATCGAAACAATCAAAAGATTTTGAAAAATGTAACTACAAGTGTACTCAGTGTAATAAGGATGAACACACCAAGGAACAATGCTATGAAATCATAGGATACCTCGAGTGGTGGGATCACAGTCGAGCATCGAAGAAGAATTCAAAAAGAAATTCAACTGCTGCTGTTGTAACTGCCATTGACAAAGAGGAAGACAAAGGCATGATGCTTGCTATAATCGTAGGTAGTAATGATTCTAATGGTAAGGTTTTAATAAGCACATCTACCGTTCTGAATAATGCATGGATAATTGACTCTGCATGTTCTGATCATGTGACTTTTGATGTTAGACAAATTAAAAATCTTAAACCTTCCTCACAAAAAAGTATATCCACAGCCAATGGTATTAAATCCACTATTATTAGAGAAGGAACTGTCTCTATTTCAAACAAGTTGAATCTTGATATTGTCCTTGTTGTTCCTTCTCTTAAATATAACTTATTGTCAGTCTCGCAAATAACCAAAGCTCTTTTATGTGTTGTAATTTTTTAGTGTGACTCTTGTGTTTTTAAGGATATTCAAATGAGGAAGACGATTGATTGTGGTATTAGGCGATGAAGGTTGTATTACCTGGACCTGACAGAAAAAGATTCAAAGAGACTTGGTCAAGTGCTAGCAACAAAAGGGTCTCAAGAAGTAAGAAAAGGCAAGGATATCTGGTTATGACATAAGCGTCTAGGACATGCATCTTTTGGTTACATAAAGAAATTATTTCCAAATGTATTTGACCAAGTAGACACTTCAACTTTTTATTGTGATGTTTGTGAGCTTGCAAAGAGTCATAGAACACATTTTCCTTTAATTTTAAATAAAAGTTCTCTTCCTTTTATGATCATTCACTCTGATATATGGGGTCCATCTAAGGTTACAATGTTGGGTGGCTCAACGTGGTTTGTAACGTTTATTGATGATTGTACTCGAATGACTTGATTATGTTTGATGAAGTCTAAAAGTGAAGTTGGAGGACTATTTTAGAAATTCTGCAAAATGATTGAGACCCAGTACAAAGCACAAATTCAGGTACTGTGCAGTGACAACGGAGGAGAATATATGCAATCAGAACTTCAACATTTTTTAGTAGCTAAAGGAATTGTTCATCAAAGATCTTGTCCAAATACTCCACAACAGAATGGGGTGACAGAACGAAATAACTGTCTTCTATTGGAGGTGGTCTAAGCTGCACTAATTGGAGCTCACATGCCAGCAATATATTGGGGAGAAGCTCTCACATATGTAGTATACACTATCAACCGAACACCGTCTAGGTCTATTGAGTATAAAACACTTCTTCAATCACTTACAGATACAATAGTAAGTCCTAAAATTGCTGAACTAACACATAGAGTTTTTGGTTGTGTTGCTTATGTTCACTTACACAAGCATCATAGAAGTAAGTTGTCTCCTAGAGCTGAAATGTGTGTATTCCTTGGCTATGCGGATCACCAGAAAGGATATCGGTGCTACAATTCACAAACCAAGCAAATGTTTACTACTATAGATGTAGTTTTTCATGAAACCTTGATATATTTTTCCCCCAAGTCTGAAATTCAGGGGGAGAATTATGATGAAGTTCAAACTTTTGTTCCTCAAGAAATTGATATTGAGATCAGATTGGAGAAAGAAAGTTACAAAGTTGTATCAAGAGATGATGAAAGTATACAACAATGTTATGATCAACAACCACATAATGAGAAATATTTTGAGCATGTTGAGATCGAAAATTTGCCTATTGATGCTAATGATATACCACACCAATCGTCCCCTCAAGAACCTAATACAGAAAAAAGAATTCTGCCAGATCGTGTCACTAGAGGTATCCCTAAGCCTACTTATGATCCTGACCTCACCATTAAGACAAGATACCCTATGAGTAATTATGTTTGTAATCAGAATTTTTCTAACTCAAATATTGCATTTATAAGTCAATTATCTACTGTATCTATTCCTAACAGTGTGCAGGAAGCTTTAGCTGACTCCAGGTGGAAGGTGTTGGCAAAATTTGGGTCATGTATATATATGATACACAATTTAAATGTGTTAGGGTCATTATTTATTAAGCCAAATAATAAAGTGATCTGACTAAATTAAAGTTTTTGCTGAAAGCATATATCATGAAAATAAAATTATGTAGAGACCATAGAGTAATTTATAATTTGATGAGGGACCAAATTGAAAATACTAAAACTTAAGTAATTAACCTAATTCTGGTTATTTAAGGGGTCATGGTCCCCTTCTGGGAGCACACACATAGAACGTAAGTCTCAGTTCCCGTTCCTTTCTTTCTATCCCCATCAAGAGAGAAAATCAAGAGGGAAATACAGGTGCTCTTCAGGTGGAAGACCATAAGATCAATATAGTGCTCTACAAAGACATCATTATTGTGGCTAATTCAGGTACGCTTTCGCATTTAGTTTACAGCATGTTTATCAGTATGGGATTACATTTATGTTTGATCGTTATAATCAAAATAAGGATTATTATTATAATTATTAGTTTTCCAACAATTGGTATCAGAGCCGCCCATACTTGATTCATGTCTGTCTTAGGAAATATTTAAAAATTCAGATTCTGTTTAATTTATAAAATCTTAATTACCGTGAACCCTAAAATTTAAATTTGGGGGTAACATCCCCAATCTACTTCTGCTTGCTCATGGAACTGTGGAGGAAGCTATGGATTCTTCTTCTTCGTTTTTTCCCTTTTTGTTTCAGTTTAAGTTTTAAGTTTTACTAAGAAAGAAATAGTGTTTCAAATTTCAATCTTTCTTATATTGGATTCTCTGTTCTTTTTGAATCTTTTGTTTTTGTTTTTATTTATTTATTTTTTATGGGTTTTGTTTTCGCTTTCTTTTCATGGTGGATATGGATGGGTTTGGAATTGGGGGTGGTGTTTGTGGAGTTCCCAACACAAAGAATCTTAGGTAAATGGTGAATGTTTCCACAGGTGTGACTGTTCTTATTTTATTGCCTTTAGGAAAAGTTGATGTTAAATTCCCTGTTTAGGGTTTAGAGCAGTGTGTTAAAGAGACTCAGAACTATCTCTGTTTCATCCCTAGTGTGATTTTAGGGAGATGTTCATTCTTTATGCATTGGTGGAAAAAGATGTGTTTTCATCCTTTGATTTGTTCAAAGGAGGTGTTCATCCCTAATGGGATTCTAGGGATATGTTCATCCTTAATGGAATTCTAATAAAGTGATTATCTTTTGAATTAGTTTGCAAATATTAAATATTTGGTTTTGTTATATAAATAAAATATTCAATTTTTTGGTAGTTTAATATTTTTTGTAAGCAAATTGAGTCAAGAAGTCACCAAAGTAACCTCTCTTGAATTGGGCAGTTCATGAAAAATATTAAATGTTAGTGTTTGTGTATATTCATGCGAGTATTAGTTGGCCCAAAAGAAGATTAATATTTGGTCGAATTGCATGCACACTTGTAATGATAAATATGTGATAATTATAAGGATTTGTTTTGTCGATGATAAATCAATCCAAAAACTGGTTTGTTGTTGGACGTGTTTTATTTTACAATGTTTGATTATTACAACAAGATACCTCTAGCAGTTAATATTACTGTCCAAAGACTTGATATTGATGGTACATTTGGTGTCTTGAGATGGGTTAAACTATTATTTGAATATTTATAATTATTTTTTTTATAATGTGAGTATAATTAATTTATTTCTCTTGTTCTTAATTCAGCTACAATTATTTCTGTATCTGTCAATTTAAATTTTGTTACGACCCTCAAAAGTATGTTTCCTATTTTGGTCTGTTCTGAAGTCAATTTAGCGTCAATACCTAGTAACACTTGGTGATTAGACTCAGGTGCAACTACTAACATCAGTGTTTCTATGAAAGGTTGCATAAGCTACCGAAAGCCAATTGATTCTGAAAGATGGATATATGTTGGAGATGACAAATCGGTAGAGGTGAAAGCTATAGGGCATTTTAAATTGTTATTGAGTACTGGTTTTTATTTGGATTTGAAAGACACTTTTGTTGTGCCATCATTTAGACAGAATTTGGTTTCAGTTTCTTATTTGGACAAATTAGGTTATTTGTGTTCATTTGGAAACAATAAGTTCAGTTTGTCTTTTAATTCATATACTATTGGAACTGGTTCACTTTTGCCTTATGATAATCTGTATTTACTTGATATTGTGACCACCTATAATGAAACCCTTAATACAGAATCACGGGGTACTAAACGTAAAATTGAAAATACTCACTCAGGTGCATTATGGCACAAGTGCTCAGGTCACAATCGAATCGTGACGTTTGAGCTTGTGTTACACTCTTAAAAATATGGTAAAGAGTATGATTTGTCATTCCACCTTACTGGAATCACTTTGGGGAGAGACACTAAATACGACAGCTTATATTCTAAAAAGAGTATCAATTAAAGCAGCTACCAAAATACATTATGAGCTTTGGACTGGGCGACAACCTAGTCTGAAGCATTTCCATGTGTGGGGTTGTCCAACTAAGGCAAGGCCTTATAAGCCAAATCAAAAGAAATTGGACTCCCGAACAGTAAGTAGTTATTTTATTGGTTATGCTAAAAGATCCAAGGGATATAAATTTTATGATCCCACATTAAAAACAATTTTTTAGATGGAAATTGTTACGTTCTTTGAGGATATTGAGTTTGGGGGGAAGAATAAAATTAGGAACTTTGTCTTGGAAGAAGAATCGATAACAATTCCATAACCGATTCAAACAGTTACTTTTGATAAAGTAATTTCGGAACCTCCACAAGACATTGTTAATGAACCCCTTACTCAAGATGATTTGGTTTTTTATGAAGAACAAACTCAAGATCCTCAAGAACCTGTGCATCATGAGCCAATAACTTTGCGGAGATCCACTAGAGAAAGAAGAAGTGTTATTTCAGATGATTACATGGTATTTCTTTAGGAACATGAGGAAAACAATGATATAATGGAAGATGACCTAGTTAACTTCCGTCAAGCTATGCAATGTTCTAACTCTCAAAAGTGGATTGAAGCAATGAAGGAGGAGTATAAGTTCATGTAAGATAATAAGGTTTGGGAACTTGTCCCATTACTAGAAGGTATGAAACCCATTGGTTGCAAGAGGATATTTAAGATCAAACGGGATTCTAAAGGTAATGTGAAAAGGTATAAGGCTCGTCTGGTAGCTAAGGGTTATACCCAAAAGGAAAGGATTGACTTTAAAGAGACTTTCTCTCCAGTTTCATCGAAAGACTCTTTTAGGATAATCATGGCTCTTGTAGCACATTATGATTTGGAGCTTCATCAAATGAATGTCAAGACGGTGTTTCTCAATGACAACATTGATGAGACGATTTATATGGTATAACCAGAAAATTTTGTGCAAGGAGATTCGAAGAATATGGTTTGCAAATTGACAAAATTCATTTATGGACTAAAACAAGCATCTTGTCAATGGTACTATAAATTTCATCAAGTAATTCTCTCATTTGGCTTCGAGATTAATATTGTTGATGATTGTGTATATCACAAGTTTAAGGGGAGTAAGTATATTTTCCTGATCTTGTATGTTGATGACATTCTACTTGCCACTAATGATATAGACATATTGCACGAAACCAAGAACTTTTTATCAAAGAATTTCAAAATGAAAGATCTTGGTGATGCGTCTTTTGTATTATAAATTCAGATACACCGAGATCGATGTCGGGGTATTTTAGGATTATCACAAAGGAGCTATATCGAAAAAATTCTTAAAAGGTTTGATATGCATGAATGTAAATCCGAGGATACTCCAGTTGCTAAGGGAGACAAGTTTAGTCTCAATTAGTGTCCAAAGGGAAATTTGGAAATTAAGGAAATGCAAAAGATTCCCTATGCATCAGCTGTAGGGAGTTTGATGTATTCTCAAATATGTACGCGTCCAGACATAACATACATAGTTGGGGTTCTAAGCAGATATTTAAGCAATCCAGGAATAGACCATTGGAAAGCAGCAAAAAGGGTCATAAGATATTTAAAGAGAACAAAAGATTATATGCTCACATACAGGAGGTCAGACCAGTTGGAGATCGCTGAGTTTTCTGACTTAGATTTTGCAGGATGTCAAGAATTTGTAGCATGCTATGATGCATCAAATCATGGAATATGGCTGAGAAATTTTGTCACAGGGCTGCAAATTGTGAAAGGCATTGAAAGACCACTTAAGTTATATTGTGATAACAAATCAGCTGTATTATTAAGGAAAGAGTACAAAGTGGACAGATTTTCATAGAACACTTAAGGACAAACTTCATGATAGCAGATCCTCTAACTAAAGGACTTTCGCCCAAGGTCTTTCATGAGCATGTTTCTCACATGGGTGTTTTACAGTTTGAGGAATTTTTGGTTTAGTAGGAGTTAGTCACTTTCATATATTTTATGTTCTATGTTTAATTTTATATATGTATACATTGATTTTTGGACATATTTAGTTATCTATAGATATGCAGTTTTTTCGTTCATTCATTACACTTTGTACATTAAGGATATTATATCGATCTCGATAAGTTAAAATTTGGACCAGTTGAAAATAGACGTGTACAGATCACCTTCACGTAATTTTTCATGCTACACATTTCATGATGAATCCATGTCATTTGATTATGTTAGGATGAATAATCATTGTTGGTTTTAGTTGCGATGATGCAATGAAAAGCTGATTTGGTTCTATATCCTGATATGATCAATGGACAGGACTTTTGGAATATGCTAAAGGAATATAATGGCAATTTTGAGCTCATAAAGTTTAACACATTTGTAAGGTTGCAAGGACATATATATTTGTGACCAGTGGAAGATTGTTGACAAAATTTGGGTCATGTATATATATGATACATAATTTAAATGTGTTAGGGTCATTATTTATTAAGCCAAATAATAAAGTGATCTGACTAAATTAAAGTTTTGGCTAAAAGCATATATCATGAAAATAAAATTGTGTAGAGACCATAGAGTAATTTATAATTTAATGAGGGGTCAAATTGGAAATACTAAAACTTAAGTAATTAACCTAATTCTTATTATTTAAGGGGTCATGGTCCCCTTCTGGGAGCACACACACAGAACGTAAATCTCAGTTCCCGTTCCTTTCTTTCTATCCCCATCAAGAGAGAAAATCAAGAGGGAAATACAGGTGCTCTTCAGGTGGAAGACCATAAGATCAATATAGTGCTCTACAAAGACATCATTATTGTGGCTAATTCAGGTACGCTTTCGCATTCAGTTTACAACATATTTAT
This sequence comes from Sphenostylis stenocarpa, assembly GCA_963425845.1. Classification (NCBI taxonomy): domain Eukaryota; kingdom Viridiplantae; phylum Streptophyta; class Magnoliopsida; order Fabales; family Fabaceae; genus Sphenostylis; species Sphenostylis stenocarpa. The sequence goes on along the minus strand of OY731400.1, from coordinate 13,249,149 downwards.
CAGTATGAGATTACGTTTATGTTTGATCGTTAGAATCAAAATCAGGATTATTATTATAATTATTATAAGTCAATTATCTACTGTATCTATTCCTAACAGTGTGCAGGAAGCTTTAGCTGACTCCAGGTGGAAGGATGCTATGAATGAGGAGATGAGATCCTTGTAAAGAAATAAAACATGGAAATTAGTAGATTGTCCAGTTGGAAAGAAACCAGTAGGATGTCGATGGGTGTATACTATGAAATTTAATGCAGATGGCACAATTGAGAGATTCAAAGCTAGATTAGTGGCAAAGGGGTACACACAAGCATATGGAATAAATTACACTGAAATGTTTGCTCCCGTAGCCAAAATTAGTACAGTTCGAGTATTGTTATCTCTAGCTATAAACCTTGATTGGTCCTTACAACAATTTGACGTAAAAAATGTCTTCTTACACGGGGAATTGTCTGAAGAAGTTTATATGGAGCTACCAGAAGGATGTGAGATCCCGAATACACATAGCAAGAAGGTATGCAAGTTGAAGAAATCATTGTATGGACTAAAACAATCGCCAAGAGCATGGTTTGGTAGATTCACCAAGTCAATGCTTGCTTTTGGATACCAACAGAGCAACCAAGATCATACCTTGTTTCTAAAGAAAAAGGAAGAAAAGATTACAATTCTTATTATCTATATTGATGACATGATAGTTACGGGAAACGATCTAGAGGAACGTAAGACATTGAAAGAGTACTTGACAAAGGAATTCGAGATGAAGGATATTGGTCCTTTGAAATATTTTCTTGGAATTGAGGTCTCAAGATCAAAGTCAAGTATTTTTCTCTCAACGAAAATATGCATTGAATTTACTAAAAGAAACTGGAATGATAGCATGCAAACCAGCAAATTCTCCAATTGAAGAGGGATTGAAGCTGTGCATTGAAGAAGATCAAACTCTAACTAACAAGGGAAGATATCAGAGACTTGTAGGGAGATTGATGTATCTCTCACACACTAGGCCAGATTTAGCTTATGCTCTTAGTGTGGTTAGCCAGTTCATGCACAATCCAGGTGAAAAACACATGGACGTTATTATACGGATTTTAAGGTATATAAAAGTTGCTCCTGGAAAAGGAGTTATGTTCAAGAAGAACTCCAACTACAAAGATGTGATGGTTTATACTGATGCAGATTGGGCAGGTGCTCTTGATGATAGAAGATCAACCTCTGGATACTTTACATTTGTAGGAGGTAATCTTGTCACATGGAAAAGCAAGAAGTAGAAAGTTGTAGTTAGATCCAGTGCAGAAGCTGAACTTAGAGGAATGGTTCTTGAACTTTGTGAATGTTTGTGACTCAGACTACATCTCCAAGATTTAGGGTATGCAGATACACATCCCATTCAGTTGTATTGTGATAATAAAGTTGCGCGCGACATTGCTCACAACCCTGTCCAACATGATCGGATGAAGTATGTGGAGGTTGATAGATTTTTTATCAAGGAAAAACTTGATAAAAATATGTTGGAATTGTCAAATATTCGATCTGAAGATCAGTTGGCAGACATTCTTACAAAAACTGTGACAAATCAGAATTTTATGAGATTATTGGACAAGTTGGGAATGTATGACATCTATTTACCAATTTGAGGGGGAGTGTTAGGATAAAGATATTTTATTAGCTAAATTATAGGTTTGTATAGCAGTACAAAATATTGTATAATCAGAACTTCCTATATTTAGTCCTGATTTGTAAGATTAAAATACTATAAGATCATAGTATATGTGTACAAAAATAATATGAATAAAAAATATAGAATGAATTCTATGTATTTCAATTAATAAATACCAATTGAGAAAATGTGGGCAGCAAATAATTAATATAATTTACACATATAGGAGACCATGAGTGATGATTAATAAATGACATCGTATAGAAATATTCTTACTTCTTCTTTTTTTATCATTGTTAGGTAATTGATGAAAAATATTGTAAAAAGTCAAATATTTTCATATCCTGATTATTTTTAACGTTGAGAACATTATATTTCCATAGAACTCGCAAATTTTATTTTATTATTACCACTTAAATATCGACGTATAAAACTTGAAGGGTCCATCATATTTTGTAATCTGTAACAGACTCCTCACTTTTTGACAGAGAGACTTATTGTTAATAGTTTATAAGGATGAATAATAATAATCATCATTATTATCGTCATTGATCAAAAAGTTATTTAATTTTTAAAAAATTGAAAGATCAAATATGTAACTAAAATGTTATTAAGACTAAAACTGTACACTTCTGTAAGAATCAACAACTAATAAACAACAAATTTGAATATCTGTATTTTAATTACGTAATTCATAATTAATTTACCACCGAACTCATGCATCAATTTTAACTTATAATCTCGAATTTGAATTTTTAATAAACTAAAAAAAAAATCACCGATAATAATCTTACCCTATTAAAAAATGGAATGCCACCAAGTTAGTAGTTTCTCTCTATCTCTCTCTCCACGTATAACTGATTTAACGTGACTTGGACTTGTTCATGAAAGGTTTATATTTCCAATCAATTGCTTGATCTAATGCATCAAATAATGTAGCAAGCACTATTCTAATGTAAGCCATTGACAACAAATCCAGCTCTGATAAGAACATGTTATTTTGTAATTTCATGATTCGGACTATTTTATGTTTACTTTATCTGTATTTTAATTACAAGACCCCGTCTCGGCTGAAATAAATAAAAAAAATAAAAAAATTGGAGTAACTTGCAGATTACGATGTGCAAAATCTGTGGACCCAAAGCTTTGACAAATTTATCATTTTATTCAATTTATTTCCTTGAAAATCAAAAGATTGGACGATATATAACACTTGCTTTATAGTATGATTTTAAAAGTAAATAAAAAAAAAAATACAAGCCAGAAGTCAAATTATTTGGTACTCAAAAAGCCTAGAAACAACTTGTCTCAAACAGAATCACTTAAAAGTTGAAGGTATTCACTAAATGGACAAACACCTTGTTAATCACAACAGAAATCAAGCAAATGTCTGAAATATAGCTAAATTTGCAGAAAAGCAATATAACAGTAACGTGTCCTGTTGATAGTATCAATGGAATGGAAGTTTCTAACTGTGGAAGAACACTGTTATGGTAGTAGACACAGAAATGACCAACAGAGAAAATGAAAGAAGAGAGAAAGAGATTTCAATCATAAATATCCTAACTATTTTGTCAAAATGAAATGCTTCACCCACAAATTCGATTTCTTGACTCGCATACCCTTCTCCTTTCAACCAATTCAGCATCAGTTTCCACGTGGCCATTTCTAACAGCTGTAATAGAATTGACGGTAAATGTGCACAAGTTTGAAAGGAGAACAGTCAAACTGATATTAAGATGTGTACCACAAAAGCTATATAATACCAGCATACCGAGAGTCCATCTCAACAGATCAGAAGATTAACTATAGAACCAAGATTACAGTAATAACTAGTTTTAAACTATATCTCTGACTGCTCGAAATACAGGTAAGTGTATAACATGCCACCCATATAAAAAAAACTGGAAGGCAATGTAATATGTTACCTTGGGGAAGTAACTTCTTGCCGACAACAAATAAAAGAATCATTCGAAGAATCAGCAGTTACTACACAATTCACAACATTAGACCAGAGGTCATCAGATTTTCTTGTAATGATGGCAGTGATACTAAATATGCCTAAAGAACAAGAGACCAAGGCTGGTTTCAAGGGTGCTGATATAGGTGGTACAACAGTCCTGCCTCTGCTATCACTCGGGCAGTCCTAAACCGAATGTCACCAACAGAATTTAATCTGGCTCGAAAAATATTTCCATGAGACATTTGTCTTACAAAACGAGTAAACTGATCCCAATTTCGGGATTCAAACAATCTTTTGTCCATTCTTACAAAGTTGAATGAAAAAGGTCGCTTCTCGATCCCCTCCGAGTAAAATTTTGACATCTTTAGCACCTGGGTGAATGCACCATCATCCAAATTAGTTGAAAAATTTTGACCTTCAAGTGATAGGTCATAGAGCCTAGCAGCCAGTAAAAGCTGTCTAAGAAAACCTTCAGGGCTACCATCTGGATTGATCTTCTGCATTACTTCATCTTGCATTTCAAAACAAGAGCAACAAATCGAGAATCCATATTTACTAAACATGCGAGTAATGGGTAAGTATCCATTCCTGTTAAAAGTATTATAATAGCCAGCTGTTAACTCTGATGGATGAGATTGTGTGACATAGTGCCAGTGAATGGCAGCCACTTTTGCTGATATATGGACCTCGGTACCCCTAAATATAGTTTCAGCTTCCCTACAAATCCTTTCCCCATGCAGCAGCAACATATCTGAGTACCATTCAAGGAAAAATTTACCATATGGTGTGTCCCAAGAGCCACCATCACTTTTGAAAAAATCAGTATGGTCAGGATTTTGCATCAAACTACCAGTACCAAATGGACCACCATTTCCCCATTCACGCATTCCGATATTTCTTGCAGAGGCATTCAGAGAAGCAAGCATATACTGGCAGGTGGCAAGCAAGACAAAAAAAAAGTTAAAAACGATACTAATCACTAAGTTTCCCAGAATATAGAGCAACAAGTCTAAAACTAAACAAACTGCAAACTAATGCCTAAATCTAAATCTTCAACATACCTTATCATGGCACTGAAACTCTCCAAGTTCATGAGACCATGCCAAATTTGGGTCTTGTAAAGAGAATGAAGGATATCTTAGTTCACCACCAGGACCCATGCCAATCTGTACGCCCTACAAAACGAGCAGAGCAACAAACATTACAACAAAAATCAGATAATAGTATCAGGGAATTCAAATCATCATTGAATTGTAACATCCCAAAATCAGCATAGAACCTTACTGTAATGATAACACCAAGCAAAGACCTGAAATTGTTCCTAAAATCCCTCATAAAATCAGCATACACTTGAATAGGAGAACGCCCCCGTAGCACAGGAAGAATATCACATCCAAGGGAAATGTATTCAATATTTCTTCTTCCAAAGCGGTCACAATAAGCTAACTCTACATCTCTCTGTATCTCATCAAGCACCCATAGAGGAAGCGGTATCCTACACAAGGGGGACAAACTTCCAGAGTATGAGGCTCATGACTAGGAAACATTACCTACCTACAAAAATAGTAATAATAATTCAAAATAAACCAAATAAACTCTACTTAGATCAACACAACCCAGGTCAAATGTCAATACAGTATTGAATAAAAATATTACACACCAGAATTATCATTTTCCCATACTAATACTATTAAGTCACATTATAGGGAAAAAATCACTTTTGTGCCTGGACATGCTTCAACTCCAAAAGCTAGCTCTAAGATAAGGGTCGTTTCTTGTTTATATATACTATTTAGTCATATCACCAGTCAAAGTGATATTTCTCGCACATTACCTCACACCCTGGACTAGACATGACCTTTAGACATTTTGAGCTTGACGTTTGTAGCACTAGATAACTATAATTGATCCGATAAGTCCAACAACAATATCACAATAAGTTCTGAAATCCTCTTAAAATTTGTCAAAACAACTCATCCATATATTCAGATATCATCTTAGAATTTGAGTGTAAAACTAACTCGGTAACAAAAGCTAGCTTATAAAGTAAGACTTATCCTCAAGGTGTATACACTATATTGTTCATAATATGGCCAATATGGGGATCCAATTTCCACATACCAATCGGGATCATCGGGTCCCGCGCCATGCTGATGAAATGCGAGAACCGCTCGGACCTTAAGGCCACACTTGCATGCCATCGCGACGAGTTCCTCGTACCCTCTCCAATCGTAAAACCTAGGTTTGTTCTTCTCGACCAGGCCCCACCAAATCTCGATTACCACGCCTTCGACGCCGGCCGAGACGAGCGCCTTGAGCGAGAACAACATCGCCTTGGGCCTCGCGACGCGGCCGCCCTCCCGGCTGACGGAGTTTACCGGCAGCGTGACGAACACCGGCGAGCCGCGGCGGCGGCGTTGTGGCGAGAAGTCGTGGTGCAGCTCGTAGGCGATGTCGCCGCCGTTATCCGGCGAGAGGGGGCCGCCGGCGCCGGAGAACTTGGAGGAGTTGAGGCGCGAAGAGACTGCATGGCGGCGGCGGCGGAAGGTGACGCGGCAGGGTAAGCGAGTGAGGAGAGTGAAATCGGAGTGGGTGGAGACGAAGGAGGGGGAGAAACTGGCTGTGGATTGGGAGAGGATGGCCATTGATTGGGAATGGAAGGATTAGGGTTTGGGAGATAGTGCGAGTGTATTGTTGAGAGTGTCAGTTACATAGAGAAGAGAGGGAACACAGTGATGAGGTGAGGAATGCATACTACACTGTACTCTTCAACAACCAGGATGTGGAGGAGAGTTTACATGCCATTTTCATTTTTTAAAAATCCTTTTTCTTATTTTTCTTCATCCTTCAATAAATAAAATAACAAGCATAGGAGTTTATTATTATGAGTGTTAAAAAATACACATATCAAAAAATAACTATTTTATAAATTAAGAAATTTATAAAAAATATCAATTTCTAATCTGCATCCCTCTTTCAACTAATTAACACAACTTTAACTAATTAACACAACTTAAAAAGTTGTGTTAAATTGATTAAAAATAATAATTTTATCCAATTTATTTTGTTATTCCATATATATAGTTGCATACTTAAAGTTAAACTAATTGGAAAAACCTAATAAGCATGATTAGTATTGCTTATATTTTGAAATCACGTTGAAAGAGAGAAACTTTATGATTTATTTCAAAATATATTTTTAAAAAACTAATTAAAAGAATATTCATTTAAAAAATCTTATAAAAAGAGTGACAGACAATTATATATATATATATATATATATATAAAGGTTTTTAAATTTTATTAATCTTGTTTTTTGTTCAAGTTATTTAAAATAAATTAATATTTAATCTTTTAAAAATATGTAAAAGAAAATATTTTAAATTTATTTTTTATAATAATCTTTACTATCATAACATTGAAAATAGGATTAAATTTGTATATTTTAAATTTTGATAACTAAATAATTATTTTAATAGTATAAAATCCAAAGATAAGTTTATCCAAAATTACAAGATTTAAAAACACACTTTTTCTTTAAAATAATAAATTAAATTACATTATATACAAATATTAGTATTATTTTTTTTGTTACTGAACTTAACAAGTGTATTGTGTCTTATACAACCATTAACAAAAATGTACTGCAAATAATAAGTAATAAGTGTTCTGCAAAAATAATACACCACTAATTATTTTATTGAGATAAGGGTTTGCCTCAGAGAAAGGCACACCATAAACCTTAACCATGAGTTACATGTAGAGTTGCATCTCTATTTGTATAGCTACTTGCTTTTTATTTTACTTTACAATTTTTTTTTAAACAAAATAAGTATTTTTATTAAAATAGGTTTCAATTCAATCATATTTGCACAACAACCCCACATTATATCAAGTTTACTAAAATTTTAATAACATAATGCTTAATTTACCATTTTTCATTCAGTAAATCAAGCTTAATAACTTTGTTTAAAAAACATCAAATAAATTGAATTTTAAGCATAATACATACTCTTAAATACAAGAAACCGTTGCTTGGAATATAGTATCTGATTTACTAAAATTTGATATACATAAATATATAAAAATTTCATCCAGCAACTTTAACATTCAAAATTATATCTTCATGAAAATTGACTAAAAAAAAGCCAATAAGTTATAAACGATATCAGAATTTCAGCTCTTTCCAACCAATTGTTCTCTTTTTATATCGAATAAATCCATTACAAAATTATAAATTAAATAAAATTATAATTTCATTTTAAATTAACTAAAACCAAGCTTCATGCAATGACAGTACAAGAATGTTTATTGCATGTAATCAAATCATCTAAGAACTATTAAAATAATAATTATAAAAACAATTAATGTATCATTCATCTCAATCTATACACACTCATTCCGCAATATCCTAGGACAATAAAATATGACAGTTGTCTTCAAGTTGAAGACCCGAACCAGAACCACCTTGTTACAACAATATGCACACTACAACAATTTGGTTACGACATTTTAGTCATGTAATGACCATTAAAACGACCACATCAGAATAAATACTCGCCACTAAATGTTTAGGCCTTGCCAGGAAACACACAAGCTTCTACCCCATTCAGATTATGTTAGACAGCGAATAAGAAACCAAAGATGCGACATTAAATAATGTAATGAACTCAAGAATAAAAACTTGGATGCGGGTGACAAAAAATTATTTGAATAATTTCAAGGAACCGCTAAAATATGTTGCATTACCTATCCCAAACACATGGATGGACTAAGATGATTGTTTCACTCTACAGCCAATAAAAGTAAAAGGAAAAGAAAAAAAGTAAAGGACATAGTATCTAGACCACCATAGACTCCAAAACATTCAATATGCAACTCCAATATTGACGGTATTGGCAGATCTATATCTTTTCTTGCTCCTCCCCAATTTCACCCTGTTTCTCCTCCTGTACGTAAAAACCGCCCCTTCTCTGCCAAGTTAGCAGAAAGATTGGTCATCACCCACCGACTTCCTCCATAGCAATGCAGAACAATAAATTTAGAAAAATAAAAATGAAAAAGCAGACTCCATGTTGCTGACATATAATGCAGACAGCCAAAGGACCGAACACCTGTGCCCAAAAATGGTGATGACCCGACTCATGATATGCAGTTGAGACCCCCACGCAACAAATGCAGATGTATGCAAGAACTAGAAGCCATTAAATAGCAACGTCCTCAAAATGAAATTGCTCTACTAATTGCCAACTTGGCCCATTCGGCAGACTCCTTAATCAAATGATCATCAGATGATAAACACTCTTTGAGGAAGTCTTTGCTAGACACAGATTGCTGAATCAAGGGACCAGCATTACTACCCAAAGTATCCGCTAAATCTCCAAGCACACCAATTGCTGTCTTCGTCACAACATCATCCCTGAAAAGACAAGAGGCACCAATAAATAAATACATAGCAAACAATCCATAAAATTTGAAGATTCTAAATTCACAATCCGACAGGGTAAGAAAATACAGAAATTTACTTACATGTCCTTCTCCATGTACAAACTATCCAAGAATTGCAGCACGTGAGGAGCATAAGGCATCAAAAGCTGGGTTTTTGGGGAACCTTTAAACCCTTGAAAGATCCCTGAGTATGCCTCCAAGATTCCATTTCTCAAAGAATTTGTGTATTCTGTCATGTCATCATCAGCTCCAGCAGTGTGAGCAGAGAGCTCTGCGGCACTTTGAAGCATAGGCATGGCATATAATAGGTACTTCTCAAAATTTTCTCCAATTGCCAAGGCAATGTCTCCAAAACATGAAAAAATGGGAGGCTTAACAGACCTATGCAACTGATTGCTGGACAAATCCTTAAGAAGTTGGGTCATTATCCCATCACAATAAGGCAGTATTTTCTCCTCCAAGGCTCTGCATACATCACCAACCACACCCACTGTGATAGCACAAACCTGATAGTCCTCAAAATTTTGGAGACCCATCTCCAAATACTTGTAAAATTCTGTCATGTATTTTGCAAAATCAGCTCCAGTTGAATACGCCAAAGCTCCAATGGCAAGCATAGCCTCTTCATGAGCTGTTGCACTTCTAGAAGCAAACACTCTCAAAAACAAACTCATTATTTGGTCAGCATACTGCATGAAGTGATATTTCGTTGGTTCAGAAGATCCCAACTTCTGTATGATAACCTGCAAGCAACCACATAAAAGACCTTGTAACTCATTCTGCTTCTCGTCAGATGAGACCTTCTGATTCTCCAGAGTCTGATGGAGCTCCAACATGATGACGGGAACAAGCTGTACCACCATTGGAGCTGTTTCATCATTAGAACACCTCACCACTTCATTTAAGGCTTCATAGGCTGCTGTTCTAAGGCGGGATTCTCCAGCATCCTCTCTGTGAGTTACAGTGAGGAGATCACGAACAATTTCTTCAAAGAAAGGGGTCAAGGGAGAGGATGCAGGGCCAGCATCCTCATACCCTTGGGCAAGAAAATAAAGAGCACCACAAGCCTTCTCAGCAACATTTGGAACATCTTTCATACTCTGAAGCAGCACAGTAATGATCTGTTGGCAGTTTGCCGGAGTGATAATGGGAGTATCCAGAGCTGATCCATGCAAAAATTCAAACATTCGTCCAAGAGTCCATGCAGTCGTATCCTTCACATGATTATTTGGATCTTTCATCAACGCAGACAGCATGAAATTCAAAGCCATATTCACCAGAGGCACAAGTTTATCAAGGGATGGACCTTCTAAAATAGAGCCAAAAGCATATGTTGAGGCTTCCCTTTGCCTCCAATCTGGTTTGGTTATATTATCTTCAATAAATGGCATAACCAAAGGTACAATATCATCACCAACTGTCCGGGCAACTAGTCCCAGACATGTACCTCCAGCCATAGCAATGTTCCACGCTCCTTCATCCTGATCTTGATCTTCTTCTTGTTTTAGAAGAGTCTCCAATAACATGGGAACCAGAAATGAAAGTGCCTGTTTAATAAAATAAAAGCAGGGAACATCTGAGTCCCCACTAAAATCACCTCCATATTCTTCTAATATGTCAATTTCTTCATCGCATATTGAACTCCAAAACTCAATTGCCTGAAGTGCAACCGGCTCTTCATCCTCTTTTACAGCCTTGGCAGTGATATTGAAGATGTCTTGAATATATTGAGCCAACTTCTCATAGTATGTAGAAGAAATGGCTACCAAGCACTCAAATGCAGCTCGTCGAATTCTCAATTCAGGAGATTGGGTGGTCTCACAAACAATTCTCATGATGTAATCACGCTCCATGTCATTAGAAAAATTTGCCTGAGCAAAACCCAAAGCATTATACAATGCTTTAATGGCAGCAAGCCTGACATCATTGTTTTCTTCAGTTGAATTCATTCCCTGAACAACTGCAGTAAGTATCTTATTTACATGATCCTGTTCTACTACATCTGGGGAAACTTCTTCACAAATGTATCCAAGGGTCTCGAGAGTTGCCTGTCTTGTAGGGGCAGGAAGCTGGTGGACATTGGACAAGAGGGATCCTATCAATTCAGGCCACTGTTTATGAGGCAGCTCAATGCCTGCAACCTTAGCAATAACTTGTGATGCAGTTGACCGAGCATCTAGTGAAGGGGAAGAAAGTGTCCTCAACAAGAATGCCTTAATCTGCGCTTTCAAAGTTGGGTCCAATGATAGCCATCTTTGAACAAATTCTATTTTCCTGTGCTGTTCCTTAGCGTCCAGAGCATTCTTGAGAATTAAACCTGCTAACTTCCGACTCTCTGCAGGTTTATCATCATTTGCCAATTCTCCAGCAAGAGAAAACAAGAAACTTGGAAGGTTTTGTTCCTGAAACTGTTTCAAGTTTTCCTCAGCTTGTTTCCTTAATGCACCATCCACTGCTTGTGCATTTAAAAGGATTTGAGTAACCTCCATAGCCATCTGAACCTGAAACATAAATAAAGGATCAAAGGGATGAAAATGTTGTCCACCAAAATATAACAACAAATTTAAGGGATGAAAGATATAACTTAACCAGATAACAATATACAAAATCCATGATTCAAAGGTCCTAACACAATGAAAAAAATACCAAAGAATATAAATAAGGTATGAATAGAAAAAGTTAATACATCCTTGAGAAAAAATTAAAAACAAAAATCTCAAAAAATAGTTTACATCAGAAATCCAATACAAGGCATTAACTACTGTTGCAACAAGTTTAAAAAAGAGGCAAGCTTCAGAAAGATGTAAATTTTAAAACAAGGTATTAACTAGTGTTGGGTAGCCTGACCTAACCCTCTTCTAAACCCTACATGTCACAGCATAAAGAGAACACAACAATAATAGATGTAAGACAATAAGAAATAATCCAAGAAATAACAATCCACAACCCCAATAATTGAAAATGGAGGACAACACATTCCTCAACATACAGCCTTTATCACACTAAAATACAACTAGAGGGAAGTCTCAGCCGATAGAAAATGCAAGAAGATAATAACTCAACATCCATTTGTCACATTTCCCCAACAGGGGAAACTAAACAGTGCAGCAAGAATACCGATTCAAATAAAAACCAGTTCAAATAAAATCAAAACGACAAAATACTAAAAAGGAAAGTTCAAAAAATTACTCTGAGCACAAAGTAAGCAAAAAATAAAAAAATCAGCGAACTGAAGTGAAAACACGATTAAACAAGTATCCTGGATCAGCACTAATGTACAGAAACAGAAAATAAAAGTTGTAATTAGGGATTAACAAGTAAGAGGAAATGGAGGAAGGGATAACTGACCTAGAGCAAGATGACGAGTTGAATCGGCGATGGAAAGGTGAAGAGGGAGTTGGGGCGAGTTGAAACAAGAAAGAGTGAGGGAATGAGCGGCGACTCTGAAACCCTAGCAGAGTGTGGGAAAAGGCAGAGACGCCAATATTTTAAGTTTTTGTGTGTTCAACACTTGCTTTTTTATATTCGCTGTACGACACACCAGGAGGGAAGCTAAACAATATCAGCCTTTGATTCAAATATGATTGATCTGGGCGCTACGATCTCTCTATCAACGGCTCCATTTTGAAATGCCTGCACGATCTTGATTTCATTTGGGGCCACGCGACACTGACCGCGCGTGTGTATGGTCTCCAGGTTCAAATCAATTGCCATATGATGTGAGTTATGGGTCGATTTTTTTTTTTTTTCTACACACCGTGTCAATGGGCTTTGCAGTAACTAGATTACGGGGTATTATAAACGTTATCATTATAGTTTATTATTTTATCAAATTAAACATGATATATATTAATAACAAATCATCAGAAATAAATTAATATTAATTATATTAAATTTTTAAAACAATTAAAATAACATAATCAATTATTAAATTTTAATTTCAATTAATAAATTATGTAGATAGCATTGACATATTCTATTTTTTAATAAGTTCAATGAACTTATACAGTTTATTTATGTTAATTAATTTAAAATTATAATTTATAAATAATATAAAAGCATACAATCATAGATTAGTTTTAAAATCAAGCATAAAAAAATATGTAATTGAATTTTATTTAATTTTAATTTAATTAAAATTTTGAACTTATATGTATATAATTTATTAATATAAATGAAAGGGGTAATAATTAAAACAATCAGACATATAAACAAATTATACAAAGGAATAGAATATTATTTAAAGATTTTAAGATTATATATTTCTAACTTTCTCTCGTTTATATATCATTTAAATTTATCAATTATATTTAACATTAGACTTAAAATTATATTTAAATTTTAATATTATATTTAACTTTAAATAGATAATATTATATTTCAATATAATAAATAATTACATTTTATTTTATTTTGTAATTATAAATTTGAATAAATTTAACAAAAACAGATTAAAAAATATAAAAAAATCATAATTTTAGTTTTTATATTTTGTATTCCCTTTTTAAGTATCTTAATTATTGGTTCTATTATTTGTTACATAGTATTAAGGTGAGCTAATACGAAGAAGGATAAACACTACCTGCCACGTGATAAGTTAAAAATAGACAAGTTCTTTTTTTTTCATTCAAATTTTTTGTAATTCTTTATAGTCTATTGTGGATTGAGTCAGTTTAATAGAAAAATATTTTAAAAAATTTAATCAATTAATTAATTTTTTAATTATATAACTTGAAATTCAATTTATCTCACTTGTTGTTCTGTTTTTAAAATTTAACCTATTACACACAAATTCATTTTACTATATACAATTTGCATTAAATATATTTATGCTAAAACCCTGGCTACTTGAATACATAAAATATTTGTTTTGGATAGTTTTTTCCTTTGTTATTTTTACAAAAAGATTCCCAACTTTTTTTCTCTAATAACACTCACCATCTATAATTAAACACTAAAAGATAAAATTATTAACTTTCAACTAAAAATAAAAGTTTTATGAATGTGAAATCATTCAACGATAAATGGTTAATAAAAAAAAAAGTATTTTTCATTACACGATTAGATTATTCACACACTTGTTATATTACAAGAAATATAAAGTTGAACACTAGTTCAACTTAGCAAAACAAGTTACAATCATCAAAAACTACAAAGTAATTTGGTTGATGCTATTATTAAAGACTTCAGAACCTGAATCAAATATGTTGAAGAAAACTGAACCAAATAAGTTAGAATTTTTTATTATTAAAAAATTAATAGTCAAATAGAAAAGTACTATATTTTATACTATAGTTTTGTTTTATTGTTAAAATCGATAAAATTGTATAATGTTTATATTGGTTATTCTTTGTATTTCATGTAAAGTTTTATTAATTACATTCCTAACTTAATTTTAATATAATACTAATTTAAAATAATGAACTTCTTGTTATGCACAAGGTAAAATGTTTAGGACATCTTTAAAATCATAAAATTGGAAACATGTCATTGTCTATGTAATATTGAAATTATTGTCACATTTTTCAATCAGATTAGCAATTTTTTTTTCATTACTCTTATTAGAAAAATGATTTTTTTTAAATAATTTGTGAAACAATTCATTATAGCATAAGGAATTAAAGAAATTATTTTAAAAAAATATTTGATTTATAAAAACGAAACAAAATTAATTGTCAGATTACAATTTCAATATTTTAAATATTTCCATATAAAATATTGTATCATCTAAAATAAAATAAAAAGACTAAAAGAATTTAATTTTAAAAAGTAAGAAAATGTTTTTTTAATAATTAATATATAAAAATGAAAAAGCAATTTCAATATTTTATAGCATAAAATATTTTCAAATTTTAAAATGAAATTCTAATATTTTTGAAAAATATAATTAACCTAAAATGTTTTTTTTTCTTAATAGATGATGATATAATATTGATTATTAAATTATAACCTAACGTTTAAATATTTTAAATCGATGTCTTAAAGCAATCTAAATTGTTTTTTTATCAAACAATTTTATTATAATTATAATAGTTCAAAATAAACTATTAATTATTTTTTAATATATTTTTCTTGAAAAAATAAGATAAATTGAACATTAGATATAAATATTAAAATTAAGATAAGTTAATATTGTAAACAAATTATGATTGAAAATAATTAAAATTTAAAATTTTGATTTTATTATTTAATGATGATAAACGTAAATTATTAATTTTCCAGTGTCATCATTATATTGTAATTATTAGTTAATTAACAATATTTGTTGGTTGTTTAGCTTTTTTATATTAATTAATTTAATGGGTGCTTAATACTTTTAATCTTAATTTTGGTGAAAATTTGTTTACCTATACTTCATTATTTTTATATATTCATATTTTGATATCATTTTTCTTCAAAAGTTAAATCAATTTTACTTGACTCATTAGTGTTGGAACTAAAACTGTTTTTATCCGTAAAAATAAACACTATAAATTTTTTAAAATAAGTTTAGTTTAAAACTTTGCACTTTTGTTCAAGTGATGATAAATATTAATTATTAAATTTTCACTATAAGTTCCATTTTGTAAGCTGTTAAATATTGTTTAGATATTATTTGATATTGTTAAAATATTGTTTATATATTATTTGATATTGTTAATATATTGTTAGATATTGTTTAGATATTATTTGATATTGTTAAGATATTAAACAATATCTTTTGTTTATTCGGTTACTTTCAGTTACTCTTTTAGTTGTATCTCTCTATTATAAATAGACTACCCTATGTGTGATTTATACACAAGGGAGATTAATCTCAAACTCTATTTCTTTTATATTCAACATGGTATATAGAGCTTAAGGTTATTTTAATTTTTTTTTTCGCCTTTGACCATTGTTGGAGCCGCCACCATCGCCGTTATCGCTGTCAGTTAAACTGATATTCCACATCAGAAAAAGTTATTTTTGTTATTGGATATTATTTGGTAGTGTGAAAGTGCATGTCTAAGAAGGTTCTGACAAGGAAAGACTTGGTATATAAGCGTGTCCATTGGTGAACCACCTCTCTTTCCTGGGAACTTACCTGGTGTACTGGTTCACACCGCTGTCACTATCGCCTCCGCCTTTTATGACTTCTTCCGCTACTAAGTTATTATACACCAATGATACCCAACGTCTTTATGATGTCTGTTCTAAATTTGTAGATGTTATTACCTCTAAACATCAAGATTCTATGACTGATTATATGGGCAAAATTCATGCTCTTTTTCATGAGTTCAATGGGTTATTGCCTCCTTTCCCCGACCTTGCCACCGAGATAACACAACGATCAAAGTTCTTCATGCTAGGGCATTACACGGACTTGCTGATCAATATTCACATATTCGTGATCAGATTTTGGGTTCTCCGATTGTCCTCACCTTGACATCGACCTGCTCTACTCTTTTACGTATACCAACAAAACTCAACCCTGACATAACTGCTTCTGTTAATGATTCTTCTACATTGGTATCTCACCGCGATAACCGAACTCACCCTCGCAAACAGGGAAAAGGGCGTCCTACGTGTGAACATTGTGGCAAGCTAGGTCATAAGATTGACCAGTGTTATGCATTACATGAGTGTGAACATTGTGGCAAGCTAGGTCACAAGATTGATAAGTGTTATGCATTACATGGTCGTCCTCCTCGATCTGCTGCAGTTGGTCAAACTGATCTTTCCCCACCTTTATCTGCTAAGGATCCTCCTTCTTCTATTTCATCAGACACACATGTTATGTTCAACAAATTTCTCAAATGGTATAAGGATCAACAGTCTTCTAGTTTCATTGTGTCTGTTGCACACACAGGTACATCTTTTGTTGGTCTGACCCAATCTTCTTCTGGTCCTTGGGTTTTTTATTCAGGAGTCATTGATCATATTACTGGTAACAAATCTTTGTTCTCCTCTTTATCCTCTCCTAATCCTTTACCTTCTGTTACACTAGCTGATGGCTCTAGAGTATCATCTCATGGTGTTGGAACTGTTAAACTTTTTCCCTCTTTAATCATTGATAATGTTATTTATATCTCTGGGTCTCCTTTTAACTTGTTATCCATCAGTCGTCTAACTCGTTTTCTTGATTGTGTTGTTTCTTTTACCAACAATTTTGTGTGTTTACAGGATCGAAGTTCGAAACAGGTGATTGACATAGGATGTGAGTCTCATGGTCTTTATCATCTTCGTCCCTTTACACATGTTGGTGCAGTTATAGAGTCTCCCTCTCTTCTCCATGCTCAGTTAGGTCATCCAAGTCTTGCCAAGTTACAACAGTTTGTCCCTGTCTTATCTAAGTTGTCTAGTTTGGCATGTGAGTCGTGTCAATTAGGCAAACATAGTCGTACTTCCTTTCCTCGTAGTGTCACACGTGGTGCTTCATTCCCTTTTGCTGTGGTTCACTCTGACATTTGAGGACCTAGCCGCGTTAAGTCTACTTTAGGTTTCCAATACTTTGTTACTTTCATTGATGATTATTCCTGATGCACTTGGTTATTTTTGATGAAAAATCGTTCTGAATTATTTCATATCTTTCAAATTTTTTTCAATGAAATTCAAACTCAGTTCGATATTTCTATTAGAGTTTTGCGCAGTGATAATGGTCGTGAATATCTTTCTCGTTCTTTTAAATAATTCATGGCTTCTCATGATATTTTGCATCAAACTTCTTATGCTTATACACCTCAACAAAATGGTGTAACTGAACGTAAAAATAGACATCTTATTGAAATAACTCACACTCTTTTAATTCATGGAGATGTTCCTCAGCATTTTTTGGGTGATGCTCTTCTTACTGCATGTTATCTCGTTAATCGTATGTCATGTTAGATGAACTAAGTGTTCTTCATAATAGTGGAACTTGGGAATTGGTCTCGTTATCGTCTGGGAAATTTGTTGTTGGTTGCAGGTGGGTGTTTGCTATCAAAGTTGGACCTGATGGTACTATTTATCGCCTCAAAGCTCGTCTTGTGGCCAAAGGTTATACTCAAATTTTTGGGTTGGATTATGGAGATATCTTTTCCCTCGTGGCAAAGATGATTTTTGTTCGTTTATTTATCGTCATGACTGCTCTTCAACAATGGTTTCTTTATCAACTAGATGTTAAAAATATTTTTCTCAATGGTGATTTGCAAAAATAAATCTATAAGGGATATCAAAAGTCACTTAGCCTCTTTGCTTTAAGCATATGGTCTTTGACAACAAATACCCAATTCACTTTGATTTTGTGGTAGATACAGTACATGAGAACTAGGCCACCTTCATTTAGCACTACATGATTGCTCCCCCTAAGAGTAAGCTGTCAGGCCACTATGAATGAAAGCAACCTTTCTTCAAGTTTAAGCTTCCCAGTATTGAAGGAACTCATAGAGTCACGCTTATCTTTTAGGCAGGAACGAAAATACTATACTTTGTTGAAATCTTCTACAGTAGTAGTATATCCTTTAGTGACTTTGACTCCTTCATTCTTGAGGCCAGCAACATTTTTCCAGATAGTGGGAGTAACTTCAATGTCCACTCCTTTGAC
Organism: Sphenostylis stenocarpa; assembly: GCA_963425845.1. Taxonomy (NCBI): domain Eukaryota; kingdom Viridiplantae; phylum Streptophyta; class Magnoliopsida; order Fabales; family Fabaceae; genus Sphenostylis; species Sphenostylis stenocarpa. The sequence goes on along the minus strand of OY731400.1, from coordinate 13,230,543 downwards.
TTTAGATTTAAGAGTGAAACCTTCAAAGGACAAGTTAATAAAGAAAACTTTGATGAGTTTAGGATAAATTCTACCATTGAGTTCTAAGAAGCTTTGAAGTTTCTGATGTTGCAGTAGTTTTCGTAACCCTTTGAATCCTTCAGCATCCAACCACGAGAATTTCAATATTTTGGGGAGATTGATCTGTTTCCTGCTCATTTCATGAATGAACAACCCTATTTTCTCTTGGTTCCCATTGAACCAAGTTTCAATGAGCCATCCTCCTAAAATTTCTTGAGCAACAGTTAAGGATTCACCTCTGTTGAACTTATTTCTTCCAGATTTGGAGCGCTTGAACATGGTGATTGAGAAGTGAACAAAATACCTTCCTAGGAGTAAACATAGGGTTTTTGAACAACTAAGGAATAATACGAGAAATGTGAGAATTATGACTCTTGAAGTACTTTGAATAATCAAATTTGTTGTGTAGTGAGTTGCATCAGCTTTTTCCCTGCATCAGAAACAGAAAAGACAGAAAAGAAACAATGGGTGCAGCAATTTAATCCTTTACCTGCATCAGTTAAGATAATCTCCAATCACAAGTGGCCAGCGTGAATTACTGATGGAATTGGATAGATATCACATTTAATAGGGTAGCTGAAGCGGTAAAAGAATTTTGTAATTGTAAATGCACTTAATTCAATCTGCAGTAAACAATCAAAAACATACAATACTAACCCTAGAAAATTAATTGATTGTTTTACCATATAATCAATCAATTTCACTAAAAGTGATAAAAGCAAATATCAAAAAGAAAATGAATCGATTAAATCAAAAGTTTAATCGATTAATTCAGAAGAAAACATGCAGAGTGAGAAAAATTTAATGAAATAAACCAATTAAATATTTTAATCGATTATTCTTACAGTGAGTCAAGAATAGAAATTGAAAACTAGGAAATTAACAGATTATTTCTCAAGTTTAATCGATTAAAAGCACACATAACCAGGAAATTAACAGATTATTTCTCAGAAAAAGAATCGATTAATCATTATATTAATCTGTTCAAAAACACAGAACCAGAATGGAGAAACTATTCTACAATACAAAATAGATCCATAATACATATTAAGTCTATCTCTAGGCAGTGGTTTGGTGAACAAGTCAGCCAATTGTTTATCAGTATCAATGAATAAAATTTCACAATCACCCCTAGAAACATGTTCTCTAATAAAGTGATGTCTAATTTTAATATGCTTAGTTCTAGAGTGTTGAATAAGATTTTTAGTCAGATTGATTGCACTAGTTTTATCACAAACCAAAGGTACCGTCTTGAGAAGCACCCCATAATCATTCAATTGTTGTTTGAGTTTGGGCACAACAACTCCCAGCTGCAATATATTCAGCTTCTGCAGTTGAAAGAGCCACACACGCTTGTTTTTTGCTGTGCCATGATATGAGGCTGCTCCCTAGTAAGTGACATGTACCAAAGGTACTTTTCCTATCTAATTTACAACCTGCAAAGTCAGAATCAGAAAATCCAACAAATTTAAGAGATACCTGTAAGATACCATAGACAAACATTGATGGTTCCTTTAAGATACTTGAGAATCCTTTTAGCAGCAGTGAGATGAGATTCTTTTGGATTTGCCTAGAATCTAGCACAAAGGCAAACACTGAACATAATGTCAGACCCACTAGCAATGAGGTAAAGAAGAGATCCAATCAAACATTTGTATTTAGTTTGATCAACAAATTTCCCCTTTTCATCTACATCTAGACAACAGTTAGTAAACATGAGAGTGAAGGATTCTTTGCAATTATACATATAAAATTTCTTCAACAACTCAATACAGTATTTAGATTAATTTAGGAAAATATCATTCTTTAATTGCTTAACTTGAAGACTAAGGAAGAAAGTCAGTTCTCCCATCATAGACATATAAAATTCGCTTTGCATTTCTTTAACAAATTTATTACACAAGGTATTATTAGTAGAATAAAAAATGATATCATCAACATAAACCTGCACCAAAATAATGTCAGATCCAGATTTCTTAATGAATAGAGTTTTATCAACTTCACCTCGTTTGTATCCTTGATCAGTTAAGAAGTTACTTAGCCTCTCATACCATTGTTTAGGGGTGTGCTTTAATCTATAAAGAACCTTTTTCAGTTTGTAGACATGGTCATGATGTTTGTGGTCTTTAAAACCAGGAGGCTGAAAAACATAAACTTTTTCATTGATGAATCCATTTAGAAATGCATTCTTGACATTCATCTGAAGCAATTTGAAACCACTAATACAAGCATAAGCTAATAACAATCTAACAACTTCAAGTCTAGCTACGAGTACAAAGGTTTCATCAAAATCTATTCCTTCCTGTTGATTATATCCCTTGGCTACTAACCTAGCTTTATTTCTAGTAATAATGTCGTGTTCATCTAATTTATTTTTGAATACCCACTTAATACCAATTATATTGATATCTTTGGTTTTAGGAACTAATTCCCACACATAATTTATCATGCATGACATTAATCCAATATTCATCATTTAATGTATCCTTAACAGATTTAGGTTCAATTTGTGAAATAAATGTCATAAGATTGCAAAATTGATTAAGAGAAATTCTAGTGGATACTCCCTTATTGATTTGTCCAATCACATTATCTAGAGAAAGATTTCTTGTGACAATCCAATCTTTAGGAAGCTCATCCAAGCAGTCTTCTTCTTGTTCTTCAACAATTCCCTCTGTTGAGTCAGCTTTTGTAGGGTCAATCACTTGATCACTTTCTTCAACAAGATCAGTAGTGCATTGTTCTGTATTTCCAGGAAGTTTTAACCGATAAAAATTATCAGCTAATTCGACATCATCTTCAGTACCTGCTAGATTTCTCTGTAACACTTGAGGAGACTAATTAAAAACAACATGTACTGATTCTTCAACAGTTTTAGTCTTAAATTATAAATTCTATATGCATGACTGTTAGAAGAATAGCCAAGAAAGATCTATATCAAATTTTTCATCAAACTTGCCAATATTTTCTTTCCCATTGTTTAAAACAAAACATTTAGATCTAAAAACCCTGAAATAGTTTGTGTTGAGTTTTCTTCCTTTGTAAAGTTCATATGGAGTTTTCTTAAGAATGAGTCTTATCAAAACTCTATTCAGAACATGACAAGCAATGTTTACAATATCTGCCCAAAAGTTTTTAGGTAAAGAATTTTCACAAAGCATTGTTCTAGCAAGCTCCACAATGGATCTGTTCTTTCTTTCCACAATATCATTCTATTGAGGAGTTCTTGGAGCATAAAAGTTGTGTTTTATGTCATACTTTTCACAGAATAATTCAAACTTTTCATTTACAAATTCTCCACCATTGTCACTTTGAATAGAGGTAATGAAATAACCTTTCTCATTTTGTAAAGCCTTGGCAAGCTTTTTAAAAGATCTGAAAGAATCTGATTTGACTTTTAGAAAATTAGTCCATGTAAATCTGGAAAAATCATCAACAATTACCATGATATAAAGAATACCACCTAGGCTTTTGTTTCTTGAAGGACCAACCAAATCTAAGTGGAGCAGTTCCAAAGGTCTACAAGTAGAAACAATGTTTTTAGTTGAAAAATAATTTCTAGTTTGTTTACCTTTTAAACAAGCTTCACATATTTTGTCTTTCAAGATTTGAAGCTTAGGCAGTTTAGAAACTAAATCTTTAGAAATTAATTTGCCAAGATGACTAAGATGAATATGTGCAAGCCTTCTATGCCATAACCAAGATTCTTCTTCTTTAGTAAGAAGACAACTTTGAGATGAGTTAGAATGCTTGATATCTAGCATGTAAATGTTGTTTAATCTCTTACCAACCAACATTACCGTATCAGATTTTGTCTCACAGATTAGACAAATTTCTGGTTTAAAGATAACCTTGTGACCAAGATCACATAATTGGCTTATGCTAATTAAGTTGTGCTTGAGACCTTCAACAAATAGAACATTGTGAATGGTCACGGTCTCACCATCTCCTATGTCTCCAGATCCTAAGATTCTTCCCTTGTTATTATCTCAATATGTTACGTGACCTCCATTCTTCAATATCAGCTTCTGAAATTTGGAAATATCACCTGTCATATGCCTTGAGCAACCACTGTCCAAGTACCAAAGAGATTCTTGCTGCTGTTCCTGAAAAATCAAGCATCAAGTATTTGGTACCCTTAAATAATTTGGGTCCTTAATGGTCAAGTTTTCTGTTTGACATATTTTGGAACCCATCTCATTTTTTCCTGTGGCACAAGATGTTTTCTAATATGACATAATTTTACAGTATGCCCTTTTTTCATACAATAGAAATAAGATGAGAAGGGAGATGATGTTGATTTTCTGAAAGAGAAGAAATTCAAATACCTTTTGGTTTTAACCCCAAACTTAGATTTATAACCAATACCAGTATGATCTAAAACACAGTTTTGAGACCCAAGAAGTGCATCTAAATTTGCTTTACCTTGAGTAAATTTAGATAAAGTTTTAATCAAATACTCAACTTTTTTTCTGCAGAGAGATACACTTTTCACAATCTTTGTTAGCAATAGCATTATCATAAGATGAATTATTATAGATCATTTCAAGATGTTCCATGTCTGTTTTGCATTCTAATAATTCTTCTTCCAGAACTTTAATCATATTCTCTAACCAGTTATTTAGTCCTTTTAACCGATTATTTGTATAAGATAAATTCTTAGCTTCATCATGCATTTCATTGAAAGCAGTTAATAATGTGTTGTAATTCATTTCATTCTCTGTGGGGGTTGAACTTACACGGGATGAAGAAGATTCATAGCCAGTCATTAAGCATAGATTCACTTCTTTACTTTCAGATCCAGAACTTGAGGATGAATCATTGTCTTATCAGGCTATATAGGCCTTCTTCCCTTATACCTCATGTCTTTCTTGTTTTGATTCTTGGATTTTTCTGCACAGTCACTTCTTATATGTCCCTGCTTACCACAAGAATAACAAGTATAAATATTTTGAAGAGAATAAGTTCTTTTATCATTGTACCTTTTAATTTGACTAGTTTTGTTCTTCTTCTTAAGAAATTTCCCAAACTTCTTAACCAACAAATTAAGATTCTCAGATCCTTCTTTATCAGAATCACTACTTTCTTCAATTGTCTTGAAAATAATGTTTATGTTTTTCTTTTCTGCATTTTCTTGTTCTTTAAACCTGTTAATCTCCAACTCATATTCCCTTAGCTTACCAAATAGTGAGGCAATAATCATCTCAGTTAAGTTTTTTATTTTGATATGGCTGTCACTTTTGGTTGCCAAGATCTGTCCAAACATTTTAGGATCTTGATGTTTGACTCTTCCTTGTCAAACGTCTTGTCTAATCGAATGAGATGGTTGACATATGTGTAAATCTTTTCTAATCATCAGCAATGGTTTCACTTTGTTGCATCTTGAACAATTCATAATCTCTGAAATGTTGCACATCTGTAATGCTTTCTTGCCTTTTTCACATTAGAGGTACCTTCGTGAGTAACTTCTAAAATCTCCTACATTTTTTTGGCAGAAGCACATTGAGAAACCCTGAAAAACACATCAAGATTTAAGGCAGATGTAATAATATTCTTAGCAGTATAGTCATATTGAACTCTCCTATTTTTAACATCAGTTAAGTCAGCCCAACCTTTTTCGATAATTTTACCATCCACTGTATGGGTTGGTTTGAAAAATACCATTAACAATTGTATCCCAAATACCCCTATCAAGAGATTCAATAAAGATTTTCATTCTTACCTTCCAGAAGGGATAATTTACACCACAAAATAAAGGAAGCTTGTTGATGGAGGCTTCTTCAGAAAAAGTCATCTTTCCCTCAGCCATTTAAACTTTCTTGGACCGAATTCTTGAGTAACTTACAAGAACCAGCTCTGATACCAATTGTAAGAATTAATGATTGAGTTCAAAAGGGGAGGTGAATTGAACTTTGAAACTATTTTTTTTAAATGTTTTTCTTGTGGAAGAATGATTAATCTTTATTCAATCTTTTATTAGACAAATTCGGTTTTTAACAAAGCAAGAATATAAAACAGGAATGAAAAGAGAAAAGTGCAAAAATACAACATAAGAGTTTTTATACTAGTTCACTCTTTCCAAGAGCTACATCCAGTTCTTGACAAACCTGTCAAGTTCCACTAAAGTCAAGTGAAGATACAAACCAGTAGATACAAACTAATCTACCTTGCAACATCACAAGATAAACTCTTGAAAAACCACCCAATAACCAAACTAGTCACTGTAACCAGTGCAGATTCTAACACAATCTACATAATCAAAATTCATGCAAAGTATTGGAAAAGATAAACCTGAACAATAGCTTTTGTAATACAAAAGTCCAGAAGCAAATTTCTTAACATAGAACTTCCTCTCTTAAAGATCTTTCAACAATCTTGATCAAAGCGTCTTATGATATAAATGTGTATGAATGCTCAGAGAAACACAAGAATATGAGAGCTCAACTCTTATATTTGATACGACAATAACAAGAGTGTGACAATAACAATAAAGAGGAAGAAGATGGTCAAAGAAAAAAACACTTATGTGTAGAGTTATTAATCCTTATATATATAATAAATCATATTATCAAATTAATTTATTATACATATATTTTTAGTAGAAGAATATTTTTTAATTTTATTTTAAAAAATATATAATTTTATAAAACAGATAAGTTCATAAATCTACGAACTAGCCTAATTTAAGTCATTACCTAAATAGATAGAAAAAAATGACCTGAACATATTTATGTTATAATTGTTTTTTGCCTATAACCTATTTTCATATCTTTTAAATTGAACTAAATTTATATTAACACTTTTAATACATAATTTAAAAATTATATTTCTCATAGAAATTGATTAATTACTCTTATTTTACTATAAGATTTATTCTATTTGTAACAAAAATTGAAAAAAAAATTATTACGATTTTAAATATATATTTTAGTGCTTATGTTCGTTTATGGAGATGATATCCAATAAAATTAAAATTACTTAATATTTTTAATTATTTAATTTAAATATTTTTAAACACTGTTTTTTTTAAGTCTTATAATATGATATAATATTAAATGTGTTATATTTTTAAAAGTTAACAAAATTTCAAAATTTAATAGAAGTAAATCATTCAATTATTTTGTGTATTTAATTTATATATATATATATATATATATATATAAAATTGAACTAATTAAAAAATAAAATTGAAAATTAATAAAAAATATATTTTTTTTCAAAATTTTAATTATTTATTTTAAAATGGATCGATTTATTTTATTCTATTGGATAATAAAAATTTGATTTAATTTAAATTAAATATATATTATTAAAATTAAAATATAAAATAGATCAATTTAGATTTTTGTAAGATGTTATTTTTTAAATTAAATATAAACTTATTTTAAAATTTTAAATATCATAATTAATTATTTATGGTATTTTTATAATGTATTTATTTAATAAATAATTATTTTATTATAATACATTTAATAACTTTATAATAAAAAATAAAAATAACTTAAAGTATAAAATATTAATTTAATATGATATAATTTTTAATAAATAAAATAAAAAAATAGATTAAATTTTTATGTTTAATTTGAATGATTTATTTAGTATAAAATTAAAACAAATAGCATACGTACCCCTTATTTGAATTTGTAGTTTTACATAAATTAAGATTTTATTATTTTTAGCAAGTTTAATTTTTTAAAATATGAAAGCTAAGAGTTTGTTGAATTTAAAAAAATATATATCATCTTAATCAAAATTTATACATAAATTGTTGTGGTATCATATATTATAACGTGATACCACAAAATTTTATATGTAAGTTTTTGTTAATGGTGATAGACAATCATATATTCTAACTGAATTAAAAATTCAGTTAGAATGCTTACTGAGTTTTTTTATTGATCACTCTTTAATCATAAGATCTCAATTTTATAATGTCAACAATATTTTAAGAATAATGATTTGTTACATGGGTACATTTTATAATTAAATTATAACTTTGTAATATATAAGATGTTTTATTTACCTATTATAAGAATAATATATTTAAATCTAATATTAATATGTTATTAGCTTTATATTAATTTAATTTGATAAATAAACAAATAAAGTATTTAAATCTATATAAAAATATATAAAATATTTAATAATATATAATAATAATATTATAATTTATACTGATAGTACATGGAAGAATATACTAGAGTTTTATGAGGATTGATAAGGTTGACCCTTAACAAATAGGTTGAGGTCAGCAAGATGGACGGCAGAGATGTTCCCAACACCAGAAAGAATGCTATTGGCTGGAACAACGGATTCCCGAATTCTCATTGGTCCATGTCACCATCTATGACATGTTTCAGCGTCAAGCTTTAGGTTCAGGAAAAGACCAGGCTTTGCTAGAGTGACCCTTCGTCACTCTACATAAAAGGCCTCTTGTCTCGTGCCATTGCAAAACACCATAACCATTTACAGTCTCTGTTTACCTTCAACTTCCACTCAACCATTCCAACCGAATTCGTTAATTTTCTCCAGAAAAACAGAAAGAGTGAGGACGAGTAGTTTGAGAGACAGCAATGGCTGGCTCGTTGGCACGCCGTTCTCTGATTGTTCTTGCTATTATTTCCTTCGGTAATTTTCATGACCTAATTATAGATCTGATTATTTTATTTTATTTTATAGCTTTTCATCTGTTTTTGTTTCAATGCGCCAGTGAAAAGAATGCAACCAGATCTCGCTTTGTTTTAATCTTTTTGGATTTGTTTTGTCTGATTCGTTTTGTTAACTGTTGCCTAGCGGCAGATCAGACTAGAGAGTGTAGTGAGATGTTAGACAATAGTTGTTAGTGATTTTGTAAATCGTGCTGTGGATTAATTCTGCAGTTCCGCATTTCAGTGACGTTTTTGTTGGGAAGTCACGTTTGAGTAATGTAATAAGCTTTTCTATGCATCTGAGGATTTGGTTAACAGTGAAAATATAACTTTTTTTTTAATATTGTTATTTTAGTTTGTTGATACAGATTTTTATCATTAATCTAAGTGATTAGATTTTTTAATTTGTTGATTAAGATTGTTTCTGTGTATGTATTTTCAAAGTGTTGTTTTTTTCATTTTTTTATTTGAATACGACAATATCATGCAGTTTCCCTCCGCAGATAATTGAAACTTGGAAGAAAACAGTATAGGTTATAGTAACGGATCCATATATTATTTTGTGTAGTTTATGACTCTGTTTAACGGGCATGTCATTTGTCAAGCACAATTATATGTAAATGCAGAAATCAATTCATTTATTGAGTTTCAGTATTGTAAAAATGCAATTGTATACTAACATTGATAAATTTGTACATAGGATGTCTATTTGCAATTTCCATTGCAAAGGAAGAAGCCACCAAATTGGGGACGGTCATTGGGATTGATCTTGGAACAACCTATTCTTGTGTTGGTGTTTATAAGAATGGCCATGTTGAAATCATAGCCAATGACCAAGGTAACCGTATCACTCCATCGTGGGTTGCCTTCACGGACAGCGAGAGACTCATTGGTGAGGCTGCCAAGAATCAGGCAGCAGTCAACCCCGAAAGGACCATTTTTGATGTCAAGAGACTTATTGGGAGAAAGTGAGGCATCCTCTAGTTTTTTATTTAGGACATATCGATTTATGGAATTAAAGGTGTCTGACTCGTATCCTCTTTCAGGTTTGAAGATAAGGAAGTTCAAAGAGACATGAAACTCGTTCCTTATAAGATTGTCAACAAGGATGGAAAACCTTATATTCAGGTGAAAATTAAGGATGGTGAGACTAAGGTGTTCAGCCCCGAGGAAATCAGTGCCATGGTTCTGATTAAGATGAAGGAAACCGCGGAAGCATTCCTTGGAAAGAAAATAAATGATGCTGTGGTCACTGTACCAGGTAACTGGCCCAAATCAGGATATTATGTTTGTAATCTTGATTTTTTTTCATTTTTTTAATTTTTATTTTTTAAATTCTCACATTTATTCTTTCAAATACACAGCTTACTTCAATGATGCTCAAAGGCAGGCCACCAAGGACGCTGGTGTCATTGCTGGTCTCAATGTTGCTAGAATTATTAACGAACCCACTGCAGCTGCCATTGCCTATGGATTGGACAAGAAAGGTGGCGAGAAGAACATTCTAGTCTTTGATCTTGGAGGTGGGACATTTGATGTCAGTATCTTGACAATTGATAATGGTGTTTTTGAGGTTCTTGCTACAAATGGAGATACTCATCTTGGAGGTATTTTTCTAATGAGTCTTAATATGATGAAATTATTATATAGAAAAAAGATTATTCTTTCCACAAAATTTTCCTCTGATGTTATTGCATGCTTTATCTACTTCCCGTACCAGGTGAGGACTTTGATCAGAGAATAATGGAGTACTTCATTAAATTGATCAAGAAAAAGCACGGAAAGGACATTAGCAAGGACAATAGAGCACTCGGCAAGCTGAGGAGAGAGGCCGAGCGTGCAAAGAGAGCTCTCAGTAGCCAGCATCAGGTCCGCGTGGAAATTGAATCACTTTTTGATGGTGTTGATTTCTCTGAGCCACTCACTAGAGCTCGGTTTGAGGAGTTGAACAATGACTTGTTCCGGAAGACTATGGGACCAGTGAAGAAGGCTATGGAAGATGCTGGCTTACAGAAGAGTCAGATTGATGAGATTGTTCTCGTCGGTGGAAGCACAAGGATTCCAAAGGTTCAACAGCTTTTGAAGGACTACTTTGATGGAAAGGAGCCAAACAAGGGTGTCAACCCCGATGAAGCAGTTGCCTATGGTGCTGCAGTGCAAGGAAGCATTTTGAGCGGAGAGGGCGGTGAAGAAACCAAAGGTAACGTAGTGTGCAATCTTTTTTTTTTTTTTCATTACTTGTCCAGAAGTTGGAAGCATTATTCATAGAACAAGTAAATTGGTTAGCATTACACTTTCTAATTGTTGTGTGGCACTATGGATCTAGATATCCTTCTTCTGGATGTGGCTCCCCTCACCCTTGGAATTGAAACTGTTGGTGGAGTGATGACTAAGTTGATTCCCAGAAACACCGTTATCCCTACCAAGAAATCTCAGGTCTTTACCACCTACCAGGATCAGCAGACTACTGTCTCCATTCAGGTATGATTTCATTGTTCGATTGCTTTAAAGTGCATGATGCTCGTTTCTCTTCTAAATCCAAAAGTAGATTTCGGTAATTCAATTTCTTTTCTTAACACGTAGGTTTTCGAAGGTGAGAGGAGTCTCACAAAGGACTGCCGTCTGCTTGGGAAATTTGATCTGTCAGGAATTCCTCCAGCTCCAAGGTATGTTAACTGCCTTCATGATGCTAGTGTGCTGTCGAAATGTTGCTTCTATTGATGTTTGTAACTGATTCGTGTGTTATGTGGTGATTGAAAAGGGGTACCCCTCAAATTGAAGTGACCTTTGAAGTTGACGCAAATGGGATCCTGAATGTTAAGGCAGAAGACAAGGGCACTGGAAAATCAGAAAAGATCACCATTACAAATGAAAAGGGACGTCTAAGCCAGGAGGAAATCGAGAGAATGGTGCGTGAGGCGGAGGAGTTTGCGGAGGAAGACAAGAAGGTGAAGGAGAGGATTGATGCTCGGAACAGTCTTGAAACCTACGTCTACAACATGAAAAACCAGATCAATGATAAGGACAAGCTGGCTGACAAGTTGGAGGGAGATGAAAAGGATAAAATAGAGAGCGCAGTGAAGGAAGCATTGGAATGGCTTGATGACAATCAGAGTGTGGAGAAAGAAGAATATGAAGAGAAGCTCAAGGAGGTGGAAGCCGTTTGCAATCCAATCATCAGCGCTGTGTATCAGAGATCAGGAGGTGCCCCAGGTGGTGCATCAGGCGAGGACGACGATGATTCTCACGACGAACTCTAAAGATGTTTGTTTTAGTTATGACGAGAAACAATAGATTAGTTGGAGTCTGTTAATTCTTATGATAGCTGGGAATTAAGAATTTCCCCTGCGCTTGCTTTTTTGTGGCGAAGATAAGATACTTGTGAAATTACTTGTACTTTTTCTTGTTTTTACGATAAAACTTTTTCCGCTGTATGTGTCTGGTTTTCATTTCTGCTCCTTCATGTTGTTTTTCTGACGTTCCTATGTCGCGCGTCTTTGACAACAGAGATGCAGTACTAACACTTAATATTGTTAATGCCATTTATGAAAATTCACGGCCATTATTATGCCAGTGAATGATTGATTCTGCCTTAGAGCAAAAAAAAAAGTGGGCAATATGAATATTTTGAAAATGAACAGAGTAACTTAAAGTTCAGTGTGGAAATTGGACGTGAATTTTACTTGTGTTTCTTGGAGTCGAAAATGAGATTCAATCGAATAGAAGTTAATGATTTATGACAATATTGAAATTTATTTATTTTGTTTTGAGAAAATGAGTCAAATTTTCAATTTGGATGTATACGTCCTAGTTTACTTGTCTAGATCTCTGTATTTGACGTGTTTTACCACAATTCCTCAAATTCTTTTATGTCCCTATCCATCAATGATATTACCTCACCTGATCATTCAACGGTGACTAAGGCATTTAGAAATAAATACTTTTGAGAAAACATTTATTTTATTGATATAATTGAATGAAAAAGATTATAAATTGGCACTTGCAGCAATAATTAAGGAAATCATAATAATTTTAATTTCTGGGGTTTAGTTATAAACTTTCAAAACTACTAGAATCATTGTTAAAATCAAATACTTAGTTTAGAACATATTTAATAGAGACAGGTACATTGATTTAATCATTTCTCAATATTTGGTATAACGAAAGATATATTTCCCTCCTACCTATTGTCAAATATTTGGAATAAAGTAACTTTTATTCTTTAAGTAAAGTAGTATTTTTAATTACGATTCCATGTCCAAATTAAACATTCAACCAAAACCTTAAATTTATTTCGCTACGACACAGAAATCACAAATTTGGTTTACCAACATTGACTGTCACTTGTTATTTAAAGTTGTAAATCACTTATAAAAGTTTAAAGTACATTTTCCGTCAGTTATGGACATGATGCCTTGAAATAGCTGGTCCTGACAATGGACAAAGAAATTTGGCAGGAGGTGGTTGAGTGCATTCAGACAATTTTTCCTAAACATGGTTTCCTAGCTAAACCAATTTTAGTTAAAATGCAGTAACAATCCAAGTCACATAACAATTCTGCTAATGACTCTTGTCATATTCAATTTATAAGAATGTTACCATCATCCCTTTATAGGTTTTTTTTTTTTTCATAATTCTGTTTATTTTTTACGCCATATCAAACTTTAAAAATTCTTCCTTTTTTTTTTTCAAATCATCATTTTTCCTCTTTATTCGGTGGGGAAACATGATTATCTAATTAAAAATATTTTTACACTGAGAGAATAATATCTAGGAAGAAAAGGTAAAATTAATTTCATCAATCCTGCGTTTGGAAATCTATAATTTATTTATTTATTTCATTTTATTAGGGGAGTGGTTGACTGGTTAGAATCCAGCTTTCGGATTTCCTGAACCAGCTGAAGCAACTCCCATCCCACCAACACCATTTGATGTAGCTGTCACTGTGTCATGAACTGCATAATCTTTAGCACCTTTAACATCCAATTCACTCACAATTTCATCAATTTTCCTAAATTGATATGGCCATCTTGCATTGTAGAGAAACTGGCGAAGATCAAACCTATTATCCTCTGGTGAATAACTCTGCAAGTTGATTAAAAGATTAACTTTCATTAGCCAACAAAAAAATATAAGAACAAGCCAAAATCCTTGGAAAATGGATAGCTATCCTGATTTGAAGTGATAATAACTACACACCTCAGCATGGTAGGAAGGTGTCAAGACCGTCATTTTGTGTCTATTGATAGAATAATACTTGAAGAAGTGTTTGACTTTTTCAGCCACTTGTGATGGAGTCAATCTTGCACTCCATCTATAGCATAGATTCTACAACAGAAAATTACAAAAACAAGTTATGATTAGCAAGTAAACTTAGACAAACATGAATTACAAAATTTACTCAGACTGCAAGCTTCCGATGTCAAAAGTTTATTTCCTTTGAGTTCACAATATCAAATACAGTAATTGTTCTTTCTGGTAATTAGTCAAGTAGGACTTGAGATACATGGAGTAGATTTCTACTGGCCATTCTTTAACTTAAGTATCGTGCACTGTTCTTTGCTTTTTCATTATCTGACCTCCCCTAAAGCAAAGTAGCTAACCATGCTACGTTTTGACCTTTCGTTGTAAATAGATACCTTTTATTACTACAACCATAACCATATATGTTGTAAAAAGGCTACTAAAGACCCGGACTCATCAAAAGCTGATATTAGCTGCACTGTTCATTGAGAGAAATAATTTGCCTGTTTGGAAGAGTCTATTAGATTAGAGTTGACTGCTTTGTTTTTATTATTTCATGAAAGCTTTTGCAAATTAAAGCTCATCAAGAACACATAAGATTTTAATAAAAGTAAACTGTCAAGAAGTTTCCAATCACAAAAGGGTTTTGGATGGCCTTGTAGAATAATGAAACTACTTGCACTGTCAAATGACTTGCAAGTAAATTAGCTATAGTTCTACAACTAATAGGGTTTTTCACTTTTCTTGGCTGTGTTATCCCCTATTAGTTCTGGCCCAACAGATATTACATTACAGGATGCTCACGCATCGTACTACCACCTGCTCGATATCCCATCCCATTCAATCACACTATCATATGACAGAAAAAAGAAGTGAAAGGTTAAAGACATAATTAAGACAGAATGGAGAAGCATGAAATAAACCTGGAACATGGAAACTGGTCCGCAACGGAAAATTTTCCGCAGTCTTCCATAAACTGATAGTTCCTCGTAAGTCATTCCCATATCGACTTCATCAAGCTGTTCAACAAAGAATGATGTGTCTGAATATATATTTTTAAAACTTGATCATAAACAATTTACTATGGTATATAGATAAAACCAAGTAAAATGAAAGACAATCAAAATATCTATCAAGCAAAAACTAATAGAGCACTGCTGAAGTCAAATATCTAAGGCTTTCTCTCGCCCTGCTTTGAGGCAATTGTAAGATGTGAGGACACCCTGGTTAGCTTCAACATTTTCTCATGGTTAATTTTGTTATAATTTTGAAAAAAAAAAGAAAAGAAGAAGCTTCCCTACATTTTTATAAAAACTACAGATAATGATAGAAACTTGTGAAGGGTTTGTATAATTCAGGGGCTAAATTGCCCAACCTATACAAACTCAAGGACTAATTGAATTCTGTATTGTTATGGTTACCCTCTGTCCCACTTTAAGCAAAATTCCAAACTCACAAATATACCAAATTTTGTATTACATTTATATGCATTTGCAATTTAAAAAAACAATTAAATTAGTTCAAAAATGTTTCAAGATTAGTCTTGAATGGTGTAATATAACACAACACTACCTGACTGTAATTAGACCGTATAGGCTCCAGTTCAGCTGTGGGTGGAGCTGCTTCAATATCTGCCAAAGATGAGAAACCAAGATGGGTGGCTGCCCATCGCAGGAATACCCGAAGGTCCTGCTTACTTATACTACCAATAGGATTTATATCTGCTGCGCTGCAATCGTACTGTAAAAAGAGATAAGCTGTGATAAAAATGGTGAAATGGACCACAGATACGAGAAAGTACAGAAAAAACCACCTTAGTTTCCTGATGTGTTATTATAATTTTTTTGTATAAATCTTTGTAATCAGGAATAAAAAGTAAAAATAAGTTGAATTTTTGTAATTAGGGTAAAGAACAAAGGGAAGAAAAGCATTTACTTCAACCCCAAACAGTCCCTGATAAAGAAAGGCAAGAGGTAAAATTCAAAGCTAAATAGAGGTACCTTGGTCAAGTAACCGCGCAATGCTTCATCCACATTAGAGCTCCCTAAGACAAGATAAAATCCAGGTTTGCTGTGAACCCAAGGTAAGAGTGATGCTAACATGAAAGCTAGCACCATTCTGATTCGAGCTTGAATGTTCTGCAAGCTTAAATTCTCAACATTAGATCCACCATCAACCTGTAGAAAAACAACCATCCAAATAATGACAAGACTACCATGAAATAGAAACATGAAATATATAAGATGCTTCGAATCTTTAGTCAGGAAAGAAAAGTGAGATTCCTCATGAAGATGCTATACAATTATTTCACTAGTCTGACATCCTGATATGGAAATCTATTACAATATCCACATACTCTTGTGGACAAATATAATGTGATTGACAACATTATAGATTAAAGAATTCTAGAAGTTTCCGTTATGATTGAGAGACTCTTAAGTTCACGCTTCATTTACCTTATACCGTGGTCGTTTTCCAGTAAGTGTTTGGAACAATGACAAAAAGGCAGACACAACTACATCAATGCTAACATCAAGATGCCATGAACCAATTTCATCAGCCAACAACTTGGCTCGCAACTTAGTCATTTCTGAACTGAAACAAAAGAAATTTTAGTTGAACTCAAGTAATTTATTTGGCGAGTCATTCTGAGTGATAAAACTGATTGATGCAATGAAATGATTTCTCAATACAGGAAAAGTGAAAAACAAACCCTGGTAATCAAGGGCTTTAGCCTTCCGTGTTTTACACTGCATAATAGTGCACTACTATTATGATTGCAGTAGTTCCAAAAATGTCATCTCTCAATCTCATAAGAGAGCACATGGGATTTAATAAATAGTAGCGTTAGATCAGGTATCCAGGATTACAGAAAGCATATATACAGATTTCGAATTTCAAGATACTGGTATATTTTAGAAGGGGAAATCTATGAGCATACTGGTCAAACATATGCTATATCATCATTATATTTCATTGACAAAAATAATCAACTTTGTTCACCATTGGGGATTTTGAAAACAAAATGGAGTGAAATAAATAAGAACCAAAATCATTAGTGGTTGAAAAAAATATAAAAAATAAATGGGTTTACGGACACCTCTTCTACGAGTATTGATGGAGTATCAATGGAATATAGCAGATAGAAACTTTGGGAGATACGGCTAAATATTGTATAACATTAGAAACGGGACAGAAATTTATCCCTT
This sequence comes from Sphenostylis stenocarpa, assembly GCA_963425845.1. NCBI lineage: Eukaryota > Viridiplantae > Streptophyta > Magnoliopsida > Fabales > Fabaceae > Sphenostylis > Sphenostylis stenocarpa. Next base: position 13,213,382 of record OY731400.1, on the reverse strand, counting down.
ACCTGTTTTCAGATCCCATGTACACGGTATAGAATATTCTTTTAGCAAATTCTCTGCTGTCTGTAGGATACTCGCCATCCTTATAGTTCCCTATACGTATTGCGTCAGCTTTAACTTGCTCATCCCCATTTGCAATTTCTGCAGGCATATATGACCCATTAGCTAATGATACCAAGACTACAAATCTCTATGTCTTTACCACCTTTGCCACATGAAAGTACAAAATTGAAAAGATAAACAGGAGGTAATTAGTCGTCTCAATTTTATTATCAGCCATCATATGACAGTTTAGCTTCTTTGCAATTTGAACACTCTGAAGTTATAAAAGGCCACCATATATGCAGGATTTTCAAGAAGGAACCATGAATATTCAGGTCTACTTTTCCAACTAGTTAAGCTGTCAATCAATTTTATACTAACAATTAACTATCCTTCCCTGAGATTTTTATACAGTTCATACATACCATAAGCTAGATAAGTGATAAATTAGATCTATATTCCTAAATAACCAGGATGATAAATGCAATAGTGTTGCTTCCAAATACTGTCACAAGTTGATTTGAAATAAAAAGTATGCATGAATCTAAACCACACTTCTCATTTCACTTGAACTTACCTTTCACAACCAGCTGGCACATGCACCCAACAATTGCAGCAACAGAGGAACTGTCTGCTCCACCAGAAAGAGGAAGCAGAAAACCAGATGCTCCACTTCTTCTTAGGTAGTCCCATAACCAGCAACCAGGTCCAAATGCTATTTCCTCTTCAGGAGTGTGATACTTTATCTGTAATGAATAAATCATATTCAACTTAGCAGCTTGGATGCCTGAGTGATTGCAGCAGTAACGTGGTTAAAGAAGAATTCAAGATGTCATAAATTTGAACTATCTTCAAATTTGCAACTCAATATATGAAAATAAACTAACCTTAAGTGGGAGAGATAGGCATATTTTAAGGTTAAAGGGAAGACAGAGACTGTAAGGTACTTCCACTGAAGGAACCTTCGTTTTACAACTTGCTTGCTCTTGGAAGCTGCTTAAAGATCCTCTAAGGCTTGCAACCTACCAATTCACAGAATGAGTTAAGCAATCAAATCCAACGTCAATTGTTGATAGTTTTAGTGATAGTGTACATTGATATATGGGATATAGTGCAATACATACCACATCTAGATCTATCTGAGCAACCACAACCTCAACATCCTTCAAAGAAAATTGTGAACCCTGAGCAACGACATCTCCATTTACCACAACACAGGCACAGCCATCTGTTGCAAAGACCATGAATTGTAGACAAATGAAAAAAAAAACTACTTAAATGAAATCTGAACAAGCTAAATGGAAGTTAAAATGCCCTTATACAGACTTCCAGAAATAAAAGTTTTTTCTACCATAGTAAAGGCGACTGCCATCACAGCCTTGTTGATTACTATACATGTACACCCCTCCGCGAGTATGAGTGGCACCTATTAAAGCATGAACACGAACGTCAAGCTTCCTAAGTTGGTGGTGACTTCCACTTGCATTCATAATCACTTCAACTCCGTTCAATGCAAGCTCAGAATGAGGAGGATCTGGTGTAAAAAGCTCTTCACAAACTTCAGCAGCTATAGCTCTAAAAGGGGGAAAATGCTCCATATTTAGCGCTTGATAAACATCTTACTAAAACTTGCAAGCACTTAATAAATAAATGAAATACAATAAATAAATGAAATACAAGCAAACACATAACACAATAGTTGAAACATACTAATTCTTAGGTACATGAAAGAATGTCCAGGTAAGTAATCACTGCATGATGCAACGCTGATGAGTATGTCAACCTTAAAACACTGTCGAATAAACCTATAATGTGTTCAATTTCAGGATTTATCATTAACCGATGATTTAGCATAACTTCAAAACCATACATGTGATTTTATTGGAAGTGGAAAGGACACAATTTTTATAGGGAGAGGTGAACCTATGGTATTTCTCATACAAGAGGCAAGGATTGATTTCTCTAGGTATAAAATTCATTTAAGGGGTTATCTTTTCCTACTTTTTTCTTACCTATGAGGCTGAGGATCAAACTCTGACCACATGTTTAAGAGATAAAATTATCTATCCACCATCTCACACCATGTTGGTGACATAACTTCTCAGTAATAATAAAAATGAAACAGAAAACTAAATGAGTAGATAGTATATACAATGATAATGTAAAGGGTTTATATAATTTCACTGAATCAATGTACACTTTTACAATAATCACCTTAAAAAAAGCGATGCAACACGTACATATTAAACTCAAACTAAAATAACTAAAGATATTTATAACTTACGTGTCTTGAAACTTCATGAACCCATAACCGAACGGAACCGATTTCTGGCCTAAAGCCTGAGAAATTTCCAAGGGCAACTGAAAATCCATAAGCTGATCTTTTTGCTTCCAAGCTGTGAACCATCGAAGTTCTCTATAATTGCCATCATTGGCAAGGCACATCTTCGGTCGTATCATGATAATCTTCCCATTCAGACATAAGACCTGACAATTGTAGCGCTCCGAACCTTTGATAATCGGCATGCCGAAGCTACACAGAATGCCATCAGTCCAATCTCCAAGCAGCAAATCTTTCAAGCACTCCCATCTGCAAGCAACGAAGCCAATTCACAGTTTCATCAGAATCAAAACACATAACATAATCCTACGTGAAACATAAAAATAAAGAAAAAGAAAAGAGACATACGAATGGTTAACTGTGTCGAGTTCTAAGAAGTGGTCTTCGCAGCCATAACCAGGAATCTCGAGTTCGGGACCGAGCCTAACGGCGGCGCCGGCTTCTTTAGCCTTGGCTATGGACTCCTTGATTTGCTTTGAGTTGCAATCGAAGTCCATCGCCCATTGGTTGAGACTGCATGTGGCAACCTTTAAGAGCCTCATCGCAGAACAGAAGATATTTTGGTAAATAATTTGGGGTTCTCAACGTCGCAGATTACAATGGTTGTAGTGAAAATCGCGACGGGCTTTTCAAATTATAGTGTGTGCTTAGAACTTAGCTTCGATTCTGCGAAGTTACTACGCAGATTATGCGTGGGGTTTGGTTGGGTTGGACTCGTTTTTCTCTCCCTGAGCCTTGGACGGGTTCTTTGTTTGTCTTCGTTCCCTTTTGGCACGTAATAGACTTCAACAACTTAGTAAATCGCGCCTATGTCAAGGTTTAGTGATTAACTTGCTAACATAAGACATTTCAAATTTATTTCATACGTTGTGATTAATATATTTCATGTAGGAATAAAGTACCTGAAGATTATATATAATATAAATAAAATGTAAAATTCATCTTATAAATGATGCTATAAAATTAAATTAATATTATTTATTTTGACCAAGTTAATCATTCAAGTTTTTTTCTTATATAAAAATATATACTGGGAATTTTTTTTTTAGAGTAGTATGTTATAATTAACTTGTATTAGGAGTGGGTATATGGACACAAGTCCACATATACTGGTCCATTCAAGTTCTACTCTTTACGGAACCTTTTTTTTACATAATTTATATTATATATAAAAGAATTATTGTTTATAATTATTTTTGGTGTTATTAGATAAAGAAATGTTATATATGTTTTATAAAAATAAATAATATAAGAAAAATAATTATTATCATTTATATATTTAAAAAAGGTAGAGAGAAAAATGTTATGATATAATAAGTGAAAAATGAATGTAATTGTGTCTTAAAAATAAATAAAAAAATTTTAAATAAATTAATAATATAACAAATTTAGACATGCACTTTAACAATATCTAATTAGTTATAAATAATTTACATAATAAATTGGTCAAAATTACAAACTTTTTTGGTTAGTAAACGAAATTGAAACTAGAACCTTTTAGAAAAAAAAATGACACAAATAACTAATTTAACAAGAAAAAAATATTTTATTTGGTAAAATTTACTTTGATATATATATATATATATATATATATATATATATATTGGATAAAATTTTATTTAATAAAATATAGTCAAATAAATAAAAATACCTTTTAAAGTTATATTTTATTTTTATTTTTTTATGACATTATTATAAATTTTGGGATAAATATAAATAAACCTACAAAATTATTATATATTTCAGGATTTAAAATTTGAGAGTAATTTACCCACCCACATGTTAGTCAATTATCACCAATCATCCATCACTTGTAAAGTAACTTATACTTCATAAGGTTAACTACGTTATTTATATATTTTTAAAATTTAATTTTAGTTTTTATATTTAAAAACAACAACTAATTAATCCATGATTTTATAAAAATGTAAATTTTATTTTTTCAATCAAATTTATAACAATAAAAAATAATTACCAAATATTAAAACTAACTATAAAAAATATTAAAATCACATAAATTATGAATTTAGCCATTTTATTATTTGTGTAAGGATAAAATTCGTCACTGAATATTACTTTAGATATAAAAATAATAAAATATCATATTTGTAAAAATTAAACTATTAAATTAATAAATTTTAAAAAATAAAAGGATTAATAATAAATTTAAAAAATGGAAAGACAACAAATATTAAAATAGTTTAGAAATCAAATGTACATTAAAAAAATAAAAAATAGTATAAAAAAATTATAACAAATTAAATAAGTGAAATACCAAAATGAGTAGTTCAGTTTAATTTCACTGTAACTTATGAGTCAAATAAACAAATTTGATAATTCAACATGATTTATGTTTTAAAGTGAGAAAAAAATGTTAACCGTAACTGACTTACTATTTTGACCTAAATTATTTTTAAAATATTAGTGTATATATATATATATATAATTAAAAAAATTAAATAAAAAATATTTTAAAAATTAAAATTTTATTAATAAAAATTATTTTTATTTAATATATAAATTATAAAAAAAATATATCCCTTCAACCTCAAAATAAAAATAAAAAACTTATTTATTATTATTATTATTATTTATTTTTAATAACTTATTAATTTAAAATAAATATAATCTTAAATCTTAAAATAAATAATTATAAAATTTATTTTAATATTCATTTTTAAGAAATTCTTATCAAAATAATTTATAATAAATAATTTATTTTTTAATAAAATAATATATTTTTATTTTAAAATTATTATTATCTTATACCATAGGTTAGTTCACAAATCTATAAACTAATTCAACTTAAACTTATGTAAATCTTGCTCTCAATCAAAATAAATCTAATTTAATTTAGGTACAATTTTTTTTTTATCCTAATTTACCTTATTTTTTCCTTTAAAATTAATCCATTGGAAACCTTGCTACTAAAATTTGTTTGGCATCGATTTTTTATCTCACTTCTAATGTTTTTGTTATTTTTTTTATTTTACTCTAAATAATGTGAACATTATTTAAACAACTAAGGAAATAGCAGTTAAAATTTTTGAAAATTAAAAAATAAATGATACGATGATAATAATTAAATAAAAAGAATTCATTTAACTCTATTTATTATTAGAGTTATTTGTCCATAGAGAAATAAAAAAGAATGCATTTAACTCTATTTATTATTAGAGTTATTTGTCCATAGAGAAACATTTATTTTTGACTAAAATTCAATACGAAATAATGAGAGGGGTAAATAGCATGTGAGGTGTTTCCTAGCAAAAGGACGAATTTTATTGGCCAAACCATCCTTTCAGGACTCGCAATTGGTCCACGTCACCACGTGTGACGCTCGAACTTTTCGAATGAATTCTATATATAAATGGCGCTGAAGCAGAGCCTAGTGAACTCAACAACAAAGGAGAAGAATAACTGACACCATGGCTCGCTCGTTTTCACGCGGGTCTTTGCTTCCTCTCGCCATTGTTTCTTTAGGTATTGATCAGATCTCATTGTTTTGCTGTCTCTTTCCAATGTAGCCAGATCCATTTCACTGCCATTGCTTTCAACTTTTCTGTGATTCTTTGTTTGGATCCCCTGTTTTCATGGATCTGATGAGATCCTAACCCTAATTGATTCACGTTCTTATCACTGCATTCGTATTCCTGTGTCTCTAAATATTAAAGTTAGTGAATATTATCAGCATGCCTCTTTCGCCGTTTCTTGGATGCTACAAACGCGTTGACTGTGATCACTCGTTGTTTTGATTTGTGTCATCGTTATATTGGTTATTTTATTTTCCTAATTTCGCCACAACGGATGCTGCAGAAACTTTTAACTCGTATCTTTCATGCAACAGTAAATTAATTATAGAGCATGCTTATTAATTTAGTTTCTTGTATTGTAATGTAATTTGCAAACTGATATCTAATAATTCGCATCCTTGGTCGCAGATTACTCGTCATTTCTCATGATGCATGATTCTTATTTAATACCGATTATGTTTCTTATGATGCAAATTGTAAACATATTTGCCGTTTATGAATATTGTAGTCATTCCTTAAAATAACTTATGTATTCCTTTTAGAATAAGACTTTCCGTCACCAAAGTTAGTGAGAGAGTAATTAAGTTATATTGTTGATGAGGAAATCAATTATTGATATTTCATCGAATTCATGATTCGTTGTGCATGCATATATGTAATGTAAACTATTTATATTGTCATGAATGACTGAGATTACTTACTTTACGCGGTTCAGTTTATCATCAATTAACGAGTTAGAGTTCACCTTGTAATTACCTTTGAGAGATTTCATTCCAGGATGTCTGTTTGCTATTTCGATTGCGAAAGAGGAGGCGACGAAGTTGGGGACGGTTATTGGAATAGACCTTGGAACGACCTATTCCTGTGTAGGTGTTTACAAGAATGGCCACGTTGAAATCATAGCCAATGACCAAGGTAACCGTATCACCCCTTCATGGGTTGCTTTCACCGACAGTGAGAGACTCATTGGGGAGGCTGCCAAAAATCAGGCAGCTGTAAACCCCGAAAGGACAATCTTCGATGTCAAGAGACTTATTGGAAGAAAGTAAGGCATCCTCAAGTTTTTAATTCAGGTCTGTAAAATTTGATGTGAATAAAGGTGTCTGACCATTATCATGTTTCAGGTTTCAAGATAAGGAAGTTCAAAGAGACATGAAGCTTGTTCCTTATAAAATTGTCAACAAGGATGGAAAACCTTACATAGAGGTGAAAATTAAGGATGGTGAGAACAAGGTGTTCAGCCCCGAGGAAATCAGCGCCATGGTTTTGATTAAAATGAAGGAAACCGCGGAAGCATTCCTTGGAAAGAAAATTCATGATGCTGTGGTCACTGTCCCAGGTAACTGGAACAAATCAGGATATTACTCCTGTAATCTTGATTGTTTTCAATTCATCCTGCTTTTGTTTTTATTATAATTTCTCACATTTATTCTTTCAAATACACAGCTTACTTCAATGATGCTCAAAGGCAGGCTACCAAGGACGCTGGTGTCATTGCTGGTCTCAATGTTGCTAGAATTATTAATGAACCCACTGCAGCTGCCATTGCCTATGGATTAGACAAAAAGGGTGGCGAGAAGAACATTCTAGTCTTTGATCTTGGGGGTGGGACATTTGATGTCAGTATCTTGACAATTGATAATGGTGTTTTTGAGGTTCTTGCTACAAATGGAGATACTCATCTTGGAGGTATTTTTCTAATGAGTCTTAATATGATGAAATTATAATGTAGAAGAAAGACTATCTTTTCCACAAAATATTCCTCTGATGTTATTGCATGCTATGTCTTCTTTCCCGTACTAGGTGAGGACTTTGATCAGAGAATAATGGAGTATTTCATTAAATTGATCAAGAAGAAGCACGGAAAGGACATTAGCAAGGACAACAGAGCACTCGGCAAGCTGAGGAGAGAGGCCGAGCGTGCAAAGAGATCTCTCAGTAGCCAGCATCAGGTCCGCGTTGAAATTGAATCACTTTTTGATGGTGTTGATTTCTCTGAGCCACTCACCAGAGCACGGTTTGAGGAGTTGAACAATGACTTGTTCCGGAAGACAATGGGACCAGTGAAGAAGGCTATGGAAGATGCTGGTTTACAGAAGAGTCAGATTGATGAGATTGTTCTCGTCGGTGGAAGCACAAGGATTCCAAAGGTTCAACAGCTTTTGAAGGACTACTTCGATGGAAAAGAGCCAAACAAGGGTGTCAACCCTGATGAAGCAGTTGCCTATGGTGCTGCAGTGCAAGGAAGCATTTTGAGCGGAGAGGGCGGTGAAGAAACCAAAGGTACCGCAGTCTGCAATCTTATTTTTTCATTACTTGTCCAGAAGTTAGAAGCATTATTCATAGAACAATTAAATTGGTTAGTATTACCCTTTCTAATTGTTGTGTGGCACTATGGATCCAGATATCCTTCTCCTGGATGTGGCTCCCCTCACCCTTGGAATTGAAACTGTTGGTGGAGTGATGACTAAGTTGATTCCCAGAAACACCGTTATTCCAACCAAGAAATCTCAGGTGTTTACCACCTACCAGGACCAGCAGAGTACTGTGTCCATTCAGGTATGATTCCATTGTTCGATTGCTTTAAAGTGCATGATGCTCGTTTCTCTTCTAAATCCAAAAGTAGATTTCGGTAATTCAATTTCTTTTCTTAACACGTAGGTTTTCGAAGGTGAGAGGAGTCTCACAAAGGACTGCCGTCTGCTTGGGAAATTTGATCTGTCAGGAATTCCTCCAGCTCCAAGGTATGTTAACTGCCTTCATGATGCTAGTGTGCTGTCGAAATGTTGCTTCTATTGATGTTTGTAACTGATTCGTGTGTTATGTGGTGATTGAAAAGGGGTACCCCTCAAATTGAAGTGACCTTTGAAGTTGACGCAAATGGGATCCTGAATGTGAAGGCAGAAGACAAGGGCACTGGGAAATCAGAAAAGATCACCATTACAAATGAAAAGGGACGTCTGAGTCAGGAGGAAATCGAGAGAATGGTGCGTGAGGCGGAGGAGTTTGCGGAGGAAGACAAAAAGGTGAAGGAGAGGATTGATGCTCGGAACAGTCTTGAAACCTACGTCTACAACATGAAAAACCAGGTCAGTGACAAGGACAAGCTGGCTGGCAAGTTGGAGGGAGATGAAAAGGATAAAATAGAGAGCGCAGTGAAGGAAGCATTGGAATGGCTTGATGACAATCAGAGTGTGGAGAAAGAAGAATATGAAGAGAAGCTCAAGGAGGTGGAAGCCGTTTGCAACCCAATCATCAGCGCTGTGTATCAGAGAACAGGAGGTGCCCCAGGTGGTGCATCAGGCGAGGACGACGATGATTCTCACGACGAGCTCTAAGGACGATCGCTATAACTTGTCTCGTGCCTGTTGATTAAACGGTAACATTGAATGGAATGATTTAGTAGATTAGGTTAATTTGAGTCTTAAAATTTTTATAACAGGCGGAAGTTGAGAGTTTGCCTAACTCTTATTTTTGGTGCCCAAAATATTAAAGATAAATACTTTAATTTGTTTTAGGGGTTTATAAGCTTTTGAGCTTTGTTTTATTCTGTTTATTCGTGCGTTCACTTGTATTTATTTTATTTAGTTTTAATGCTTACAAACATTAAAGTGAAACAATATTCAAGATTAGGATGAATGATGCGAACCAAAGCAACCAGAAAATAAAAAAACGGCATAAACTAGTATTTTATATCCTTTACAACAAAAGGAATTTGAGTTGTACTTAAATATAATTCCTTCCGGGAGACAGATATGAAATAGTAGAATTTATAGTAGAAATTGGATGTATTTAAGATTTGATTTGGCTGGATCTTAAAAATACATTCAGTGGATGTATGGAGAATAATTGAGTGGGTGCTCTTTGTATTTGCACCAAACGGGTTCTTCTTGTTGCACTTTATTATTTAGTGGAGTATCTCTTTCTGCACTGATCCCACCTTCTTACCACGAGCTTGACTGAGTGTAGTTGTCTGCTTCGAGGACTTGTCGACCACAACCAAGGCGGCAACCTAACTAAGTCGGTTTGCCTTTTCATTTTGGGGTGGGGGAATTCTGAAAGGTGACTTTCTGAAGGAAAATTTTTATTCTAGTGTTTTCCAGAACAACATATCCGGATAGGGTGGATGGGGCAGTAATCCGGAAATACAATTTAGATGTATTCTGGACTCAGTAGTTGAAAATATGTACAATAGAATTTATTCCGAGACAAGTCATCGGTAAGGTGTTTCTTATGTCCTCCGGAATGTCTGTTCCGAAACACTTTTTCCGAAAACAGTTTAAAATTTTGAATATGAAAACTCCGGAATAGTTGATCCAGAGTTTTTCCAGGCATCGATAATATAAACTCCCACGACAGTTTGCCAAGTTGTACGCGTGGAGATTGACTTGAGTCGACTGTAATGAAAAATGTTTGGTTTTGCAATCACTATTTCAACTTTATTAATATAATAGTGATAAAAAATTAATACAAATATTTTAAAATCATTATTATAATATTATATTAGTTGTATATTGGATATTTGTAAGAATCTGTATCAAAATAGTTTTTTCTTTGCTTAAAACTACTAAGAAATAGCAAAATAATTAATGCTAAAAAATTCCATAATTTATCACGAAATAGACTTAAATGCAAGGGAGAACATGTAATCTGAATCTATGCATTTCAATTGCATGGATTAGTATCAATTATATGTGTTTAAATCGGTTAATAAAGATAAACCAGTAATATAAAGAAGATCTAATAAAAAAACTCTCATAAAATAACCATTTCTAATTGAGTGGACGGATAAAGTATATTGATTTTGGTATCGGATGTTCTGAAATAGTAAACTCAGAACCGAAAATTTAATGATTGAATAGATTCTATGATTTTAAGTTCGAATCGAAATGGAATTATATATATTCTTATTATTGTTTTTTTAAATATTATAATATTATTTATTTTAAACTTTTAATTTATTATTATTTTATTTTAAAATATAAATATAAATTATATTTTAATTTTACTTATTTGTCTTCAAAGATATTTAAATTAAGAAAATAAGATATAAGTTATCATTAATCTTAATTTATATATAATTTTATGTAATATGAGATTCTAGAAAATAAACTTTTTAAGAAAATTTGGTATTAAAACTTTGATAGTTAATGAAAATAAGTTATAAGTATTGAATTTCTATAATAAAAAGACTTGGATTTGATCTATAGTATGACAACAAATAAGGCATTTAATATTAACGGTACAGTATGGCAAACAAAGCAAGCAATATTTGGCAAAGAAAAACAAAATATTAAGTTAAGGCTATCAACATGTCTTAATTAAAAAATAAGTAATTCTTTTAATTTTAAATCGTAAAATATTAATTTATCTAAGTGTGACACTTAAAGAGAATATAAGAAATACAATTATATTTTATGGTGGCAATCTATGGTATTACATGGGCATTGAAGCAAGTAGAGTGTGGCTTCTTTATTTATTTGGTGGAACTAGTAGCTTAATAAATTATCTTGTTAATTTTCCTAAGAAATTTTATTGTATGTATAGTGAGTTTATGTCCAAATAAAATTACTAAACCCACTAGGAATCACATGTTTTTTGGCTTTATATTAAGTAGTCACATAAATTTAAGGAAGTTTTGTTATTCCTAAAATACAATTTTTTTTTTCAATAACTAAATAAGACGTACATATATAAGAAAGGACTTAATTAAAAGTGTTTAGACGAATACAATTCGATGAAACAGCTATTTTTTTTTAAATATGTTAAATCAGAGAAAAAAATGATGACCTAAATATTATATATATATATATATATATATATATATATATTAATCACAATCATCTTAATTAATTCAAATAGAAAAAATATATCCTATATTTTATGAATTAAATAATCCACAATTTTTCTGCATAAGATATTACATTACTTAAGCGTGCATCAGTTGCCAAGGCGGTGTTTTTTATTTATTTTCAATGATTAATATATTTTAGATAAATTAATGTTTTTATTTTATTTAAAATCTGATGGTAAAGTCAAAATTTAATAATTCAGAATATTAATATAGTAACTATGGGCCAGGGTGGCCAGTGGGCCATAAAGCCCAATACTATCCGTAGTCCAGACTTGAGCAGAATTAGCATGTGACCGACCAATAATAGAAAAAGGATTAATTAATTAATGGATTATACAACACAATTAGAAAAGCGAGGAAAAACAATGAAACCAGGGGCAACGGGGTCATTTCCTAATAACTCTGTCTCTTTCTCTACCTTGCTTCCTCCTAAGACAAAAACACGGTTTCCGTTGGAAGAACGAAAGAGAAAAAGAAGAAAAGACCGAAAGAACGAAATTGAGATCTGATTCGGCGGCGACGATGGAGAACAACGGATCCGATTGGAAGATAGATCAGGTGGCCATGTGGCTCGGCTCCACCGTCTCTTCCGCCTTCTTCTCCTCCTTGGAGCGCTTTTCCTGCGTCAACCTCGCCACCTCCGACCCCGACAACGACGAAGACGACGACGATTACTACTCCACCACCAGCGCCACTCCCACCGCGGCATCCATCGCTGCCAACAGCACCGCCGATCCTCCCTCCGTCCCGGTCAACGCCGAAAAAGCAAACGACGTCTCTAACCTCCCCGTTTGAGGTCATACGACGTCGTCGCTGCCGCTGCTGCGCTGTATAGACCTTTTTCCTTTTCCTCTTTTCGTGTGTTGTTGTTGTTATGTAAGGAATTCAGTTTTTGGATTCATCATTTTTTTTTTGAGAAAAAAAAAATGTGATGCCATTTTATTCCTGTCTACATATATAATTAATTAATTATTATTACATGCTTATATATTTCTATTAATTCTATTATTACTTTCTATTTATTTCTTTTTTTATTTTATCTCGCAGTTGTGAATATGTTATTGTCGCCACTTCAATTGAACTAGTTTTTATTTATTTATTTATTTGACCAATTCTTTGAATTGATCATTAGATGTTTTGTATTAGTTATGGATTTAGTTTTAATGTACATACAAGCGAACCGTTTATATGTTGTAGTACTGTCACAGAACTCTGTTTCCATTACGAGTTTTCTAGCTAGGCCTAGGTCCTGATTCATTTATTACATTGTGGTGGTCCAGTGTGGGTTAAGTCTTGGTACATTGCCAAGAACAACTCACAGAAATGTTGGTACACTGGAGACAATGGTTTCAATTTTCTAAAAACACGAGATGACATGTGATAAAACATTATTGCTGTGTTCAGGTAAATATTTAGATTTATTGAATGGGTAGGGGAAGATGTCGAGTTATAAAAAGAATACATATACATCATTGCCCTTGGCTTCCACAAATCAAATAAAATGTAAACACTGAGAGAAAGAAATCAAGTTTAAGATGAGATTTAGTGTAGCTCGAACACTTTGGTTCTTGTGGGAAAACACTTATGAATGATTTTTTTAATATACCCTAAAAGAAGTTATTTTATTTGATGTCATGGTTCTTGCAAAATTTAGAATGACTATAATAGTATGCTAGGATAGAAAACAAAAGGAAGGAAGTTAAACAGCTTCTGTTCAGATTTATTACTGAGGATTGTACGTGGGATTGTGTTAAACCTCCAAAATCTGATATTCAATCCAGACACAATAATTTTATCATGAAATCAATTTTTTTAACTCATAAATATTTTCTATTAACATTAGGAATGAGATTAGCATAGACTATATCAACATTTGACACATCATTATTTTAACTGTAAAATAATTGTGCAATACAAAAAGAGTTGGTATTGTTAAAATATTACCCACTATCCTATGGAACAAAATTTAAGGAATTTAGTTAGTAGTATTAACTTTCTTAATTTATATTTTTCAAAAATTTTCTTTAAATCCATTTAGATTCAATTCTTTTGATCTCTTTCAGTCTGGTTAACTAATGCATCTCTTAAGAGCATTTTTATATAAATAAAAATAAAAATTGTTGAACAAAATTTGGAAGAGATCTTATAAAAAAAATAAAAAATCAAGACAAACTTCCTTCCTATTAAAAGACCAGAAGTAGTGTAAAATAATGACTTCTCAATTTTGGTTTAGTTTGTAAAATTAATGAAGTATAACACAAGAGTATCTGTCTTGGAAGTAGAATTATGATATCCAATTTAGATTAGATTTAGCTTTAAAATATGCTCGGAGGAGGATAAGATTTTCTGCTTAATTCTTGTTAAAATTTATTTCGTGTCCTTATTGTAAGCATAGGAAAAAGTGTTAAGTGGAGTGCTGCATGTTTTTGGCAATGCTGGATATGGAAAATAAATATCTATAATATGTTTAATGGAGACTTGTATAACAATATGTTTTAAGCATAGAACATGCAGTGTCAGAGTGAGACTAATTTGAGCTTAAGCTGTTTCCTTTTCTTCCTAGGTTTCTTCTTTCTCCTCTTTCCCACTCAACTCTTTACATGTGCTTGTGTGTGGGTGAATCACTCTGTATAGTTCCTATGGGATTTATTGCTTTTGTAGTTGGAAATAATAACTTACAGAAAGAAAAGAAGAATCATAGTAGATCATCTCTTCATTTTCACTGGCTAAGTGCAAACGCAATCTTCAATTGTTGCTTTTGGTTATATCATGCATGCAGTGCTTCACTCTGGCAGACAATCTGGATTTGCTGGTTCTTTGCCCAGAACAGCTGTAGTGCTATAATCAATTTATTTTCCTCAGAATAATACAAACACACAATATGAACTTTACAGTCAGTGCTGTCAAGTATTTTACCGGCGTTACTGCTCTCGATTCTCCTTCCAACATAGAAGCATGACTATGCATCGCCGAATTATGTAAAGCTTTGCTCTCTTCTCCTTCAAAATTCTACCCTTTGGTGCTTGCAACTTGTCTTGTTTTTCTGTGGATGTGGAAATGTCCATGATATGGTTTCTCTCTTTCCCAGCTATTCCTGTTAAGATTCTTCTCTTGCGTCAAGAATGTCTCTAGGTAGAAGTATGTCTGTAGGAGTTACTCCCGTGTTTTGTTTGAGGTGTGCTATGAGTTTGAAGCCAACAAAAGTGGTGAAAGTAAAGGCAAATAGTTATTAGTAATTGGAGCTAGCTTTCTGCGGTCAAACATAGAGCAGATTTTCTGCTTTAAGTCGTGGTCTTGGGCTTCTCTGGTCTAACGTCCGGAATCCCGGGACTGCTGTCTTCTCTGCTCTGCCTCTCCATTTACTGCCAAAAGACAAAGAAACTGTCTTGCCTCTAATTTTTATTGGATGATTATAAATGCTTTAAGATTGACTCACCCGTTTCTCTTCATCATGATCCTGTCAAGCTGAAACAGTAATACAATGTGTCTCCCTAAAATAATTGTTTTAAGAATTAATTATAATTTTGGTTCTTTTTAATCTCTCGTTTCATGGGATTGTTTTCTTTATATTTTGATTATACATTCTTGTGCATGACATTAACAGAATTATTGATATATTTTGATGCAAATTTATATAAATTCGCATTGGGACTAGCTTTCGATAACATTTTGATAAAAAAACTCAATTTGTTTTAAAATATGTAGGGTTTGCTTGTTTACTGTTTAGTTTTTAGTAACTAGAAAACATTTTTGGTAATTGTTGTTGTTTTTTAGTTTTAGTTATTGTTTTTTGTTTTCACTAATATAGAAATTTATGTTTTATCCAATAATTACATTAAATCACTTCTTTATATAACTATAAAATTATCAATTTTTTTTTTAATTTTTGTCATTACTTTTTATATTCATTTATCTCATGTTGTAGAAAATAGTTTTTAAATTTTCTTTTTAATTTGTTTTCAAAAATAAAATTTTAAAATTGATTTATACAACTTATTTTAAAAACTAAAGAAAAAAAAATTAAATCAAACAAATTCTTACACATTATGATTTTTTTTTTAAGCATGAAAACTTATCTGGAAAACACCAATATATCCACGTTCAAGTAAAATTAAACCCATAACTACATCAAAAATATGAAAGTGATTTCTCAACCTCATTACAAACTAGTTTTTGAAGCTGATTTCATTCATTCAACGTATGAATCAAACTCAAATCACCTTCATATTTATGGATATTGTATGGTCCTGATCATGTTAGCACAAAAATAGTCTCATGTTCTCTTGTGTAACAATGGGTTTGAGACCTCTTATATCATGAAAAGAAAATATTGTATATATAATATCATATTAGAATTTGATTTATAAAATAGTAAAATATTCATATTGATTATTAAAAATTAACATAGATAAATGGAACTCTCACAGATTATTATGTCGCAAATCTAAGAGAATTTTGATCAAATATGACCATTTCGGATAGGATGTCAATATAAACAATTTTACATTGTGATTTAATAAATCTTCATTTTTTTTTCATTAATCATTTTTAAAATGAAATCTCACTGATTTTAATCATTTCACTAAGCTTATATTTAAAGACTGTATTTTATGATATTAAAGAAAGAAAAAACTATTAATGATATCTATTCTAATTTATCTTTTCATTTTAGCCTCAAACTATAAAGATAAATTAGAATTTAAAGTGATATTTAAATAAAACTAATGAGAAATGACTTAAAACATAAAAGTTAGTCATTGTCAAATTATAACTTTTTTTCTGAATTAATTACATTAATATATTTTATGTTTGTTGTATTAAACATGCAGCTTTTTTTTTTCTAATATTAGACGAAACAAAAATCCTAACTTTTGTGACATCATTATTCTTGGATTCCTTTTCTTACCATGTGTTTAGCCCAAACAAAATCTTTATACCTACAGAATTTTGTCAGTTTACACAAAGAACTTAATTTCTTATTTCTTTAAAATCTTTTTACACAAATCTCATTTATTATAAAAACATTACATTGTTATCTATGTTTTATATTATACATACACTCCATTAAGTGTAATTGTAATTTCAATTTTTTTTAGAAAACACCATTTATAATTTCTTCTTTGGTTTCTTATTAAGTTTTTCCATATAAAACAGAAATTACATTTACATTTTTAAGATTTTTTTTTAAATGACAAGAATCAATTACTTAGTTCCATGTTTTTTTCTTTATAATATAAATCAAACCTTTGTCATGGATAAATTTCTAATACTTACCTGAAATTGGTGAAATATACAAGAAAAACTTCCATCAACTCTCATATTTTAATTCATTCCCTTCCTTTATATGATTTTAATAACTGGTAGAGTTAGGATAATTTTAAATCCACAAATTCAATATCCATGGACATTGATTTCACAAACGAGATACCCATATAATAACATTTAAATACACTTTATTTCATCTCCATAAAATATATTATAACATCTTAACTCATGTATATACTTAATATATAAAAGAAATTATATTATATTTAAATTTTTTATACTTTTAATCTTTTAAAACAAGGAATTTATTAATATTTACAAAAATTTTCTTCCCATGAATTATATAAGAATTTATCTATATCTAGGTATTTTCTTATGATTGTCAGCTATGTTAATATGATGTAAAAAAAATACAATAATATTTAATTAGATTTAATTTTTTATATTTTAAAATCATTACAAAATAATTTTCAAAACTTATTCTTAAAAATAAGATAAAAAAATAAATTTGTTTGATAATACTAATTTAAAAAATGTGTTAGATGAGGAGCAGGACACTTGTATCAAAATTACAATAGAAGTGAAAAAGAAATCAAAGATTTTTATAATTTTATGATAATAATAATAATAATAATAATAATAATAAATAAATTATATTTTCTAATTACGACTTGTCAGGTACATATGGCATTAGTAAAATAAAATTTTTTAATTTTTATTATTTAAAAATTAAAACATAATTTTTAAAATTATTTAAAGAAAAAAATAATCATATATTTTTTTAATTTTTAAAAACTAAACACTGTTTAAAAAACCTATAAAGTTATATGATTTGTAAGAATTTTACCTTTTTCTATACTCATCCATCCAATATTCTTGTCATTTCTTTCACTTTCACGAGTTGTAAAAAAAAAAAAAAAAAAATTATATATATATATAAATATGGCGGGACATGTATACGGAAAGTTAACCAATGCGAGTACAAGAAGATCATCCCAAGCAAAAGTCAAGCTCACCTTCGCCTCGCGTCAATCGCCGGCTTGCAAATCGCTGTCCGTCAATTCCTGGTTTGTTTTATTCTTCTTCTTCGTGATCATTCTTTCTTTCTTCTTGCGTTGCATCAATTCATTGCCATATTTTCTCCCAAAATCAAGAAATGGCTGAAATGTTTTCATCCCAGACTCACAAACCGCACATCCTCACATTGCTAATTCATCTCTCACTGACACTTCTCACTGTAACAGTAACATCATCATCACACTGTGGCATGGCCGTTACACCCTCAACCTCTCTTCTCTCCTTCCTCCAACGCCTCCAACAAACCGCCTTCGAAGCCTTCGGCGCTTCCGATTTCGATCCCAAGACCTATGTGGACTTGCCTCTCAAGTTCTCGCTATCCGTCACCGAGGAAGCGTTCCAGAAGCTTCCGCGAAATGCTAACGGATCCGTGGCGGCTGAGGATTTAAAGCCTTTTCTGGAAGCGTACTTGGGAGGTGCAGGGGACGATCTGGTGTACCTGGACCCACACGATTTCGTTCCCGAACCGGAGGGTTTCTTGCCCGAAGTGAAACACCCTCAGGTGCGGGCCTGGGCCTTGCAGGTCCATTCGCTTTGGAAAAACTTGACCCGGAAAACATCCGCTGCGGTGCAGGCGCATCCGGACTTGCATACGCTCCTCCCTCTCCCCGGTTTTGTTGTCATTCCCGGTTCGCGTTTTCGCGAGGCTTATTACTGGGATTCCTATTGGGTTATTAGGTGTTTTTTTTTTGTTTTTTTTTTTTTATATCCTGCACTAACTTATTACTACCGGGCCTGGCCCTGGCTCTGCTTACTGGGTTTTACTTTTGGGCTTCAGGGGCCTTATCGCGAGTAAAATGTACGACACTGCTACGGCTGTTGTGACCAACCTTATTTCCTTGATAGAACAGTACGGGTTTGTTCTTAATGGTGCTAGAGCATACTACACTAACAGAAGGTACTTTCTACACTAATTGAATTTTATCTTATTATTATTAGTAGTAGTATTTTGAAACTACTAAACTTTATTATTTGTTTTTTGTAAATTTTATTCTTGTTTCCCACATAAAAAAAATGCTGTTATAGACACGTAGCAGTTTTAGATCATGCAATAATTAATTTGTCGTTTGTGTAAGACTTTTTTTTTTCTTGTTATCCGATCTTCATAAATAAAATTTGCTTATATAGCTTAGATTGTCATAGTGAACGAGAACTGTGGCATGAATGAAGACGTTAAATATGCCTTCTTTAGTAGATTTCTTTTGAGGATTAATATATAGTGTCTGTATCTTTCGTTATATATAGTACATTTGCTATTTTCATTGCATTATATTGTAATGTAATTTTCACTTGAAAAAGTATTTAATGACTATGTGTTTCCGATTTAAATATTTTCCTTTTCAATGTGACAAACTTTCTATGTTTGTCTTCTCATCACGTATTTATGGACAAGTGAACTTGCATCAAAATCTCTAAGCAATTTACAATGTTTAAAAGGCTAGAAGTGTTGCTAGTGTAAAATTAATGTGCAGTTGTAATTCTCTTACTTACTAATTTACTAAATGCATAAAGTATTGCACATTTTTCACGTATATAATATATTGCATGCATTTATATTTTTTAACAACGTATTAGGAGGATTTATAAGAAGTATATTACTACTCATGCTCAACTTGGACCTTTCTTTTTAGTTTTTGTTGTATGCTTATATTATCTACACTCATTTTCTTACAACGTTAATGATGTTTATCCTTTTATTGATTAGATGCTAATCCATTTGTGCACCTAAAATATCAAATTTTTTTTCTAGTTTTATAATGTAATCTTTTGAATTTAAAACAACTTAACGAGTAGGCTTCGAACGGATATTGTAGCATGATTTGACTCTCATCATTTTACCTTGATATCATCCAATTCTCGTTCAAATATCTGAAGATAAAAAAAATGCCATTCTCCTTTTGAGATAAAAGGAAGTTATAGTATATAATTCTTGCCCTTCCAAACTGATAAGGTGACTATAAACTTTACTATGATTTTATAGCCAGCCTCCCTTTTTAAGCGCTATGATTTATGAGATATACTGTAGCACCGGTGACGTGGAATTAGTTGAAAGATCTCTACCTGCACTACTCAAAGAGTATGAATTTTGGAATTCAGGTATAAATTACAAACAACTTTTGCCTCGATCACTTTATTATCTGTGGTTGGATGATTTTGTACATGTACCTACTATTCTACTCTTGTTTTACCTTTTACCTTATCTTGTAGATGTCCACAAGGTGACCATTTTGGATGCTCAAGGTTGCACTCACACCTTAAATCGTTATAATGCAATGTGGGACAAACCCAGGCCAGAATCATCCATAAAGGTGTGGTGTGGTGTATGTGGTTTGTTAACAACTGTGGTATTAATGAAATGAGACTTAAACTATAACTTTGGGTAATTCATGCCATAGGACGAGGCTTTTGCTTCCAAATTCTCGAGCGTTTCAGAAAAACAACAGTTTTACCGTGATCTGGCATCAGCTGCTGAATCAGGATGGGATTTCAGCACTAGATGGATGAGGTACTATTTTACACACGCTAAGATTTTCGACCTCCAAAAAAGGAAAAAAAAAAATGAAAATCATCTGAATATCTGCCTAGGTATTCACATGCACATATGGTAACTCACAATGTTCATTCGATGCTTCCAAGCCTAAGCAAAACGCCTTCTATCAAATGTTTATCTTTCTCAGAAAAACACACATCGACTTGGTTCTAGCATGTTCCCTTGTTTAAGAGTCAGCAATAATTACTGTTCCATGCAATCATACCCGTTTTGATGCAGAAACCCACCTAATTTCACAACATTGGCTACAACTTCTGTAATACCTGTTGATTTAAATGCGTTTCTACTCGGGGTACGTCTTCGACTAATGACTTAAAGATGACCTGAAATCAGTCTGTCTGTAACCTTATCAATTCTGTGACGCCCATTGCTTCAGATGGAACTCAATATTGCCTTATTTGCAAAAGTTGCTGGAGATAATAGCACATCTGAACGGTTCCTGGAAAATTCTGATCTTAGAAAGAAGGCAATGAACTCTGTTTTCTGGAATGCAAACATGAATCAATGGCTTGACTACTGGCTCGGCAATACATGTGAGGTATTTCCTGGAACCACTTGTACTAATCTACCAATAGACGATCTGTCTTAGCCTCCTGTAGATTTTATGACTGTCTATTTGATACTTTTAGGAGGTTCATGTTTGGAAAAACGGGCACCAGAATCAACATGTATTTGCTTCCAATTTTGTTCCTTTGTGGATGCAACCATTTTATGCAGGTATGCTTAATATGTTACCACATCAACTTTACTAACGACTAGTGAGTAAATTAGTACTAAGCAGTTGTTGCAGTCATTGTGGCGTGAGTTCAATATTGGGTTCAATCCTTGTTCGCCAATCATGAAGCTTGAACTTCATTCACACCAGGTTACCGTGAATACGCACATTTATGCATGTAGGAACTTAAGACCATTTTCGGAAGGTTAAACAATTACACCATTATGGACTTCGATTTTCATCAGTTACACAGTTCAATTATCGGTTAACTAGTTTCCTTATGTCGAATGGCAAGTTTTCAAGTCACTGCAAAAGTTGAACAACTGGTCTTAAAACATATGATAGATTGCTAAACTGGTTTAGATTAGCATGTGTTTTTATGAAATACGTTCCAAAAGTCTGTTAAGTGTGACAGTTTTTTTTTTTCCTATTGTTTCATATATTACTTTGAATAAGGAAGGGGACTCTATCGAATGCACAACAAATTTCTACTTTCAAAATTGTTTTTGCTTGATATCAAACGAACATCGCCAGCCAATGACTGAAATTTATTTCTACTTGGGTGATATTGATCACTATGATGAGTTTGCTCGTCTGTGAAACTTTGAAAAATATTTTCCTGCATTTTAAGTTGATTACTACTATGTTTTTATTTTTATCAAGACACTTCACTGGTGGATAGTGTTGTTGAAAGTCTCAAAACTTCCGGCCTTCTCCGTGCTGCTGGAGTTGCAACTTCTTTGACAGATTCAGGACAACAATGGTAAGTAGTAAGCAGGGTGAGGGAGGGGAAGGCTGGTAAAATGTTTCACTTATCAATAGTCCTTATATACTTGCAATAGGGACTTTCCAAATGGGTGGGCGCCGCTTCAGCACATGTTAGTGGAAGGGCTCCTAAAATCTGGATCACAAGAAGCAAGGTCATTGGCTGAAGAAATTGCCATCAGATGGATCACAACCAATTATATTGTTTACAAGAAAACGGGTGTAATGCATGAAAAGTATGACGTGGAGCATTGTGGAGAATTTGGAGGTGGAGGCGAATATGTACCCCAGGTACGACTACTCTTCACCATTATTGTTTTTGGTCTAGGGAAACGTTTGAGAAAAATATAATCTGGCTTGGTTGACTGGAAGACAAATGCTAGTAACTTTTTCAGTATGGATTTGATATTTTAGACCGTGATGTAGATAAAAGTCGTGAGAGAAAATATAAGACTCAAAGTGAAAGTATTTAGTGTAAGTTGTCTTGTTTTGTGGAAATCTTATTAGAAATGTCTAATTCACCTTTTGAAATCGTATCAATATGGTGAAATAGGACGAATTAAGATAATATTTTGTAAATACACAATTATGTTGAAATTTTTTTTTTTTTCAATTACCTAAAAAGAGTAAGATGTTTTGTTTATTCTTTTTTTATCAATTTTTTTTTAAAATAGATTTATGAGTAGGATTTGAACACAGATGAAGTTCATATCATCTGTAAAAGAAAAAAGAACAAGTGACTCAAAAGTTTTCATGTAGTGGGTGTTCCAAGATATCCTATTCATTGAAGAAACGCTAATTATCCAAGTTTTTTGATAATTAGTTAAGTGTGGTGGACCTTTGAATATCGATCCTTTTTAAATGTGGTGCACTCGCTATATTATGAAGATTAGAATAATTCCTATGATGGAATACAATTTCCAGTTTCAAATCTAAAGGTGAAGAGACTATCATACGAAGATTGGAATAATACCTTTGAACACAAAGCCCAACATATTTTGCGCGTAAGATCCACTATCTACAGAAGGTTTAGAATTAATTATTTTTAGGTCTTTAAATAGGACCTAAGATACCACATAACTGGACAACATACACTTAATATTTTGGTTGAGTCTCATATTTTGTCCTTGGACTTTTAGCTAGAACAGACTGCATGGATGTTATTTGACTTCTTATTTTTGAAAGAAAAAAATAAATGACATCTCAACCATTTTCCTGTTTCACTTCAAGCTGATCTTACTGGCTGTATTACAATGCAGACTGGTTTCGGCTGGACAAATGGAGTTGTGTTGGCATTCTTGGAGGAATTTGGATGGCCTGAAGATCGGAACATAGAATGCTGATGTGCTCCAAATTGAAAGGTGAAAAAAAAAAAAAAAACTATGCTGCGATGATTTACTCATGAAAGCTATTTGCATGAGCGGCTCTATTTCAAGTTCATAACAAAATGATGGATTCACATATAAACGTTTTGGCACAAGTTAATGCATAATTGCATAATAGTGAATTACATTAGTCGTTTCATTTGACGTGTCATTAATAACACTGGAGTCTGACAGCATTAAACACGATCCAAATGTGACGAGTGTGGGACTAAACATCTTGTTGTTACCTGAAGATTATTTTGAATTACACTAAACGTGAACTGAATTTAATTTTGAAAGTTTCCTTATTAAACATTTTTATTGAGAAAAAAAAGATAAAATATTTTTTTATAAATAAAATTTAAGTTATGTATGTTATGCATAAACCAAATTTAGTTTATGAATAATTGTATGAAATTTTTATTTTATTTATCTTTTCTAAAAGAAATTATGAAACTTTTTTCCAAATCTATCATATAAAAATATGAATCATATATATATATATATATATATATATATATATATATATATATATATATATATATATAAAGTTTTAGTATAAAACTATTTTTTTAACTTATTAGGTTAGTTAATTAAAATCATAAATTTTAATTCAGTTCCATTATATGATTAAATAAACAATCCTAGTAAGAAGATTGTGCTGGGCTTGTTAATAAACTCTAGCATTATGCATATTGGTTCTTTACCCTTTCTTCATGTTTCCACTTTTTTTTTTTTTTTGTAAGTTCTTCTACCCTTCTAACACTCTTTTTTTCACCTACGGTGAAAATTAGTTTCATTGCAAACATATAAGGAAGTTTCAATATATATCTTCACAAAATAATGTTAAAAAACAAAACTGGTTTCTATTGAGATTTTTTAAAGACACATAGTTTAATATATATATATATATATATATATATATATATATATATATATATATATATATATATATATATATATATTGCCATGATTTTATCAATGTACTAAATGGAAATTAATTTTTATCAAAGGTATTTTTGTAAAAGAAATATATATGCTGTGGGAAGATAAGAAAAAAAAGTTTAGACAAACATGAGCTTGGAGTTTGCCGTAACAAATCTGAAGTCACAACACTGTTTTTAAAGGATGTAACAAAAAACAATTAAAAAGAAGAAGAAGGAATCAAACTTGAAAAGGTTCGAGAATCTCTTCATCTATTACAAATTCATTACTCCGCGACAATGAAAACGATATATTTCCAAAACACACAAATATGATGTGCAGTGATGTACTAATAATTAATATTTAGTAGTTGTCAGGACTCAGGTGGTAATTTATATTTAATTGAAAATATTTTGTACGGATCGTGTTTTTTTTATTTCTCTTTCGGTGCTATGAAATGCACTTTGAATCTGCATGAACCAACTAGATTATTGGTTTATGTATATTCTGCCCACCACTTGGGCACTAATCTCATTTTATTTGTTCAATCCAAAATACTACGTGTTCCGCATCCAAGAAATGAAATCTACACTGTGTTATTTGTTACATCAAATTGAAAACTTCGTTTGAGTTTCTGGAATGTGTCACCAACCATTAATTTTCTCTTTACTTTTTCTTTTTTGACATATATTGGTGGAGATTTGCCCAACCTTAACTCACCAATCAACAAATGTCAGCTATTATTCGGTAATCAATTGAGGAATAGAATATAGATTAAACAAAATTGGTGGATGGATGATTAGTGTCACTAGGTCATTTTATAGTTTATTTATGCAGATTAAGAAACTACGAAAACTTATTCCTAAAACCAAGATGCGGGTCCTCCAAGATTCGACTCAAAAGAGTGGACAATCATTGAAGAATTCTTGCATTCAAATGACACCACTCAATAATGAAAACAAGCGAAATGTGTGTGTTTACGGGGTCTTTTGTTATATTATTATACATTAGCCACCCTAGAATGAATGAGTGAGTGGGGAGTAATTGCAACAAATACTTCAATTTAATATGTGTTTTAGTTAATGGATTTTGCTTCTCATGACTCGAGTCCCACAATTGATTGGTCAAATGAAGATGGCTACGAATCACTATGACCCAATGTAGTGCATAAGGGGAGGATAGATATATATATGATTATGATTGTGGCTTATTAAAAAATGCACATAAAATCTAGGGTTTGATAATATGGTTTGTGTTTATATATGCAGGAGACAAATCCAAGAGATAGACTCTTTTAGGCACAACTAAACAAGAACTAACTGAGGTAGTATTATCCCTCCTTAATCCATTCATTAATCAATTTTTAGCTATCAAAAACTCCATAACCATGTATTAGTGTGCAAGTGTAAGCAATTTTTTTACCCATTGCCTCTAAAAATGATGTTTAGATAATTAATTCTTGATATTACATGCATAGCAGCCTAGTTCATACTGCATGCATGTCCTATCATTAATATATATGATGAGCCTGTGGCTCACAATTATTTATTTGTGATCACATGAGTCTTGCAATTCATTGAGGTCTTATGTTTTCATTACAAACAATGATGATAGGGAAACGTGAATGCATGCGTTCGAATTGCTTCAAATTTATATCCATAGTCAAATCTGTCTGCTTTTATTATTTTGGAATGCATATTTTATGTGAGACGACTATGATTCAATGTACATATCAACTCCATTTATTTATCAAATACGTTTAATTCTATATTTTACTTCTCAGGTTTATCTTCAATCAACCATTTCAAAAAATTATATTTTGGTTTTCTTTTGCTCTTTTTTCTAAACCAAATAGAACTTTAAAATTATAGTGAAAAAGGTTTCATACATATGATAATCCGTGATTGAATTATAGTGAAAAAGGTTTCATACATATGATAATCCATGATTACATAAACTTTTTTTACTCTAAGATTAGATTGGTTTTTGTATCGTTAAAAAATTTCCATTGATTCAGGACAAATTGGATTACTATTTCTCCGTAACAACTTTATACAAAGCCGGACACGTATACGTTCTTTGGATTCAATAATTAGTAATTTTTTTAATTGTATATAAAATATGGCCAGTACAAAATTTCTTGATTTAATTCCTATTGTACTCTCAATCAATCACATGTGTAAAAAAAATAAACTTTTTTTTCCATTACCCTTTAAACAGTCGACAAGAAATTAAAGATATTTTTTTTTAGAAGTATAAAGATTTAGCATTATTTTTAACAAGTTTGTTTTTAATTTCTTAAATATTACTCCTCGCAATTGTTTGAAATAGAAGCAATGAATGATGGTGTAAGAAAGACGAGTGGATTGATTTAACATGCATTGTCGACGTTAATTACGAAAAAGTCAATGCGATAGTCACAGTATCCTATCCTATCTCTTCTGTTCATTCACACTGTGGCGAAAAAAAAAAAGATACCCATAGATAAGGGCGAGCCTAAGAAAATAGTGTTTTTTTTTTTATACATATTAAAACTTTATATGAAAATACATTTAAGAGTTTATAAAAGAGTGCATTTCTTCAATTATTATATTAATTTTATAATTAGTAGTATAAAGACACAAGTTAAGATTTCGCATAATTAAATACCAGCTATGATTTTTATAATATTTTTCGCTTTATCTATTAATACATTATTACCTTTTAAGTTTCCTTTTTCTCTGGTTATATAATCTATGGTATAAAAATAGTGTACGGGTACGACTTTGGTTCTTAAATAATTGGTAGAATAATAACCAGATTAGCCATGGTGACCAAAGGTTAGAGTGGTGCCAAGAAATAAAAAGCACTATATCTCATCGGTGTCTTTCCCTGGCACACACATTTCACGCAAAAGCAAAAGCTCATTCCAAATAGTTACTTGACAAATAATTATTAAAAAATATACCCTCTCTAATTTCTTAAAAATAAGATATATATCAAAATTCTAAAATCATTATATGATAAAATTTAAATTAAGATATATTCTCTAGAAGAATGTCTTATCTTAAGGATGTTCAAATAATATTATTAGATCATGAATGTTTCATTTAAAAATAAAATAAAGTTAAACAATATTATTTATTTTGAAATTTTGATTAAAAAAAGTCGATTAAGAGAAAAAAATACTTAACTTTAACTCAAACTAATTATATTAAAATAATACTTTTTTTTTTTCATCTGTGGTGTGTACCATTTAACCAATCTGTCCCGTGGCAGTATCAGTATCACGCTCAAGCCTCTTTTCGTTTTCCCTTTATCATTTCGCTTTCACTTTTCTTTGTTTTTTTTTTGTTCCTCGCCAAGTACGTCCAACCTCTTTCCTCTCTCTCTCTCTCTCTCTCTGTTAGCGTTTCATTAACATTAATGCAGAGCTGTATATTGCAGTAGCGGCAACAGCAGCATCTGCAAAACCTGACAGTGAAAAAGAGTAATACCTTTTTACAGAACAAACCAAAGTCAAGTCCTAAACACTCTCCTCTTTCTCTGTCATAAGAAGAACCACCACAACAATTTTATTTCATTTTCCCAATATTATACTCCCACTGTTCAACGTCATCCACCAAACTCAAAACTCAAAACTCTTCACTCGCTCGCTCGCTCGCTCAAAACAAGAGTAACGTCCACTCCAAATCCATCACCTCTCCCTTAATATATCTCATTTCTCACCACTAACATGCTCGACACACTTAAATACCTTCTCGGCTCAGCCGGTCCAAGCGGCTTCGGCTCCAAATCCACCGCCGAACAAGTCACCGAAAACCGCGCCGATCTCCGCTCCTTCACCGCCATCATCACCGGTAAATTATTTCCATAACCAATTAGAATAGTTAATGTAGTCTTATCGCTGATTATGAAAATTACATATGATGTTATATATTATCAGGTGCTACGTCTGGAATCGGAGCTGAGACAGCGCGTGTGTTAGCGAAACGTGGAGCGAGGCTCATTCTGCCGGCGCGTAGCATGAAAGCTGCGGATGACGCAAAGGCGCGTATAGTTGCAGAGTGTCCTGATTCGGAGATCATTGTTATGGCTCTTGATCTCAGTTCTCTCAATTCTGTTAGAAGCTTCGTTAACCAGTTCCGCACACTCGGTTTGCCTCTCCATCTTCTCATGTATAGAAAACTATAATCATCTCATACTTCACTTTATTTATTTTTATCTAATGTAAAAAAAAAAGAAAAAAAAATTGAAATCATTGTCAGGATTCTTATCTGTGAATTTGAATGACTATTAGAAACAACGCCGGAAAGTTTGCGGAAGAACACGCTATATCTGAAGATGGAGTTGAAATGACCTTTGCCACTAATTACCTAGGTGAGAAATTAACTAAATTGACGATTAATTAAATTAAAGAAGTACTTGTGCCATTAATTGAGAAATAATTAATTACAATAATGTAAGATTGATTAATTAATGAAGGAAGGAAATGATTTTGTTAGGTCATTTTCTGTTGACAAAGTTGTTGGTGAAGACGATGGTGGAAACAGCGAAGGAGACAGGAGTGCAGGGTCGTATAGTGAACGTGTCTTCCAGCATCCACGGGTGGTTTTCCGGCGATACGATTTCGTATCTGGCTCTTATAAGCCGCAATAAAAGGTGGCAATAACAACAACAACACGAGTGTGTTGTTGTGAGTTGTGACAATAATGTTTAGTTTCTTAAATTAAAAATAAATTCTAGTCAATTCAAGTTGAAATGATGTGAATGTGATGCATGTATGCTTAGCAAACATTGCACGCTTCTTCGGACTGAAATTTGTCTTGTGTCCCCCAGCCATTACGACGCCACACGTGCTTATGCTCTTTCCAAGCTCGCCAATGTTTTCCACACTAAGGAGCTTGCACGTAGACTCCAGGTAGCACACACTTGCTATGTTCGTAATCATTCCTCTTTTAAAATATTTAATTAATTCACATGCAAGGCAATATCTGTCTATGATCCTATCCATCTCAAAAAGTCACATTTGTTTGTTTCCCTACTCAGTAATCATGTTTTTCACAGGAAATGGATTCGTTTAACCCCGTTCTTGCCACTTACTTGATTGGTTTATATAATATTTTATTTGTTTGGCACAAGGTAATATTAATAAATTAAATTATTTCTGCAGCAAATGGGGGCCAACGTGACTGTGAACTGTGTTCATCCTGGGATTGTGAGAACCAGACTCACCAGAGAGCGTGAGGGTTTACTCACAGGTTGGAACCTAACAAACAAGCCAATCTTGCTGTGCTTTTTTTTTTTCCTTGTTCTCCTTTTTGGGTGATAGGTTTAGGTTCTATTTTATGTACGATGATGGTCATTGATTTTGGAATTTTTCCTTTTATGTTTTAAAATAATTTTGCAGATTTAGTGTTCTTTTTGGCTTCCAAGCTCTTAAAGACCATTCCTCAGGTAAAATATATTCGATGTAAATTCTAAGTAGTGTAATGATGCATCATGACTCATTATTGCCGATTTTGTCCGTTCTTCATAATCTAGAGATATTTTTGATAATGACAAATGAAGATAAATGGAAAAATATAATGTTGTAAATAAGTAGTTTAATTATTTAACCCTCTTGTGCTGATTTACTGCAATGCAAATAAAAATGTAGGCAGCTGCTACAACATGTTACGTGGCAACTCATCCGAGGCTGTTGAATATCTCCGGCAAGTATTTTGCTGATTGCAACGAAACCTCAACCTCAAAATTGGGATCCAACTCAATTGAAGCCTCAAGGTTATGGGCCACTTCTGAATTCATGATTTCCAGGGGTCCAAAAGCTGCATTTGACCTACTCAAGCACCTTGAATTTTGAAGTTTCTTGGGACACTGCAATATATATCATATGATATGACATGATTTTACGGAAAAAATATAGGTAAAGAGAGAGCAACCCTAATATTGTTCTGCCCTCTTAATAGAGTCAATATAACGATAGGAAGGGTTAACTTTGCACAGTTTTATATATGATCTTTATATATCTATCTAGGGTAGTAAAATAACTAAATATTTTGGTCATCACTTAGGCTAAACAATAGGAAACTTGCTGATTTTTATTTTAATGTTCAAGCAAAAGTCTAAAATATGATGCTTTAGATGCTAGTTAGATTGGGTTGCCATGATGATACAATGATTATGGAGCTTGGCCATGTTATTCTTGGATCTTAGCTAGATTAGAAATGAAAGTGCCAGGAAAACTCTAATTGTACATATTGTTTATTTATTGTTCTGTTCTGAGATGTAGCTGTACTTGTGTATCTGGGGATAATACAAAATTATACGAGAAAGTTCCATTGGATTTATTATAAGTGGACAATAGGGCCTGTGAATCGAAGAAAACAACTGAATAAGGAGAACAAGAACATGGGGTCGGGTTCCCCCATGTGGTGGTTGTTCTTCAAAGAGTATCTTTCTCTCATGGTATTTGCGTGGGACCTACTAACATGCGCTCCGTGGAAGAGAGAGCGTGCTTTTTAAGAAAAGGAAAATAATAATTTGAAAATCAATTTCATACCAATTCAATAAATAACTCTATTTTAATATTATAATAATAATTTTATTTTATTTTTATTTTTATTAAATCATTCTATAAATTATTATATTAATAAAATGAGTTATTTAAAGGGTTATATGATTTATGATTGTAAAAATATCACCACTCTTAACAGAAAATAATTTTGCAACAGATTTTTCGTTAAACTAATCATAATCATAGCAATCCATGGACGAGTCCTGCCATTCTACAAATCAATTTAGGACCATTTCACCAATAACAATGATTTCATAATGTTTAAAAACTCTTGAACAAAATACTAATTATCTAAAGAGATATGTTACTATTAATTTAATACAATTTTTATATTAATTAGTATGAAGTTTAATAGCATTGTCTTCATGATAATTATTTATATTACTATTATTGTTGTTGATGTTAATGATACACCAAAAATAAAGTTATTTTTGTAATACTGTTTTTTTCTCTCTTCTTTTATCATGTCATCCATATACACTTTCCCCATTTCTTTCTAATTTCTCTTTATTGTACAAACTTGTGTATATTAACTTGAGCAACTACAATTTCTTATTTAAAAAAATTGAAATCTTTAAGTATAAATGTATGATATCGATTTAAGCAATCTGCGTACTATCTCAGCTTATTATATTTACACGCCTTTTTAAGTATACGCGTTCATTACCAAAATCGTTCGATTTGTATTATCATCTACAGTGGTGACGTTGGTTCCAATAAATTATTTGATGAGAGGTTTAACAATCAGAATAGATTAAAGTCCATTGTAAATAATGTAATTAAAATAAGAAGAGAGATTGAGACTTTTGATGCAAATACCAGTACTAAGTCATCAACTTTTAATGTTGGTCTGGTATTTCATATTTTGGAAGATGGATTAAGTTAAAACGTGGATGGTTTTGACGAAAATCTTCTCTAAACAAACAAATAAAAAATCGTAAAAAGAAAAAGTAATGGGGTTGGTTTGGGGGAATTCAGAACAAAATTGGCATGGGAAAGATTTTTTGTGGGTGAGTGATCTTTGACACTTTATCAATGCATCATTTTATAACTTTTCAATTTATTATTCGTTCTCGTGTCACTTTAGGACTCATTATTATTTTTTTCTTTTTATCCATCATACTTTTTTATGGCATTTTCCCATAATACTTTAATGAATTTCCTTATTCATTGTTTCGTTTAATATTGCTATCCTTTAATATCACGTTATATTTTAATTATACACTATTATCTAAAAAATAAATTTTTTAACATAAACGATGTTAATAATATATTAAGAAAATAAATAAGTAAATAAATAAATCTTGACTAATTAAGATTCTTAAAATGGAAAATAAGCTAATTAATACAAAATATTATTTCTTACGAGTGTTTTGACATAACTTTTACTTTTGGATAAGATTTAGCCATGAGTTAGTCCGATTCAACTCGCGAATGAAGTGCCTTAGCCAAGATTAACTTGAAATAGATAAATATATAAACTAAATTTTGTATAAATTTAATTGGCTTGTGAATAAAAACAATTATAAGCAATAACTTACTTTATTATTGTATTATCTTCATATTAAAAATACTGTATAAGATTTTTTTTTTCACATATACTAGGTATAATAGCAAAAATGAAATAGTTTGTTAAACAATATATTATTTAAATACAAATATTGATGTAACTTCGGAGATAGTAGTGTCAAAGTGAGTCAACCCGACTTACGCGGGTTAGCTCACTACTAAGTTGAGTTGAAAATAGGTGATTTCAACCCGACTCACTTTTCTTGAGTAGAAATTTTACAATCCATTTCAGCCCATCATGGGTTGATGGGTTAGGTGAGTTGACTCACTAACCCATATTTTTTTAATTATATAGAAACTTCAGAAACTTATGTTTTCTTGCTTTCTTTCTCAACATCAGTATCTTCGTTATTAATTGAAATTGACTCATTAGGTTTTTCATTAATAATAAAATCATCACCAATACAATTTACATTGACACTTTGATTTATTGTTTCAGATTCCATATTGTAAATTAATTTAAAAGAAAGAAGTCAAAAGTTCATATATTAAAGTGATATACGTGTAAATCAATATCAAACAACAAATAATGTATAGATGCTATAATTTTCAAATAAAGATTCATCAATCCAATAATTTAGGTTATGAAACAAATTCTTACATTTGAAAGCAATACAATGGACATGGTGTAGTGGTGCTGTGGAAAGATAATAAGAGAAGTGACCAAAGTGCGACGACAAATGTAATGGTGCAACGAACAACTGATAACAAGTTTAAGTGAAGGTTTGACTTGTAGCAACAACCAACAAAGTAGGGTAGAGGTAAGGCAGGATAACATCAATTAGGGTTACTTAAAGTATTATAATTAGTTTTAAAATTTAAAATAAATTATCAATTAAGGTTAGTACGTTATTATAATTATTTTTAAAATTTAAAATTTAAAATTAATGGTGGGTTGCAGGTCAACCCACCATAACCCGATTCAAATCCATTTAACCCAGTAGGTTGAGTGAGCATGGTTCATTTTTAGCCCATAATCGGTAGAAAAAAAAAAATCGAACGGCCAAATTCAACTTCGTGGTGAACCGGGTTGACTTACGGATTAGAACCCATGTTGACAACCCTACTTGCGAATAAATTATAAATAAAAAAATAATACTAAAATGAATGAATTTAAATATTTTTCAAAACTTGTGTGGTAGGTAAATAATGTTATGCTGGACTTGGCACTTTATCCAATGACTGCACCAATTCAGATCGCGTTATCCACACGATATGATAGCACCAATACCTTCCATCGACCTCTCCTGGCCCATTTATTTTTATGGTCCAACCATGGCCCTATCTTAGATATTTATTCGTATTGTGTGTTGTCTACACATTATTAATTTCGGCAATTGGTAAATAACTAAGTAAAGTAACTAAAATTGTGATCGTTAATTAAGGTACGATTTGATTATTTTTTACAGTTATTAAATAATAAGAAAATTGTGGAGATTTTGTATCGAGAATATAATTATATAAAGAGACAAATATTTTAGGTTGTAAAGAGAAAACAATATCTTGAAGAGGGAAACTAGGATGATAAAAAAAAAAATTAAAATTAAAAAATGAAACAATATGCTATTTTATTATTAAAAAAATTGAAACAAATGAAGGTAAGTGTCCCACTGTGGTATGAGTTGGTTCCTCCTAAGTTGAGTTGTCCCACTCCTTTGTTTGTTGGGTTCTTTTTTTTTCACGTAACAAACAGAAGAGAAAACATATGGTCCTGTTTTACATAGATTGTATCAATGGATATTTTAAGAAACTTAATTATTTAAAAATATTTAGTATATTTGTTAAAGATGCTTAATTAATTTATATATTTAATATTATATTTTTTATTAAATAGTTTATTGCAATAAGTTAAAAAATTATTACAATATATTAGTTATCATTTTCTAAACATATTACAAACAAATTATATTTATCAGAAGTAATATTTTTAATAAGTGTAAAATTATTTAATTATTATACATAATTTCGGAGGTAATATTATCTCCAATTTTATTTAGAAAAACACATTTTTTATTATACTTAAATATAAATTTTATTTATTTATTTATTGATAATTTTCCTAAAACACATTAAGTGTAAATAATATTTAACTTTCGATTACATCATAGTATATATATATATATATATATATATATATATATATATATATATATATATATATATATATATTATTTTTATTTTTTATTTTTTTCTGAAGTACAAGTCAACCCTTAACTTTATGCTAGACTCAAATTTATTGGTACAAAAAATACTCTCATGGCTTTATATTCCGTTAAGATGGAATATAATGAGGGAGGGACCAAAATTAATGAGAGTGGATGAATGGTATATGCACAGTTTCACCCACTTCATTATTCATCTTCTTTGCTAATTAATGCCATTAATTTATGTGCTGCTGTTGTGGATTGCAATTCATTCTTTTACAATATTCTTTCTTTTCAATATTTAATTGCTATGATAAAAATTAACTTAAGTAATTCAAAATATGGGTTTAAAATTCTTCAGAGAAAATAGTCATATAAAACAATTTTGCATTGTATTACTTAATTTTAAACTATCATATATGATTACCTTATTGTTTTGTACAAGAATTTATACCAATAATGATTTTTTATTTGTTGATAATAGAAGTCAAGCCAACAAGAATAAATCTTATTTATGTCAGTTTGAGTTTTACATATACGATGTTGTTTTAAATTCAATTTAATTCACAAACCGGTCAACTTAACTTGTAAAGTTGAATCAATAATAATCAGAATAAAAATGTGTTTGAATCTGCGTTCTTTGTACATGAACTTCACCTAAAAATAAAAAAAAATAAAGATTGAGTTGTTGAAAGAACGTGTCTCAAATCTACACATTCATATATTTTATGCATTCAACAAATTCAATTATACTTGACTCATTCAACTCCTTTAATCAAGAAACATACTTTAAAATCATGTTAAACTCATTTATTTAAAGAATAAAGTCTATAAAATTAATTACTGCATCACCAGCTGCAAGCAGAGATAGCCCCGTACGGAAACACATGCTTCTTGGTGT
Source organism: Sphenostylis stenocarpa (assembly GCA_963425845.1). Lineage (NCBI taxonomy): Eukaryota > Viridiplantae > Streptophyta > Magnoliopsida > Fabales > Fabaceae > Sphenostylis > Sphenostylis stenocarpa. The sequence goes on along the minus strand of OY731400.1, from coordinate 13,177,784 downwards.
TCTCAAGATAAAATCTACTTCCAATTTTTTGAGTTCATTCTAAACAAAAATTACAATTTGGTTGACACTGCATTCATCAAAGTTAATTGTGTAGCGTATCACTGTTTTTGCGTTAATTCGAATAATCATAGTCATAATAACAATGACTACCACTATAGTTTCCAAGTGGGCATGAAAAATAGGATAAACCATAAACTTTTAGAATAGGGCAATGTTTATTCACAGGCATCTTTTTCTACTTTACCTTATAGAGAGTAAAACCAGTGGCTTAAAACAGTGTCATCCATTACATTACATGCAACTAACATTTATCTGCTTATCTTATGGAACTGACATTTGTCTCCTAATTTATGCAGTGGGAAACAACTATAACACAAGAATTTTAAGCACAGATGCACACAAAAATGTAGACTACAAATGCTTTGAGGCCAAAAGGGTGACAAGATCGTTCCTTAAGTTTTTGTGACAGAGATTAGTGTTAGAGACAAAATTTTATCCACATTATAACATCATAACCATTCGTCCTGTCGGAGTCCTTTTTGAAGAATTATTCCATCTTTCAATACACATTGAGTTATAGTGATGATATTTTTGTTTTATATGAACTTTTTTCAAATAAAAAATAAGCTAACGATCAAATATAAAACAGTAAATATAAGAGAGCAATTGCTACAATTTGCTACCTTTCAGGCAACAAAATACATGTTTGGATGACAGTTCAAAATGCACTTGAGTATTCAATGTAATTTTGAAGAAAGATAATCTTACGTAATTTTATTTCATTTTGGCTGTTTAAACATGCATCATTACGCATTTCCTGAATTCAGGTTTTGTAAACAAAAAATCTTGTATAAATTAAAATAGAATACAATCCTCTATATATATATATATATATATACACATGATCATGAATTACATTTCGACCTTTCGACCAGGACCATCAGCAAAATTGAAACTTACAATTATCTTAACTAACAGTCCTTAAAAATTAAAGAATCATATAATTGATATTGACTTGGTATAAAGAATACTATCACGTGAAGGCAATCCCCAATCAGATACTGAAGCATTGCCCTGGCTGCTATACTACCTTTGAAAACAATGAAGCTTTGCATTGTAGCAAATTCCACTGTATCCAAAAACCCTCCGTTGCTATGTGGGCATAGCAACTAACCATAAAGTGCTGCAACAAATGAGCCCAAACCTTGGTTTTTTCAGCCACGAACAGGTAATCCATAATTCTGGTACACTCTTATGTATCCATCCCATCCTGCTGTCACAATCACTTGGCCCCACAAGTGGGAATTAGACATTCCCTTGCAAGCACTTCTCAAGAACTTGTACTCTGATTTACACATTGTAGGAGAAACAACAGTTTGGGTTTGACTTGAGTCCACAAGTGTCTCCTCAGGCCATGTTGCGGAAACCTTTGGGATCAATTCTGACAGAAAACCCCGACTCAAGAAGAAACAATCAGGTGAAGGCAGCGAACACCTTTGATTTGCATCATCTCCTAACGACGGGGATAAGAGTGTTCCTGGCATTGACTCAATGCCACACCATGGTACAGCTATTGCTGCGTTGTGGGAGAGAAAACTCTCTGAAGACCAAATTTTCTTTGCTTTGGAGGTACTCCTATCATGGCCAGTGTAATTCCAGATACATACATTTGAATCCTCGCTAGCCGAGATTATATGTTTCCCGTCAGTAGTGAAGGATGCATACATCTGACCTGCACTTCTTAGGCCTGCAGGTAAAGAAGAGGGATAAGTATTAATTAATGTACGTTAATACGTTAATGCAACAATGTATGAATGTTTGTTTCTAATACTTAAAAAGGAAGAAACATAGATGGGATTGGAGCTCCTTGAGTGTTTTTGGTACTGTTCTCCAATCTGAATAGGAAGTTTATACCTAATGCAAACCTTATGCAGATTAGTAATATAAACCTCTAATTTGGATTTGAGAACATGTATAAACCTACCCTTGAATTTGTAGATTATGTCAACTCCAGAAAGTATACAGACATGTGAATCAGCAGAAGCAACCAATAATTTGCTTGGGTCACTCGGTGAAAACTGCCAAAAATAATCATAAATGATATGATTAATGATCAGTATTCAATAATTTTGTATAGGGTGCCATAGAAAAGCAGATTCAAAGCCAGAAAAAGAGTGACAGGAGTAACCAACCTGAAAGCTAGTGATCCTTTTCCCCGATGTCTTCTTTTTGCCACGTAAACACAACTGAGCATCCAATTGCAGATGATTATCTACACAAGTGAATGCAAAGAATATAAAGATTGTTTGAAGCTGCTAGTCATAATCACTTTTGGGATCAATAATTTAAGTTTGGACTCTGTTCTATATACTACAGGCAGAATATAACATCAAAATAATCAAACAGAATCCATAGTTTGACCATATGCACATAGACCTCAGTTGGTCAACCAGTGTAGGTCCATAATTTTATTTTATTTTTTTAAAAGATAAGACATATATTAAGGCTGAGAGAAAAATATAACAAAAAGGAAGAAGGATGTAATCCTTAAAAAGGAGTAAAGAATAAGTGCACATCTAGAAACAAGGACCATACCCAATCCTCAACATAATGGAGCTACTCAGTCATTTTGACCCGAAGGCCTAAGAACAATGCATATACCGAACAAAGAGCAATATACAACTAATAATCACTCACACTAAAATAGACATGAACCAACAAACCAATAACCTAAATATACTTCCATGCAGCCATTTCTGTTTCTCTGTTTAGCTAATGATCACAATACGTGGAGAGCATTTGATAGTTGAAGATGCCACTCTATATCCACAAAAGACATTCAGTGAATTTGAAGATCAGCACTTAAGTAAAGGAGAAACACCCTAGTATATATACATATATATTATGGTTCTAAAGGACTTAATTTAAAATATAACACTACTCTAAACATCTATGTTCATACCTAGGATATCATAGAAACGGCAATTGCCTGCCATGGTACCCACAATTGTGCCCTGGAAGAAGAAGTAAACAATTTTAGGAACAAAACAAAAGATATTTTCCTACCACAATGTTTTACAATTACATGTATAGTGAAACAGACCTTTCCATCAGGGCGGAAGCACACAGCTGTGACTATCTCCCTGATATCAATGTAATCACTAACCCTACAGTGAACAACTTCCCAGATGCGAACTTTTCCATCAATTGAGCCACTGATGAAAAAATTATCATTGACGGGATTGAAATTGACACATGTCACTGCATCAAAGGCAAAAAGTAACAAACTATTATTCAGCAAAAATTAAAAAATATAGAGGAACACATTTCAGAACAACTAACATTATGCAAATCATGTATCAACATACATAACTATGGCCAGGCAACAGAGGCTCACCATAATTGTTGTGGGAGAAAGCTCTAAGACATCTGTCAATTCCCACATGCCATAGGCGCACTGTCTTATCAACAGAGGATGACAGTAGAAACTGCAACATTCAAAGAAGAATGTACACAATAGTAAGTTCAATTTTATAGAAAACTAAATGATAAGCAAGTTTCAAGATAACGCAAAATATAAGAAGACGAATAATAGCTTGCTTTTTATATATGGGGAAACTAACCCCTCTTTTCGACCAAGCAAGGTCCAAAATGTCACCACTGTGCCCTTGGAACTCATGCATAGGTTTTGCCGATATGCGGAAGGTCCTCGGTGGGAGAATCACACAAGTTGCTTCAGAGGATCTCCTCAACTTCTCTGTTTTAACTAATTTCTCTTTATCTACACCAAGGGGAGCAACACAAGAAAAATTATTTATTTTGAAATATATATTTGACGGATCATTGTCCAGAATGTCAAGTTCACTTGATCTCTCATCCTCAACCACCTTCCATACACGTACAATGCCATCTTCACCACCACTAGCCAGATATTTTCCATCAAGACTGAACTTCATTGTCAAAATAACACCCTTATGTGCTTTAAACTCCTGCTCAGTGTAAAGGGAGGAAAGCTCCTTAAACCGCTTCTTATAAGAATGAACTCGAACTCTTTGTATCCCACTTCTATCCACTGAATCACAGTCTTTGCATTTAGTTTCATCAAGCCCGTGATTATGAACAAAACAAGAAATAGAATCCAGTTTCCTTAGCCATCCCCTCTTCATTTTTCTTTTTCCAATTCCCAACAACCTTGTGTTTTCTGCATCTCTCTGCAAATGTCTGCGAACCTTCGATGAAGGCCCAATATTTCTCTGAAACTCCTCCAAGCTAATCGATTGGTTCGAACCCAAAACACGCAGTGTACTAAGAGTTCCATCCTGACCCAGCTTATCAACAATATACTGTGTTCCATCATCCAAATTCCTTATCATACAAGCCAAAGTCTCCCTATTTTCTTGGGAACCGGAAGCCTCACCAGACAAGGAATCCAACACAATATGGTTTGAGATTGAGGGAAGACCCTCATCAACAGTAAGAGAAGTCCTCAACACCGCCCCACTTGTTGCAGTGATTCGGTCAATCCCACAAGGTCGATCTTGCAACTCCTCTCCCTTCATTGAATAATTCAAATCAGACTCCAAACCCATCCATCTCAAGAAATTGAGGCGTCTTCGGTCAACACTTTCAAGCCCTTTTGCCCAAACCTTGTGCCTAGTAACATGTCCGTTATTACCAGAACTAGATTCATCTGATTCTGAATAATCCGAACCTCCATCAGAGACAGAACACAATTCCTCGCGAGTATCATAAAATTGATCCTCTCCCTGTTCCATATCCCACCTCTCCCCAATTCCCACCTCTAAATTCAAGCAGATTCCTTTCTTAATGGATAAACAAGTCTGAGTTGAATGGATGGGTTTTCCTTCAATTGGGGGAAAAGGGCATCTGAAAGCACACAAATCAGGAAGAGTTATAGCGAATCCAAGAGAGAAACAAAAGGGGAACTAAGAAAGCGAAAAACATGGGTTTGGAGAATGAAGCATAGAAAAGCGAGAAGAGGCATAGTGGGGAACGAAAACATGGCATGTCATCTGACCTGGGTTGTCTTCAAAATTGGAGCTTGATCCAGAAATCGAAACAATTTTCATAGGGATCTTCGCTGTGTTTGTTTGTTCAGTCTGCACTGTGCATCCACAGGAATACCTACCACACCCACCACTTTGTGGTACGGCAAAGAAGTTTAAACAAACTGAAAATGAAAATAAATAAATAAAAATTATTTAGTTAAACTAAAAAATAATAACATTATTGGATGCGAAGGGAAGTTCAGGGCTAGAAAGAATGATGATGAGTTTGGATTTTTATGAAATTTACAATTGACTGAGTCTACTCTTACCTCCAGTCTTTGTTCCACTTCCGTGTCAATTAACGCAAAGAAACACGCCATTTCACTCCAATAGAATAGATACCTTTCTCTCCACCTTCATTGGCTTCCACTTTTTCTCACCATCTTCTTTATTTTATTATTTGTAATATTCCCTGTTATTATATCAATAAAAAATATTTGCTTTATTTTTTTTTTAGAATTTACCTTTTTTTCTGTAAATAATTTATAAATAAAAAATTACTTTTATTAAAAAGTCGGGAGAATTAATATTTTTTAAAATATAAATTATTTATAATAATAACAATAAATATATCTAAAGCATATACAACGCTATGTTAAATATTAATTAAAAGCTATTAATTTTTTAAGTAAAAAATAAGAATATATTTAATTATTAACTTATTATCTTTTTTTTTAATTACAATTTTTAAAATATGTTTTTCAAATCCGAGTCTTGCATATAGAATATAATTCTGTTAAATATTCATAGAATGAGTTTTGTTTTGCATACTAGTTTTTATTTTATCCTAAAAAGTAACATGCATATATCTACTAAAATTTATTTCTCATTTTAAATATTATATATTATTAAAAAATATTTCTTTTATGAAAGTTAGAATAAATAAATATTAGTTATTAATTTTAGAATAAAAAGCTAGATTAATTTTAGAAAACATACATATTTTTAAGCAATCATACAAGTTCTAGAATTTTTCAGTTTTAATTATTCATATAATTTTTTTACAATAATTTTATTCTTAACATACCAAAATAATTTTCCGAAAAAGAGACCGTCTAATATTTGATATACACGGAATTCTCTTTTTTTTTTTTTTTTTCCTTTTTATTATTGAATATCCAGAAAGCACGTGTAACCACTGAAATTTGAAATATCAGCATCCAGATTCCTACTCTACCTATATATAGAACAGGGTCATTATTTTATTAAAGAATTTTTATAGTAAAACAATAATATTTAAGTATTATTTATTTTCGTATTAATTTTTTTATTTTATTTAAGACAATTAGTGATTTTTTTTATTGTAGTCTACTTATAGATTTTTTTATTTTATAAAAAATATTTCAATATCGTGATGTGAAATTACCATATTGAGATAAAACAACAAATATTATCTCATTTTATATGAATTCATTTTCTAGCTTTATTCTCGAATAGTTCTAAAACTCATAATTATAAATATTTCACATATTTTCTATATTTGCATATTTATCAAATAAAAAAAAATTATTGGTCACTTCTAGATTAGAAAGCTAGCTCTATCAGCACCAACATAAAATTTGATTTTCTTATCCTAAGTATCAAAAGAAGCGTTGTTAAGAAAAATATTTCTTTAATTGTGTGTATGAAAGGAATTATTGAAAAAAAATAAAAACATGTAAACTTTTAAAGTTGGTCTAACAATTTTAGCTACGATAATAATATCTTATTACTTTTAGCAAACATAAAATATTTCATTCTGAACTGTAGTTGATTGATATTATCATAATTTTAACTTTAATTCAAATACAATGATAGTATAAAAAAGTATATTCTTGTTGAATTATAGATGGATAAATATAATAAATTTAAATTTTTTATAATAATTATTCAATAATCCACAAGTTTTTTTTCTAATTAGTTAAACTAAACATTACACTTAGTGAATATTAGCTAATTAGTATAAAGTAAAAATTTGATTGCAAATTGTAAAGTGCCATATGGTCAAAGTCAACCTTTGAAGAGATAGCAATGCCAACACTTTTCTTCTATTTAACCTTTTATTCCAAGCGAAGACAAATTTGACTGTTCAACAACATTTTACTAGTATTTTACCAACAAAGAATTTGCTATTACAATAATTGAAGATTTTAGATTTAGATGAAGCACGAAAAATATTAATTTATATAGAAATAAAAAAAACATTAAAAAGAAAAATAGAAGTTAGTGGCTTTTTTTCTCTTTCATAAATGAGAAAGAAAAACTATTGCCTTACATGAATATTGTTGAAATTGGTTATTTTATAAATATTAATTCTTAAATGTTGACTAATCAAAATGACGTACTTAGTTCCCTACATCTCAAGTCATTGAAAATCAAAAAATGAAAATAAGCAATTGGTCAAAGTTTTGACCATCTTGTGTAAGATGGTCAATATTAAACTTTGGATAATTATTTTTATTAATACCAAATTATTTGTATTTTTGAATAAGTTATATAAAATCTTTATGCATATGACGTAGATTAATTGGATTAATTATTCATTGTGAAACCATTGATTGAATTTTGTGTAACATTCACTCATGAAAAATAGTGCCCAGGATTCATCAACCAAGTCTCTTTGCAAGTTAAAAAGATAACATTCACAATTGTGTGAGAGCTTTGTAGAGTTTAATTTCAACATCTGACGTAACTTAAAAGCTTGATATGATCAAGAGAAAGCTTTGCTCCACCTTCAACCAATATATTTCTGATTTTTTTTTTTTCCTCTTAGCTTCTGAAGAGTCAAAAGCACTTCATACTTAAGTCAATTCATAACTCGTAAAATCATGACAAATAATGAGTGATTATATCTTGGAAAATATAAGCTACTTTTTTTATCATGTGTTCCTGTGTTTCATAGGAACAAATATGAAGTTAAACTTTTGAACATCCTCAGCATATGCTACAAACCAAATAATACCAAGTACTAAACAACATTTACTATGTAGGATTAAAACCAATGGGTTTGTGAGTCAAATAACTGTCCAGAATAACCCTAGATTTTATTTGTATACTATAATCTTATGTATAACTTCTATATATTTAATACACATCATTTTGTACAATTTATATTGATCTATTGGTTCAATAAGTAACTACTAATATTTTAGCTCAATGCGTAACTATGAATATCAATATAAGTAACTATTAATATATTAGTTCAATAAGTAACCCACCATTTTTTATTTTTTAACTGATCCAATTTTTAACACATGATGTATATATTTTTTAAAACTTTATCTTTTTTTGCGATATTTTCTCTGTTTTTTTAACATAATAAACTATATGTATATTATTTAAAAATAAAACACATAAATAAATGTGATCTTAGATTTTATATTTAAATAAATGAAAACATTTTTATTTTTAAATATTTGTACTTATTATTAAAAAAATGAAGCATTTAATGTGTAAAGGATTAACAATTTAAATATAAGTTTGAAATCCTATGTTGTATAAAAATAAGAAAATTGAGTAAAAATATTTGTAACGTAATATTTTAAAGTTTTTTTTATTGAAGATAACGTCGTATTCTTGTAAAGGATTAAAAATTTAAATATAAATTTGAAACCTTTTGTTGCATGAAAATAGAAAATAAAAAATTGAGTAAAAAGATTCATAACATAATATTTTAAAGTTTTTTTTTTTTGAAGATAACTTCGTATTCTTTTATACTATTAATTCATATCTCATTTTATAAAAATTCTTTTATTGTTAACCCGTTGTAAAGATCCAACACAAAATAATCTGAAATCCAGATTTTACCCATCTAAATATCCAACACAAATTAATCTGAAACCCCGAAACCCAGATTTTGATGACTAGATTTGTTGGAAAGAAACCAAATCAATGAAAAAGAAGGATACCATATGTCCATTATTGTTACATACAGAAAACCCATTTTCAGTTTCATATTTCTTTTTCCTTTCCCTAATATTTGGTTGCTAAGCTTTTCTCCAAGTTCAAGTTTTCACCAATTTTTTTCACATGCCTAACCTTTATTTAATGCTAAAAAAATCAAAGGACTTGCAAAATCCTGATCCTATTTAGAACCAAATCTTCATTTTTTTTTTCAAAAAGAGATAAAATGAATTAAGTTTCTCAATTGAGGTTGTCTATCATGTTGTTTATTTAGGCCAAAATGTACGATTTGTTGAATTTGGTTGGTTATTTGGATTGAAATTAGTCTAACATGCTTGTATAGAACACTAAATAATTATGTGTATTGCAAGTTATTTACGTATTTTAGTTATTTATTTATTTATTTATAACATGACTATCATGTAAGTATTATTCGAAGATCCAAATTGAAAAAGTTGATAAGAATGAAGAGGATCAAAATTGAAAGTTTTGTGTTGGTAATCTAGCCTTTGAGGAACAACCAATAAAATGAGTGAAAGAAGAGGAAATGGAGGCTAACATGTCTCATTATATGCCATCTCAACAAAACAAATAAATAGGTCTGTTGACTAAATCCAAACTGTTTCTTTTCTTTCTTCATTTCTCTGGAAGAACTACAAGTTAGGGGATAACGGAAGATGCAAAATTAAGCTACAAACAAACCCCACATTCCTTTTCTCTACCAATTCTATTTCTTCCTTTTTTATTCTTCTCGTCTTCATATATAATAAATTTACTCATTCTTCCTCTTCTCAATACCACCTGGTATCTCAAGAAGACTTTCACCCTCTTTTCCTTTTCTTTTCTTTTTCCTTATCTTCACAACTTCACATTCCATTAGCTCAAAACCTTTTCATCTATGGATTTTTTAAATAGGATAGAATAATAGGTGCCCTGTTATATGAGCAAGTTTGCATTCAGAGAGTAGAATATCAACACTATATTTCGCTTAAAACTTTGAGGTGTGTTCTTTTTTTTCACTTACTCACATTTTCTTCATTATTTTTTTCATATAAATTACTTCCTCACTTTCCTACTTAATGTAATTACTATATCAAATGGTTAAGACTCATGCAGCTCAACAAATAACTACAGGAGATCTTAATTCCACATCTCTTACTATCGGTGTTCTTTCTTCCTTTTTTGTTTTGGAAATGTAGAACTAAAAAGTAGAAACTCTCATGAATCTTTCCCAAGCAAAAATGACTTTATGTTTACTTTCCTTTTCATAACATGAATGTTTTTCATGTTTCTTAGTTAAATATCACTCCTTATTTACTAAATCTCGTTTGCCATTTTTCCATGAATTCTATATAGTTAACAGTAAATAGTGATTGATAATATTCCTTGTTTGATCATCATTTTAACTCACTATTTCCAGTTTTTTTGAAGTATATTTGATTTTTCTTTCTGTTACTAAACAAGAGCATTCATCTTCATCCTTGATTACTAATATTGCAATGGGAAAAAAGAGTTTTCTTTAATTTGTGGTGGTGAAAACATTTTACATTATTAATTAACAAGGAAGCATAGCATCATTATACTAGGTATTTTACTTGCATTAAACTTTTAATAGTTTCTTACATAAGTAGCATAACATGGTTTGCTCATAGTGCAAAGCTTCCACAGTTAGCAGTCATAGCAAATTTCTACACACATATACCTATTCATCTTCAGCTAATTAACTAAATATCTTAAAGACAGCTCCATATTTTCAAGTAGGGCACAAGCACCGTTCATCTTCCACCTTCTGGTAGTTTTCTAGGTTAAGAATCATCTCATTCAGTTTAGCTTTCACTCATCTGTTTTCATTCATATTAAACCTTGATTACTAACGTTGCAATAAAAAAACAGTTCATAAAATTTGATTTGCTACAAGTGAAAAACACTGCATTATCGGCAAATAAGAAAGTATGATCAGATCAATGTAGTATATAAGGCTTTTCACTTGCATTAAACTTTTAATAGTTTTTAAGTAGATGACACAACATCGTAGTTCATTCAATAAGCTAACTTCTTTAATGAATTTAATATTTTCAACTATTTGTTCTTAAACCTTACAGATTTACCAATGAGTTTTTATAGTTAACTTCAATAAGTTGTTATAGTTATCACTTGCATATCGGAGCTAGATTCTAATATACGTACGCAGAGGAATAGTGAAGGTAGCTTGGTAGAAGAATGCCGCTACTAAATTTAACTATTTATATTCCTCCTGTTAACATAATAATGGATATATGAATATAACATTCAATTGTTTTTGTTGTTGCAGCTTCATGTATCTCAAACAATTGTGAACATAAACTAATATTACTTGTTTATTTGAAAAAGCTGAAGGGAAAATGGGGAAGGATGGATCACCAAAACATTATATTCAGTTTGACTCAAAGAGAAACCGTCTGACATGGATTTTAGGGGTTAGTGGATTATGCATTTTATCTTATGTACTGGGTGCATGGAGGAACACTCCATCACCCAATAGCCAATCTGAGATCTACTCCAAAGTAGACTGCAATTCTGGGTCAACTTCATCAGGCATGGCATCTTCAGCAGTTCAATCATCAACAAACTTAGATTTTGAAAGTCACCATCAAATTGAAATCAATAATTCTGGAGGGACAAAAGAGTTCCCACCATGTGACATGTCATATAGTGAATACACTCCGTGCCAAGATCGAGATAGGGGTCGCAGGTTTGACCGTAACATGTTGAAGTATAGGGAGAGACATTGCCCCAGCAAGGAGGAAGAATTATATTGTCTTATCCCTGCTCCACCAAAGTATAAGCCACCTTTCAAATGGCCTCAAAGCAGAGATTTTGCTTGGTATGACAATATTCCACACAAAGAGCTTAGCATTGAGAAAGCAGTTCAAAACTGGATTCAAGTAGAGGGTGACAGATTCAGATTCCCTGGAGGAGGTACCATGTTTCCACGTGGAGCTGATGCGTACATTGATGACATTAATGAACTTATTCCCCTCACCACTGGTACCATCAGAACTGCAATTGATACTGGCTGTGGTGTGAGTTAATCTATCTTAAACTTATCTTCATTTCTTTCCATAAACATGATTCACCGAGTATTCCAATGCTGAAGAAGAATGACTAAACTGTCTTTATTTGTGTCTATGGCTCTATTTGACTTTTTAGTCTAATTTCTATACCTTCTCAAAATAAAAATTTACCTTATTAATCCATCAGAAATCTCGATAGACTAGATATTCTTCTAAGGAGACTACATCGATAAAGTTAACAAATTTATCATTCTACGTATGTTTGTTTTTGGTGTGAAGGATGTGTTCCTTATATTTAACTCCTCCTTGCACATCTAATTATGAAGGTTGCAAGTTGGGGTGCTTACCTCTTGAGAAGGGAGATCATAGCTATGTCCTTTGCACCTAGAGACACACATGAAGCTCAGGTCCAGTTTGCATTGGAACGAGGAGTTCCAGCAATGATAGGTGTCATGGCTTCACAGAGAATTCCATACCCAGCAAGGGCGTTCGATATGGCTCATTGTTCTCGTTGCTTGATCCCTTGGGAAAAATATGGTATTCACACTTCTCTTAGTATGAGGACAATTTGTTTTTACTAGCTGTGAATTAAGTACATCTATTAAAGGGACCCATTTTTTGCTTGAATTCATAAATTGAACTGCTTTGGTTTTATTCGTAAAAGAAAAATGGTTATATTTAATTTTTAAGTAAAAAAAAAAGAATTTGCACTTTGACCGGTGATTTAAGCCTCTAATTTCCATTCACAGATGGCATGTATTTGATCGAAGTGGATAGAGTTCTGAGGCCTGGTGGCTATTGGATTCTCTCTGGCCCACCTATTCGTTGGAAGAAATACTGGACCGGGTGGGAAAGGACCCAAGAGGATTTGAAGCAAGAACAAGACGCTATAGAGGAAGTGGCCAAACGCATATGTTGGAAAAAAGTGATTGAGAAGGATGACCTAGCCATTTGGCAAAAGCCTAAAAACCACATGGGATGTTTACAAACTAAACAGATTTATAAAACACCACACATATGCCAATCCGACAATGCTGACAGGGCTTGGTAATTCTTTATATCATTTCTATTACAACTAAACTTATATACAGTTCCATAAATAGTTTTGGCGGTGTATCAAACTCAACATTCATCTTGGTAACAAAATGTCACAATAAATAACCTCACTCAAATATGCCAAGAGTATTCAATGCTTTAGTCTGTGTATATAGAAAAATACATGTATAGAGAAGTCAATCTCTTAAATAGATTCTGTTCTTTGAGATATCTAGGTATATTGTGTTCACGTTGATAACCTAAATGTTGATATTGGTGAAGTCTTGGTTGTTCATGCCATTTTGTTTGTTTAATTGCATTGAAAAGGTACCAAGATATGGAAAAGTGCATAACTCCATTGCCAGAAGTTAGCAGCCCAGACCAAGTAGCTGGGGGGGCGCTTGAAAAATGGCCTAAGCGTGCATTTGCCGTCCCTCCCCGAATTAGCAGTGGTTCAATACCAAACATCAATGAGGAGAAATTTCAAAAGGACAACGAATTGTGGAGGGAAAGGATAGTCCATTACAAGCATCTGGTTCCTCTTAACCGAGGAAAATATAGAAACGTGATGGACATGAATGCTTATCTTGGTGGGTTTGCAGCAGCCTTAACGAAATATCCAGTGTGGGTTATGAATGTTGTTCCCTCAAATTCAGACCATGACACACTGGGTGCAATTTATGAACGAGGTTTTATTGGAACTTACCAGGATTGGTGCGAAGGTTTTTCAACTTACCCAAGAACATATGATCTCATCCATGCTGATAATGTATTTGCCATATATCAGGACAGGTGGGTAAACATTTGCACATTATCTAATGAACTCTTTAGCTTATGTTGTTTCTCCCCATGAAGTCGTGTCTTATGTGGTTTTGACTGAATTAATATTGTGTGTGGAAGGTGCAACATTACTAATATACTACTGGAGATGGATAGAATTTTGAGACCCGAAGGTACTGCTATATTCAGAGAAACGGTAGAGCTTCTGGTAAAGATTAAAACCATTACTGACGCAATGAGATGGAAAAGCAATATAATGGATCATGAGAGCGGACCCTTCAACCCTGAAAAGATTCTTGTTGCAGAAAAAACTTACTGGACTGCCGAAGCTAAAGAGAAACAAATCTAACAGATAGGATTATCTTTACAACTGTGTTCTTATACCTTTTTGTTTGTCCTTAGAAATTAAATTGTAATTAGATGTATGTTTTACCTTGCATCTTTGTCTTGACATATTCTTCCTATTTTATTCCCTTATTTTAAAGAATGTGTTACTACCTCCTGAAATCATTATCTTACTTTATTGCCTATTTATGTTTTTCAAAGATAAGGTTTTCACTTTTCATTATGCATTACTAAAATGCCAATGTTCATTTTATCACTCAGATAAGAAAATACAATAACTTCTCGTTATAAACTTCAGAATATATGACAAACTTTATGCAGGTTAAAGTTCTAATTGTACTACACAAAAATGTTCTGCATCACAAAAAGAAGTTTAAAGAAATACGATGTTTCCTCCTAAAAGTGCCACATACAGAAGATATACAAAGAAAGAGTAGTATTATGGAATGAAGAATGATAGAATGAAGAGTAGGAATTAAGAAAGGTAGAGGTATGAATAAGCAGCAAGATTGAATGTTCAAGGACCTACGGCGGCTATAGACGGGTAATAGATTTTAGAAGTAACAATTATTAGTAAGATAAATTTTAAGAAGCAAAACATTATAGTTCATTGAAGAAAATGACATAGTTTGTAATATAATTTTATTATTCTTGACGTAAGAAATCTTATTTTAGTCCATTAAGTAAACAAAAATTCAATGTAAGGGAGATTAGATTGATATCAACAGCGAGAGATCAAGAAAAAAAAAAAAAAAAAGCGCCAATGGCAATGAGATCCACCTGCCAAGCAAATACAACATATTACACATCAGTTACTTGCTTTAAACAGAGTTAAAATTTTAACCAAATCTCTTAATGAATCAATTACCGCCGCTCTTCCTAACAAAGCCAAATGTTGAGAAAAACTTTCTCTATAATTTAGGGATGTGGTAAAAAATAGATAACTCTGATTTCATTTACTAGTTGAGTTTAAAACGGAGTTGGAGGAATGCCGGCAGTTTGTCAGTCCCGGTATGGTGCAACCGTACGTACACAGGAAAAGGTTAGGGCCATGATCTCATTGCCTTCAGAACTCAAGCTATACATAACTGTAAAACATGCATGTATTACATACACCATCTCCTCTTTACTAATTCAGAACAGACATTTAGTAATAAGAAACCGAATAAGCAAAAGGTGTCCAGATAAGATTTTCATTTTTTCTTCAGAAGAAATAAATAAAACACACAAATACACAAAGCTATTATATAGTCACCCATCACTACCAGAGTTTCATCTTGCCCCCAAATTTTCCAGTCTATGTTTTTATGACTTTTTGCATTTGCATTTCCATTTGCAGGATCAGTCAGCAGTCATTGGTTGAGTCATGCAACACCTGAACCGGGCCTTCCGAACTGTTGTCAATATCTCATTCTCCGCATTCTCGAGCATTCCTACAATTTCAGCAAATGGTGGCCTCACATCAGGGTTGGGATCCCAGCATCTTGTCATGATGTCACGGAGTACAGGTAAGCAATCGTTGGGTATGATTGGGCGAACATTTTTGTTGACAACTGCAAATGCTGCCTGTACTGCTGTCATGTTCTGAAATGGAAGCATCCCGGTGATGAGTTCCCATAGAACAATCCCAAAGCTATATACATCCACCTTTTGTGTGTAAGGCCTGTGCTGGATCATCTCCCTGCAATTCATCAGCAAACAAAATATCTAAATACTACACCAAATTATTTTTAATATAAAGAATAAAACAGTTAACACTAACTATGAAGTTTGCATTTCAAACATGTTGGATAACTGGATAGTGGTCATAGCAGAAACATGAAAACATGCAGACTCTGGATCCAACTTGATTAGAGTAATATTATGTGTGATGAATGAAGCTGTCCACACAGTCTAAATTACATAAATCTCCCAGATATTGTTCAGTATTGAATACCAGCAAGTTCTAGAAAGCTAAGAATATCCTTCACTAAGCAGAAGAATAGCCTTAGAAAGAAAAGATAGAAAGAAAATGGTGAATATATCATTAATCATTACAAGAAAGTCATTAAAAAAAGGCAAATAATAGCATTCCAATTCCTCTGAATATCTAACAAGGAAGGAACAAGTTTCACGGATGTGGTTTCCCTTTGAATAACACCAAATAGAATCAACCAAACCAACTGATCAACTCTCCTTACACACTCCCCAAACTAACTGATCAATTTCCTGCCGTAAATAGTCCCCCAGTCGCATAGTCCTAACCTCATCTGAGTCACCAAATTAGTCCCTATAAGATTAGTCTATCACCAAATTAATATCCCAGTGGTCTAAAATGGAGTAAATTAATAACAAAAAGAATATCAGAGACTAATATAGTAACAAATTAAATCTTTGATAGACTAATTTGATCACAAGAAATTTTCAATAATTAAATTGAAGGCCTACACTGTTAATATTACCAAAAAAACAATTAATGGAATCTATTTCAAGGCAGAGAGCATGAAAGTGGTTAAAAAACCCAAGAAATTAAATGTCCAATAGAAACATAACTCACTCTTCATACAATGACTGTGACCCATCAAGACATGATCACCTGCATCATGATATGTATGAGATAATGCAGGAATGGGATATGCCCACAATCAAATAGTTTTAACACTTCATAACACTACCATAATATTGCTAAAATGCAAAGCATCAACACATGGCTATGACGGCAATTACATATCAAGACATGCAACCATCACATGAAGCTTATAGTGCAGTCTGGGGAGGGTCAATGTATACAAGCTATATGGAACAATATATGTCAGACCAGCTGGGTCACCCAAAGATGGGTTAGTTTAGTTAAAGGGGAGCACTATGGCATAACCAAAATCACTCCTTCACTTAAACCAAACATGAGAGAATGAAAGTTATCTTAAGTTTACACCATTCTGTCTACCTTATTGCATACCAGCTAGGCCACTACGATATATGGGTAGTCCTAAACAATTGCCACAACCCTATCAGGTAAAGTATACAGCATCAGTATTTATAGGATATATGTGTATACATATGAATACATACCCAATATTCACTTATGTACAGGTTTGATGCTAAATGAAACGCAAACTGCTACTTGACTTCTCCCATACTTTCACCTTCTCTAAATACTTTTGTCCATATTGAGTAAGAACTTATGAACATTTTAGTTTGTTTGTTTTTTTAATAACATAATCTACATCCATTCAATATAGCACACCATGATTAAAATAATAAACACACAAAAGACCAAAACAAACAACTGCTTCCACTACCTAAAGCCAAATACAAAATACAAAAATTCACTCTGCCAAAATTGCTCTACAAAATACCATCAAATGGCATAAACAACTTAACCCCATCACCCTAGCACTTACCCTAAACCACAGCAAGATCACAAACTGAAAACCAAGCTGTGGCAATATTGATTTATTTAACTTATCGTTGACATGAGCTAATAACCAGAAAGACTAAGGAGAAGCCCATAAATATTGGATTTGTCTGATGAATGAGCAATAGGTTGCAAGAATTGTCCTAGGATATCCAAAACTTGGTCAATGATCCTCTAAGCAGGATTGTCAACTCTACCACCAAAATATGTGCACAATGGTTAATGGCTGCTAGCCGGCAGTGTGTAATGCATCAACACAAATGTATCAAGCCACAGAGATGTGAGAAATTAATAAAGGAAAAAAATATCCCGAGATTCACAAATTCATCCAGCCAAAATTTTCTGAGGTCAGATTAAAAGATTGATTGTTTATTCAGTACAGATACCAATACATCTGTGGTTTTCCAAGTATGGAATTGGGAGGCTGGGTACACAAATAAAACGGAAAATAGATTAAAGAAAAAATTGACAGGACCAGACCTTTATAATCCCTAAACCATGAATGTGCAAAAGTCAAAAGAAAAAGGAAATAATTTAAAAAGAATATCAACAAGTAGGCACCAAAAACAAGAGCTAATTTGTAAACTTCCAATCATGTCAAGTGAAACTTCCAATCATGGCAACTTTCAGATAATAGCATTATCATTAAAACTTGATACTAAGATAGATGATGATGAGGCTCAAGCTTCACTTTGACACCCAACTGCAATTATCTTTCTGAAGGGTTAGTCTGATGCAGTGTAGACATGCCCTTACCATTTGGGTCAAAACAAAAGACACAGAAGGAGATTTTCTTCCACTTCTTGATGCATGAAAGATAATGATAACAACAAGACAATGTGAGATGGTGATTAAACAAAATGTATATCACAATTAAATGATAGTGAAAAATATTTAGCTAAAAGTACAAATTATAAAAATAACAGAACAAGGTTAACCAGAGCTCGGCAATATGAAAGCTAAAAGCAAACAAAAAAACTGTACACTAAAAATATATATATATCTCATAAGGAAATTACATAATTACTACTTCAGCTGTATATGCCATTTCTGTTCAGGATCACAATTCACAAGCAACTGATTAGGAACAAAGAAAACAAGATATAAAAACAAAAATGAGCAATAGTTTGTAAGCAGTATTTAAAATATAAGCAATATTCCCTTCAATACATACCTTTAAAAAGTTAACAATAATAGAGAAGCTGTCCAAAAGTAATTCCAGATGCATGAAGCTAGATAGCATATTAATATAAAAATAAAAATAAAAGTAAATGATCTTACGGAGCCATCCAACGGTACGTTCCAGTCTCAGGTGTCATTCCTTCAGTTTGCACCTCAATTCGGGCAACTCCAAAGTCAGCAATTTTGATTGATTTGTCACCGAAAATCAAAAGATTATCGGATTTCAAATCCCTGTGGATCAATCCAAGGCCATGAACATAAGCCATCCCCTTTGCAACATCCAAAGCTTGTTTGACAGCCAATTTGAGGGGAACCGATCGCTTTTGACGCTTCATTAAAAATTGTCGAACTGAACCACCTTTGGCATACTCAGTTACAATGCACCACACCATTGGCTTGCGGCATGCACCAATGAAACGAACAATGTTAGGGTGCTTTAGTGTAGCCAACATCATGACCTCCTGCTGGAACTGTTGTTCCATCAATTGAGCCTTTGCTGGATCATTTTCAGGCCTCTCCAAGATTTTGATAGCAACATCTTCACCATTGTAAGTACCTCTGTAGAGTTTCCCAAAAGCTCCTTGTGCAAAAGGCTCACCCATATTGAGTTTCCTCAAATCAATTGTCCACTCATCAAAATTGTTAAGTCCTTCAGTGGGAGAACTATTGTCCATTAGAGCTTGAGCTAAAGCATCATCACTCAAAGCATGTGTAACCCTTCCCCGACGATTGGCACTGTGTGCAACAGAGTAGTTATCGTTGGCCCGCCTCCTCAACCCTTGGTGGTCCAACATGCGGGTATGGGAATCATTGGACCCAACACTGCTGTTATCAATGGACATCGCAACAGATCCTCCACCGTTACTTGTCTGTAAGCTCCCAACACTGTCAATGGACATATTGGTACCCTCCCCAAGCTTATGGTAAAAGCCTTGAGAGAAATCATAGTAGTTGTCATTATTTTTGTTGAGATCTATTATTCCCGGGAATTTCGCACCTCCTTCCAACATTTTTTCACACAGAAGAGCAAAGCCTTCAAACTCTATTATTTCTTCAGCATCAGAGATTGCAAATCAAACCACACCTGGAGAATCCCTAAAGCCAAAATAAACCCAAATAAAAATTTAGCATTTCAACATAAAAAATTTAATAACAGCAACAATAGCAACATCCATGCATGCATTTGTCACATTATCAATTACACATGCCAGTAGGAGGAAGAAAACTAAAGCTACTCCAATTGCAAACAGGATTTATAACAAACAAAAATGTAAAAGCTGTTCTAGATAACATCACCAAGTTAAAAACACCTCCAATATCCAACACCATCAATTTTTTCCAAACTTGGAACAAAATGCACTTCACATAAGTAGTTTAAAGAAGGAAAAACATTTAAACCAAAATAACCCTCTACCAAAACAAATTCCAAAAACAAACCCTCAAAGACCAGATTTCCAAGTTCAAATCCACGCATACCATGACTTCTCCCGAACACAACACGTTCCGAGATAATAGGTAAAAAATTAACAACAAATAAACGAAAAAACACCGATTACAAACACAAAACTCGTGTAGCTACACATGCCTCGCACATCAGACACATAGCAAGCAAAATTTAAATAGAATTTTTCATATATACCCATAAGCAGAGAGACGAATACACCGACAAAACACAGCAAAAGTCAATAATTACGAAAAATTAAAAAAAAAAACTATATATAGAAAACTCTGAAACCTCTCAAACCAGCTTTTCAGTCAAATCCCAGCCGAATATTGACGAAGCGGACACTGATCTTAAGAAAAAATAGCGAAAAGGGTGAAAACATTGACAAACCCTAAAATCTGAAAAGGGTTCAGAAGTTACAGATTAAGAAGATGCAGAGACGTGTACCTCAACGGAGAGAGCCCAACTTAACTACGCGAACTGAGGTAAGAGAATCGTCAAAAGGAAGGTGGAGAGATCGAAGAGAGAAAAATCAAACGAAAATGGACAAGATTGAGTTCTTCCCGTACAAAGGAAGCCAGAGACCAGAGAAGAAGCTCAGAAGAAAATGAAACGGATGACTTTCTTTTTTATTTTTCTATTTATTTACCTGAGTTTTTATATGCCTAGTCTTTTTCCCCTCCTCTTCTAACATTCTAAAGTCTTCGTTGTTTCTTTTTCTTCATCCCTTTTATTCTTTTTTTTATTATTATTAATACACTCTACCATATGAACACAATTGAACTGACACACATTTTAATCTAATAAATAAAAAGTATAATTAAAAAATTGGTTAAATAATTATTTTATTATTTATTTTTATTTTAAAATTAATTATTATATACTAATTTTAAGTATAAGATATCTATTTCTTGTAAAACTTATATATTTTTATTTAACTAAAATATTAAAATTTTGTGAATTCACCACGGTCAAATGTAAGTTAAGCACTTTGGACACAGTTGAGGTAGAATCGAGTACCCGCGGCACACTCACACTTTTGGTGCATCCCCGCTAAGTACGCTAAACGTTTTTACGTTTCTTGACTTTTTGGACCGAAACCTACCTCCGTTATCGTCGTAGCTAACCCCACTGCTTGTCTTTTCTTTCACCGTCAAAATCAGAATAAATGCATATAGTGAGTTTCAATATTAAATATATAAAAATATTAACGTACATTCTTTATTAATTAATAATTTTTTATTTTAAAATATAAATATTTAAGATTTGTTGTATATCATTTTAATATTTTTATATAAAATTATTTATAATAATTTATTATCTTCTTTTTTATATAATAATATAATCTTAAATTTTTAAAATTATTAATTATTTAAGTTTTTTATTTACAGTTAATAAATATGTAATAAATTTTATGTGAAAAATATAAGAAATATATGTGTGCATAATTAATTTTATATTTATATAAAAGTAAAGTAGGTAACATTAATGTAATGTTTAATACCAATGAATTATTAACTTTTTTTATATATATAACTGATGAATGTTATTAATATATCATTTAGTAATTATATATTTTTTATGTGGTTCTAGTACACTGTAAATTTGAACTATGTCATGAGTTTAAGTGAAAAATATAAGAAATATATGTGTGCATAATTAATTTTATATTTATATAAAAGTAAAGTAGGAAACGTTAGTGTAACGTTTAATACCAATGAATTATTAACTTTTTTATATATATAACTGATGAATGTTATTAATATATCATTTAGTAATTATATATTTTTTATGTGGTTGTAATACACTGTAAATTTGAACTATGTCATGAGCTTAATAATTCATGTCTAATTAACTCAGTTATATTTTTTTATATTCACATATTTTCTCTATTTTTAATAAAATAAATATCTTTTTATATTTAGTAAATTATCACTAATATTTTTTTTAACAATACCATATTAACTAAAATTTAAATTATAAAATTAAAACTATAAAATAAACATATTGTCATTAAAATATAAATTATCTTAAAAATATAAAATATATAGAGAGATAAATTTTTCTTTAATATAAAATAAATATCAATAACATATATGATTAAATTTATTAACTTTTTTATCATTTTAATACAAAATAAATATACATAAAATAAAATAAGAAGTCTGGCTGTTACTCTTTATAATGAGATATATGAATAAAATTCAAATGTGATGTGAATTTTTTTTTCCCTGGGAGAGTTTATCTATATTCACTATGTTAAAAAGTATATAAAAGATATTAATGTCTACTATAAATATTAGAGGACTGTGTATATTAATTTATTGAAAATATAAACTATAAAACTTTTATTTTCCGATAACTTTACATCTTTGTTACAAATTTGCCCATTTTGCACTCTGATAAAAAAATCTTTATTTTGTTTATGATAATTTTTTTATTTATATATTTTACTAAATTTTATTAATAATGATTTATTCCTTAAGTGATAACATAACAAGTAGGACTAATAGGGTTTTTTTTTTTTAATTACATTTCATTGTTGATATCTAATAAATTTTTTTTCATTTTGATATTTCATTAAATTTTTAGTTTTGTTTTAATTTTATGACCTATTAATCTTAATCTTCGTTGTTCATTAAATAATTATGGATAAATAAGGTGACTTATATATATTTTTTAAAATATTAATCTAATAAATTTTTCATGTAAATGATTCAAAACAATATACCAATACCACAAAGCTACAAAATGGAGTTACAATGTTATAACAGAGTTTATCACTTTTGATGTTAAAAATCTTACATCAATATTGTAATATTTTTTATTAAATAATTATTAAGATATCTTTTATTTAATTATTTCATTTAATATAATTTTTGTAACCTAGTTAAAGAATCTATTAAGTTATAATAATAGTCAAGTATCATTGTCTTAAATATGGTGTACAAACAATTAATAAGAAATATACTAATTTATCTTGATAAATTAATAACTACTACATTTCTACATTACCCCTTTAAGATCTAATAAATAGAATTAAGCAATAATTGTAAAAAAAAAATTGAACTTTCAATTTAAGTATATATATAAAATAAAAACTGATTAAAGATTTGTCTACTTACTTATATAATTTTTCTTTTATTTAAGTGATAAAATTATAATATCACACCGTTCAATCATTTTAAAAGTTTAATATTTTTAATAATTGTTTAAAAACTTTAATTAATCAGTATTGTATTGTATTTTAACAAAAAAATTAAAAAGTTTTATAATTTGTAATCTATTTTTATACTTATAATTCATTATATACAAATAAATAAAAAATCATAAATTTCTAATAACATGTCATGTTTATAATTATTTCATATAATATTTTATTAATAAATAGAAAAGTGATAATAGAAAAATATGCGAAAAATATGTTATGTATTTTTTATTTTGAAAAATATTCAAAGGAGGTATAAATATACGAGAATACAAGGTAATAAACCTATACACTAATCTATCCATGAAAATCAGTAAAATATTCTTTCTATAAATATTGTACATAAATGTGCATAAATAACGAAATAAAATTGATTATATTATACTAAATCTTATCATAATTTAATTATTTTAATTGATAATGTTGATCTTCAATACTCTTCTTCAATCTGGGTGGTAAATGTCTATCATACCCAGATTAGATCTAATGTATTCATATGTATTTTTTAGAAGAGATTTTGTCAGGATATCTGTTGCTTGTCTGCATGATGGAATATGGTCAACACTTATAATATCATGACCAATTTTTTCTTTAATGAAATGTCGGTCAATTTCCACATGTTTTGTCTTATCATGGTAGATTAGATTCTTTACTATGTTTATAACAGTTTTGTTGCCACACATTATCCTCATAGTGTAATTGATAGGAATTTTGATTTCATCTAACATCCTTTTAGCCAGATTTCTTCATAGATACCTTGAGTTATAACTTTAAATTAAGCTTCTGCACTACTTACACCTTGTCACCATAGGTTGCTTTTTGCTTCTCTAAGTCACTAAGTTTCCCCACACAAAGAAATAATAGTCCGTAGTTGATTTCCTGTTAAAGGGACATCCTTCCCAATCTGAGTCATTATAGACTTCAATACCTATGTTTAGATTCTTCTTGAAGTAGAGTTCTCGACCTGGTGTACCTTTGAGGTATAGCTACTAGCCAGGCTGACAGCAAACCCAATGTCGGCTCTGGCGTGAGTTAGGTAGATTAGTTTTCTAACTAGTCTTTGATATCTATTTTTATCAGTTGACGGACTTTCCTCTTCACCTTTCTTTTCTGATTTTATGGGAGTATTGACTGCCTTGTACCCAAGAATGTCAATATCTTGAAGTAAGTTCAGTGTATATTTCATTTGTGAAACATAAACACCATCATTCCTCCGAGCAACTTCTATCCCTAGAAAGTATTTGAGTTCGCCCAAGTCCTTGACTTCAAATGTGGCTAAAAGTCCTTTCAAATGCTTGATTTGATTATAATCGTCTCTTGTGATAACGATATCATCAACATAAACAATAAACAGTGTTACCTTCCCTTATGCGGAGTGTTTGACAAACATCATGTAATTTGATTGACATTGGTTGAATCCATCTTCTTTGACAAACTGAGTCAATCTATCAAACCATGCTCTTGGAGATTGCTTAATTTTTGCAGCCTACGCACCATGTTTGAGGTTTTTGACGATTCAAGTCCCGAAGGAATTTGCATATAAGCTTCTTCTTATAGTTCACCATTTAGGAAGACATTCTTGATGTCTAGTTGATAAGGTGATCAATCTAAAGAGAGTACAACTCAGATTGAGTTGAGTTTGACCACCGGTGCAAACGTGTTTTCGTAGTCTACTCCATATGATTGGGTAAACCCTTTTGCTACCAGTTGGGCTTTGTACCGATTTATACTACCATTTACATTGTATTTGATGGAGAATATCTACTTGCATCCAATCGATTTCTTCCCTTTTGATAGGGTGGTGATTTCTCATGTGTCATTTACTAAGGACTGGACTTCTTCTATTACAATTGCTGCCCATTCAGGTTGTTGGAGTACCTCTTAAACATTTTTTGGGATATGTATACTGTCAAGAGCTGCCACAAACGACCTATACCCATGTGACAATTTTTCATAGGACACATAATTCTCAATGGGGTGTTAAGTGCAAGATCTCACCAATTTTCTTAATTCAATAGGAATGTCAATGTGTTCAAGATTAGAAACGATATTACCTAGGAAAAACTTCCCCCCGTTTCCAAAATCTGAATTCACATAGGTTAGGGAAGAATTTAGTGACACATTTCAAATCTTTTGTCAGTTTGCTAATAGACAGTAAATTGCAGTCAAGTTTAGGCACATAAAAGACTGACTTCAGGTCAATATTTTGTGAGATAATAACTAAACATTTACCCATGACTTTAGAAAGAGTCTCATCAGCTATCAGAACTATGTAATTATTGTGGCAAGGAGTATAGCTTTTAAACACAGTTAAGTCTCTGATCATGTGATCTGAGGCTTCTGAATCAATGACCCATGACTTTGATTTTCTTGTGCTATTGTTTAGAGCATGCAAGAAATTATCTTTTTGTATTATTGTAGTTGTACCAATTGTTTGTTGGAGAATTTCCTGTAGTTCCTCCATTTGCTCCTTGCCAAATGGAGATGGATTAGAATTTACCTCTGTTGTGTTGCCTCTACTATCCATGTTTTTTGTCTATTTTTCCTCTGAAGGTTTGTCATGAATAATCCAGCATGTATCCTTAGTGTGTCCCAATTTCTTACACTAATTGCACCAGGACTGAATTTTCTTTTTATATGGACGAGATTGCTTCCTCCTACTGCTATTGTTGTGCCTTTAATGAGTGGGGCTACACTTGACTTTCCAAGCATTACTTTTCTCTTGCTCTTCTCCCTTCTCACTTTCCAAAATTCTTCCCGAATTGTTTTAAGATGTTTAGTTCCAAGGATTCTCCCTCGGATTTCATCAAGTTTTGTGTTCAGTCCCAATAGGAACTTGTAGATCCTATCTTTCTCCACCAATTCTGTATACTTCTTATTATCCTCGCACAACTCCATTAAATGTCTTCATATATATGTCTAGTTGTTGTCAATATTGGCTGAGTGTATTAAAATACCCAGTAACTAAGAAATCACCTTGTCGCAGTTCATGGGGTATGCTCTTGATCTCAAATGCTCCAAACGTATTATCCACATTTGAGTAGGTTTCCTTCACTGCATTCACATCTCCTTGACAGTGTCATAGTACATGAAATTCTCCTTAATTTCATTGATCATGGTGTTGAGTAACCATGACATGACTAAACTATTTTTTAGTTATCATTTGTTGAGGTTAGGGTCACCCTTTACTGGATACTTAGAGAGTCTCTAGTGACGTAACTTTTTTCCATTTTTCTTGAAGAAAAAATTTAACTGAATGCACCCATTGAGGGTAATTTTGCCCATTCAATTTGTGACCAGTGATAAGAAAAGCAGGTCTTTTGATCAAACTGGTAGTCAAACTTCCTGCCTTATTCTCTTCCATGGTTGACTGCACTAGGTTAGATATGGTCCAAATCGAGCTCTGATACTATGTGGAAGATATATTGTGTATTTTTTATTTTAGAAAAGATATAAATGATGTATAAATAGAATAAAAGATAATAAACTTATACATTAATTTATCCTTGAAAATCACAAAAATATTCTCCTAATGAATATTGTACATAATTGTGCATAAATGAAACAAACTGATTATAATATTCATCTCGTAATCATATCATAATTAATTATTCTAATCGACAAGTGCTTGATCTAAAAAAAATATAAAATATAAATAAAAAATATAAAAAATACATTTTTTTAAATTAATAATATAAAAATATAGACACCGAATAAAAGTGATGGCTAACTGAATTCAATAAAAATTTATGATAGAGTGATAAGTGAGTAAGAATAAATAGTTGTACAGAGCTCTCTTTTAATCTAATTTTGATGGTTACATATTGTAGTTATTGGTATGTTTGTTTATTTATTTTATAAAATTAAAATCATTTTCTTCTATTTTTTATTAAAAAAATTATATTTTATAAGTAATACTACATAAAAATTGATCTTCATAATATAAGAATTTTTAAAAAATTAAAAAATTAATCATCTCATAATTTATTTTATATTCTACAAAAGACTATATTAAAATTGGCGTTTATAATAGTACGATTTTTTTAATTTTAATAAATAAAAAAATAATTAAATAAAAAATCATCTCATGATATTTTTATAAAATATTATCAACAATAATAGATTTTATTTTCTATTTATTTTATTTTGATAATAAAAACAACTAATTATTTACCTTGTTATTTTATATTTAAAATTTTAAATAGGAAAAAATTGTTTAAATATTTATCCTATCCATAATTTTAAAAGTTATTAAATTTGAATTTTTTTTATGAAAATAGTTATTCTAAAATATAAAAAATAAGTCAATACAAAAAACAATATTATGAATGTAATTTTTTTAATTATGTTTTGGATGTTTTCTGACTTAATAAAACATAGTTGACAACAAAATAAAATAAAAATAGTGCATATTATATAAATAATTTTAAAAATGTATTATTGATTTTAATTATGTATTTTTTGTGTTTTGATATATATTATTTATATACATATAATAATAAATGTATGGATTTTTAATTTTTCATGTTAAAAATTATATTATAGTAAATATTAATTTAATTATATTATTTTTAAAATTTAAATAAAAATATGGTTATTTTATAAATTATAATTGAAACAAAAAAATTTAAAATTTAGTATGAATATTTCAACTAAAGTAGAAATGTGTTATTTATGAGTACTAAGTAATGAAGATGTTCTAATAAAATAAAAAAATATACATATTTTTATTAAATTAAAAATTTAAATTTGAGAAAAATAAATAAATTGTATTTGATATACAAAATAATTACATATTATATTTAACATATTTAAAAATAAATTAATTTTATAAAATAGTTGTAAAAATATAAATTTAAGTTCTATTTTATAAATTTAAGTTGAAAAAAATATAATAACTAATTTTAAAATAGTTTTTTAAAAGCATAGATAATTATACTTCTTATCTTATTTAAATTAGACAAGTCTAAAAAGTTTTTAAAACAAAGATGATTTAAAAAAAGATTATTAAATAATTGTAATATAATTTTTAAATTAAAAATAACGAAAATGAAAAAATATTTATTACATTTAAAAATAATTAATAATTGATAAATATTATAAAATATATTTCTTATTTTAATATTTTGACTATATTTTACTTTTATGATTTTTTTATCTGATAATATTATAATTTTTAATTACATTTTTACATAACTTATTTATAAATATAAGAGATGATTAAAATTGTGAATATAATAATAATAATATAAGAAATTTATAAGATGTGTATTTTATTTTACAATCTTTTGTTATAAATTATTTACAAATCTTAAATAATTTGACAATAACAAAAATTAATTTAAAATTAATCATAAAATAATAATTTGGTTTAATTTAAACTTTATATTAAATTAAAATAAATTAAACTTGATTGTAGAGGTTGTTTAATGAAAATAATAATTAAATTGAATCACAAATGTTCTAATACAGATGATAAGAGATTTGCAGTATGAAAGGTGAGTATAAATATCTATATTTTGAATACATTTGAATAAACAATAGAGAACTTTAAATTTAGTTTATTTGGAAATCTTTATCTGTGAAATTTCTCTAAGTGCGTAAATGTTTATATGGAATGATGATATTATTGTTTTAAATTGGGTATATTTAGTATCAATTTCTCCTAATTTAAGAATGTTAAAATATAATCATATGTTTTCGAGTTTTAATTAAAAAAAATCATTTAATCCTCATTTTGTATATGTTTCAGGTAAATTAAGAGATAAGGAGAATAAGACTTAAAAGAAGAAGAAAGGAAGAAACAGAGGAAAAAAAACATGAAATCTTACCATAACTCGCTTAATCTAAAATGATATTGTCTAAACGAGATTCGTCCAAAGAGCGATTAATTTGAAATTCATCCTTACTTAAGCGAGAATAATTTAGCTTAAGCGAGAACTTGTGCAATATATATACTTTGTGGTTTAAAATGTGAGACGAAAAATAGGGGGGTGCCGATTTTGACAATATTAGGGAAAATTCTTCTTTAATTTTAGTTTTAGGATTTTTTTCTTCTTCTCTTAGGATGTCAATGGTTACCATGAGTGACTAATATTTTATTTTGGGATTGAATATAATCGATTCGTACTCGGATGAAATATGGTGATATCTATACATAACTTTTATGTTTCTATTTAATATTGACATTTTTGTTTTGCTCTTAATGCTTGATTTTATCTGATCAATAGATTCGTGAATGTGATTTTTAGATGTGACTGAAAAGTATTTATGAAAATTTAATATAAAAAAATACTTGATGCATTGTGATGCTAGGAATAGATTTCAGTATATTAATAGATTTTAATACTTGAAAAGAATGTTTGACATTTTGTTGGATATGTGAGGAATCGATATCCGGAGAACTGGTCTTATGAATTTTATACGTGAGAAATCAATATAAATGATTATTGTGTGCTTGCATCAATATTGGTAAATCCGGATGCTATATGTTTATATTCATCCATATTACAAAAGAGTGAGATAAATGAAATTCAATCTCAACTTCTCTCTTTAAATCTTTTCTAATCAATCCACTGCTATTGTATTATTTTCATGTAAAATTACTATAAACCATTACTATCAATCATGAATCAAATGGGTATCCCTGTATATATGTTGTTTGAGATAAACTATTTATTTTAATTGAACTCATTCATTATTGGATCGACACTTTAATTAAAAAAAATCATTATTCTACAATTATTATGTATACGCTTGCCAAGAGGTAAATACTCTTCAACCTTAAAAATACATCATTTTTGCTATTTGATGTTTTCAACTATGTACTTTGAATTTACAAAAGTAGGTCATAATATTGGATGGGTCAAAAGGAATAGAATAAGTGAGACCCATTATATTTAAATATTATAAAATATAAATATATTATAAAATAAATAATATTTTTAATTTTATTAAATTTGGTAGATTTTATTATTTAACCTTAACAGTGTAATTTTAATGATCTTTAAAAATATATAACAAAATTTCTTGTGACAAATAACTTAAATACATAAGATATTAAAATGCTGAATAATATAACTAGAATGATTTCATAGGAAGACATTTATACGGTCTATTTGTGTTTTTCAATTTGGATGACTAAGTTATTTTCCTTTCTCACATGAAATAGTAGTTTTACATAGGAATTTACACTTAAACAATTATATTTTTTAAAATGTTATCTTAGTCATATATATATATGTTGTAGATAATTTACATGTCTTATTATTTTATTACACCTTTTCCTTATTGACATGTTGGCTATTGTAGCTAATGCTAGTGGGATATTTTTTTTTAAATTGTAGAGTTTTTTTTTCAAATTTAAAAGAGATTTTTTGTTTTTAAATTATATGTAATTTTTGCATAAAAAAAATTATTCTCCAATTTATTTTACTTAACTAATATTAAATGAAAACTTTTGAATATGTTAAAGGTGTGTTTACTTTTGTATATTAATATTTAAAAAATACATATATATATATATTTTAAATAATATTAAAAAGTTATTTAATAATTTAAATTTAAATTTTTGTAGAGAAAAAATTTATCGATGACTATAAAAATCACAATAAAAATTAAGAAATTAATTTGATAATTTCTAAATACAGATATACAGTGAATGCAGGGAAAATCATGAAAACATAAAATTACAAAGTAAAAGAATATGTTTATCAGTTCTTATTTAATTAGTTTTATAAATAAAATTTATATATTTTTTTATAAAAAAAAATAAACTTTATAGGAAAACAATAACCAAACATGTCTCAAGGTTATATTTTTAAAACTTTTTTTTACAAAATGTTTTAAATGGATGTAAGTTTTTTACATTTAAATTTGTAATTAAACATGAGTATTTTACTTTAACATATGACCACCCCTAAAATCAAACTTGCACTAGACTTGAATGTTATTATTATTATTATTAGTTATTATTATTATTATTATTATTATATAGTCTTTTATACTACAACTCACATCAATGTGGGTAACTCATTTTGTTACACCTTTAAATAATAAGGTCCTATCTATTTATTTTCTTATCTTTTGATCAGATTAAGCTTACCATTTTGTTACTCTTTGATGATATTCTATTCACATATCATATTCTAATTATGCTTCTAGTTATATTCATATCTATTTATAACATTTGGGTATTCTATAACCATATTTATTTTATCATGTTAGTGGAAGTTCTCCTTATATTACTATATTATTGATGTTTCTACCATGCAAACTTTTGACATTTTACTTTTTGAATCTTGCACACATGTTAATCAACTTCTTAAACTTGTTTGATTTTTGTTTTTTACAAGTAACAATAAAAAAATTAACTTTCTATAAATTAAAATTAGTTTATGCAAAAAATTGAATATAAGAATTTTAAAAATTATATAAAATTTGTTCTACAAATTAAGTAACAAATTAATTTTAATTTAATGATGAAATTGAATTTTTTATTATTTTTTCTCCAAATATATTTACAAATTTTTTTCAAATATATATATATATATTAACAGGTAAGGACTATAATTTAATCCATTCACATTCTCATACCAAATAGTTAGAAATCTAAAATCAAAACACTTAATTTTGTTTGTTGAGATTAAAGTTTTAGAGCTTAGTTTAAAGACCATTTATTAAAAAAGAATGTACAATAAGAAGTGATTAATTAAGGAAATGAACATTTTTTTTTACTAAAGTTTATTTACATAGAAAATATAAAATAGAAAATAATTAATTAAAAAAACAATGAAAAGTAATAATTTTCTTATTTAATAATAAGATAAATGATAAAGACAAAAATGTTATTTTTTATTTTATTGAACATATCTATTTTTCTTCATATATTTACTTTTTTTTTGGTATACGAACATAAAAGTGTGAAAAAAATGTATTTTATAAAATTATTTTTTATTAATAAATATATTAATACTTAAAAAATAATTATATAAATAATTTAGTAATTATATAAATATTAATTTTGAGTAAATAATAACTTTTATTTACTTTTATATCACTTTTCCTCACAACTAAATAGATATATTTTTCATCCTGTTTATTTTTTTCTTTTCTCATTTTGCTTGTTAAGCAAAACCTACAATTTAGTTTTAATCTTAATTTAATTTTATGATAATATAATTTAAGAGTTTGTCATGAGACATGATTAAATTGATTATATTTAACGTCAATATATATATATATATATATATATATATATATATATATATATAAGTAATTCTTACTATTTTTAATTAATAAATTGATAATAATTAAATATTAAAAATTCGAAGAAAAAGAAAAAGAAAATGTCGAAAGGGCAAGTAGAGTTTAAAAAAAAGCAAATAAAAACGATGGCGGAATTCGTCCATTCTCACGGTTGGCCACCCCCGCGGTGACGAATTAGCGTAGCGCTTACAACAGAGAAGATAGCGAAAGGGGATCCTTCGATCACACCACAAGCAAATGGCTGTAATTCCTTACTCCATGCTTAGTTCTTCTTCGCACTCATTACATTTCCTTCGCAATTCCAACTCCAACCTTCACTTTCTTCTTAACTTTGATTTTGGTTAGGACTCGTCGGGAACAACGCTCATGGATCTGATAACGGCGGACCCTGCGCCGGCGACGTCGTCTTCGACCTCATCTACGGCGCCGGCGCCACCGGCGTCTCTGCCCTCGGCGTTAGGTAAGCCTGCGGGGGAGAAGAAATCGAAGAGAGCGGCGTTGATGCAGATCCCGAATGATACCATTTCTGCTGCCAAAGCTGCTTTACATCCAGTTAGGACCAATATCATGCCACAACGGCAAAAGAAAAAGGTACCGCGATTTTGCCTCTTCTGCAAGAACTTGCGTTGCTTCAAAATTGAATTTGTTGCGTGTCGTGGATCAGTTAGTTTTCAGTGCAGCTACATCGCTTTTGCATATGTAGTTACGAAATTCGGTGTTATTAGCTAGTAAATTTTAGTTGATATTCACATTCAAGTGTGTCTTATGCGGAAGATATAGTATTGGTGGTGCTTGATTCTGTGCGTTTGATCTTCTTGGTGGTGCTTGATTCTGTTCGTTTGATCTTCATGCTCGCTTGCTTTTGCAGCCAGTTTCATATTCACAACTCGCCAGAAGTATTCACGAACTAGCTGCCACTTCTGATCAGGTGAGTGTCGCCAACTTTCTCTGCGAGATTTCTGTTTGGATAAACTTGGTTTCTCAATCAGCACATATAGGAAAAGTCAATAAGAAAATAAAAGGAATTGAGATTCTCCAATTAGCTAAATCAATTTCGGCACTTAAACTTTTGGAGAAGTTCAGAAGAAAAAACTTTCTATAAAAGTCAGATGCATAATTCTATAAAAGTCAAGTGCATAATTCTATAAAAGTTAATTGCATAAGTTTATTTTTAACTTAAGAAACCCATGTCATTTTATCTTTGTTTATTTCTCCTATGTTTATGAAAATGTTTATCCAAATAGGTTCTCTAATGTGCTTTTGTATTTGGTCTACTCTCTCATGTTTTGTTTTTTATGGTAATGTGGTTCCAGAAAAGTTCTCAACGGCAATTAGTGCATCATGTGTTTCCAAAACTTGCAGTGTATAATTCTGTGGACCCTTCACTGGCTCCCTCTCTTCTCATGGTATGCTCCATCTTCTTTGAACTTGAATGCTTGCTTATAAGTTGTTTCTGATCTTCCCTTATGTAGTATGTCCTAATTCCCGGGAGCTTGAACGCTTTCATATAAGTAATATTGTCCTCAATGTAGCTTGTGTTGTTCTTTTGATTTATTAGATTCTTTAGGCCCTAGATTTAGCTTTATAGGCCTATCTATGGCATACTTGTTGCAATTTCTTTTTAATGGACAGTCCTGCTGCTCATTTATTATTATTATTATTATTATTTTTAATAATAATGATCTATGAAATGTACATTATTATCATTATTACTATTACTATGATTATGTCATAATGATTATTCCTTTTGGAATTTGTTTACCCCTGATTAATGTGTTGATAAAATCTTGTATCTTTGTCTCTGTTTTGCAGCTTAATCAGCAGTGTGAAGATAGAAGTGTTCTTCGATATGTCTATTACTACCTGGCCAGAATTTTGTCTGACACTGGTGCCCAAGGTTTGAGCACAGGTGGTGGGATACCCACTCCTAACTGGGATGCTCTGGCTGATATTGATGCTGTAGGAGGTGTTACTCGAGCTGATGTTGTGCCTAGAATAATAGAGCAGCTTACTGCAGCATCCACAAACTCTGAATCTGAATGTGAGACCACTCTTTTAATTTAATGGTTTTATTCATTTTAAGCATAAGAGGTTGCATACATCATATGTATTTGTGCATGGGCTTATATATTTTACCTTGAGTTGAGAAGGGGTTATAGTCTCTTTTGGGCTGTTAATTGAATCTTATTTTATATAAAAATATCCTTATAACCCATGTGGAGTGAATTAGTTCTCATTCACTCCTTGTTCACTGCAACAATTTTGTAAATGGTTTACTGAAGATGTTAAGAATTTTGGACCAATAAGCTTTGGCATATACATATTCGCAGACACACATTTATATTTTAAGCTGTTTGTTGGCTAGGCGAAGGCATTTGCTCTGTCTTGTCTAGTGTCTACAAAATATGCAATTGAAAGTATGCAGAGTTACTAGAGATGGGAAATCACTGTATTCAAGGCTGTGTAGATTTCGGGATAAATTGTTGATGGATATTTAAAGCATAAAGTGAGGTTGGTACATAGAGGAAGGAAAATTCAGAGAAATGAATTATTCCAGTCAGGAGGGAAAATTGGGACCTCCTTTTTGGTAAAAGAAAAACTCTATTTCACAAGAGAAAGGAGGAAAATTAGAGTCTAAATATTTTTTTTTTCCGTTACATAATTGTATATTGACGCAGCGATGGTGATATATATTTTGGATTGGATTCAATATTTTATTATCTATTTGGATGGATGGATGATTAACTTCCTTTGCATGAGAATTGCTTGAAATAGTAGTTTATCTTGAGTAGGATGTTTCTTGTATTCCTTTTATTTGACTAGAAGAACTTCTCTTGAAGCTTCCATAGTTGTGCTGATTGGTGCAAACTGCAATCACTATTTTGGATTTTGAATCTCAATGTGTATGCTATTGTGGCAATATTGTCGTTGAAAATGCAGCAATATGTACAATGATACATGGCATCCAGAGTTAATATAATCGTCTAAATCTCTTGATTAAATTATTGAAATTGTGCAGATGGCATGAATTTTTTGATTTTCGCAAACATGATTTTGTCCTATTTGAAAATTAAATTAGTCAACTTATTAAAGATTTCACAAATTTTGGTTGTTGAAGTATGTCTTCAATTTTCATTGGAGATTCTGACTTGATTATTGATTCCTATTCAACTTATGTTTTGAAGTTCATGCTCGAAGATTGCAATCCTTGAAGGCACTTACATATGCGCCTGAAACCAACTCTGATGTTTTGTCCAGATTGTACGAAATTGTTTTTGGCATACTAGAGAAGGTTTGTGCTTTCCTATTATCTTTATTGTGTATATAAAAGATGTTATTTTTTCCCATTTATTTTTAATTATTTTTTTAGCCACCTCTATCCAGAATAAGTTGTTTGGATCCGTTGATGTGTGTTGAGAATTTTGGTTATTCCCTCAGTTTGAATTTTTTGTTTTAGTTAATATTTGGGTCTTTGGTCAGACAGAGCGCAGCAGTGTGTATAATATAAGTGCACTGTACATACTGTCATTTGATGTCCTTGGCTGAACTGAAGTCTTGTATCTTTAAAGGAAAATCTTTGTCTATGGGAGAAAACAATTTTATAGCCTCTTTAGTGGTGTTTAATGCATGTTTCCTCCAAAGCGTTCCCTTGGCTGACATACAAACGGATTGTACAGCTTCATTATTTGTATTCATTTTGTATTTTCTACCTCTTCAATGTAGTTTTTCTATATGGAGTTATTCTCTTTTTCTTGCTTTCTCTGTAAAAGCGTTTTTTCTTTATTAAAAAATATTTTTAAATTATGGTACTCGAGCTTTCTTCACTTTTTTTGCCTTTAATGAGTTTTAGGTTGGTGATGCTCAACAAAAGCGAAAGAAAGGCATACTTGGGGCTAAAGGTGGTGATAAAGATGTAAGATCATTGATTTGTACTGTTTTTTTCTTTTATGATATTTTTGGTTTTTAATTTAGGGATCTTTTTTTTTCATGGAACTGTTTTCTCTTTCCATTCAAGGGAACGAAGAATTATAGGCTCATAAAAATGTAGTCAGAGCAAGTAATTAAAGAAACTGTGACACCTATCTTTCTTCCTGATAATATAGTATTCTTTTACTGAGAGAAAATAACAGTTCTTGACATTGTATGAGTCTTTATATTGCATTTTGCAATAAATATATTGATGCTTACCTACACAAAATATTGCTAAATATATGTAGATCCTCAAAAAGTAGGACATTGTGTAAAGTAGAAAGCCAATCAACGTGGAAAAAGATCTACAAAACGAGACATTCAAAAATTTGAATGGCAACTCCTGACAAGATTAAACTTGAAAGCTGTCAATTCTGCAGTATGAGAAAAAGATAAAATAGAGGTATAACACTGGATGAATCTCTAGGGACTCACTTGTATAGCATAGATCTGTGTCTTTGAATACCTTGTATTTTAATCAGACCATAATGCTAGAGCTTTTGACTGAAGATTCTTACAGTTAAATATTTTGCAGAAAGGTGTTTAGCTTCCTTGTGGTTTCTTGCTAATTTATTTTATTGGGTATTTTCTTTGCCAAATATTCAGATGGGGTCCCTTGAGTCTTAAATCTAGAATTGAAAAGAACCTTGCTAAAAGGAGGAAATACAGATACTGACAATACTGCAACTGAAGCACCAAATTTTGCAGATACGATATCATATATATGGGGTTATGTCAGATTTTAAAAGTTACAGGACACAGCTTGTGTTTGACATAGATATGACTCAACACCACTGCTGTTTTGAACTGTGCTTTCTTGCTTATAGGTCAAAACACTTGAATGGTTTTATATTACATATCTAACACACCCACTCACAGAAGAGCCTGTTGGGCTAGAAGCATGGATAATTAGAAAACAGAGATTTAGGGCTCTGAGAGAAAAAGAAAATTTAGGAAACTTTGTAATTGTTATTGATATTCTGATCTCTTTAGAGGAGGGATCAGTTTATATAGTTATGGAGAAAGACTAAATGAGAAGCTGTTGATGTGGCATTAGCCAATCAGCATACAAAGAAAATAAGTAACCACTGTAACTAACTATGCTGATGTGGCAGATAGCCAATTAGCTTACAGAGAACATAATCAACTCTGCTGATGTGGCAGATAGACAATCAGCTTACTGAGTCAACTCTGCTGATGTGGCAGATAGCCAGTCAGCTTACTGACAACATAATCAACTCTACTGATGTGGCAGATAGCCAATCAGCTTACAGAGAAAGGAGAATAACTCTCTATTACACTTTTAAGACCACATCCCTAGTGCTGACATTCAGCTATTTATTAGATTGATGATTGTGATGAAGATTGAACTCTAGACGTCTTAGTTATATAGGCTTTAGTACCATGTCATGAACCAATAGTCCTAAAAACTTAAAAAAAGGGTATTATATTATGTTTCTGACATGTTATGTGTTTGATCATATAGTCTATCATCCGAAGCAATCTACAATATGCTGCCTTAAGTGCTCTGAGAAGACTCCCTCTGGATCCTGGAAATCCAGCATTTCTGCATTATGCTGTACAAGGGTAAGTTGCTCTTACAACCAAAACTCAAGGGAACGAGTAGTTCATCACCTCTCTTTAAGAAACTTGCACAATTTAGTATTAGCTTTTGTATTCTTCCTCCCTTCGTTCTGGTCTATTGTTCTCAAAACTAAACTCAGTTTACTGCAGGATTTCATTCGCTGATCCAGTTGCTGTGAGGCATGCACTAGAAATTGTTTCTGAGATAGCTACCAGGGATCCTTATGCTGTTGCTATGGCCTTAGGTAAGAGTTTAAATCTTCATAAAAAAAAAAAATCATTAAAATGGTGTTTGATTTGATTGCATGTTCTCTCATGATATAATGGTAGAAACAAATTTCTCCAAATTCCCCTAAATCTAATGCTTCCTGGATATTCTTATGCAGGAAAGCATGCGCAACCTGGAGGTATTGTTATTGGATCTTCAGCATTTCTTCCATCTTTCCTTTGTTTTTGTTTGTTTGAATTTTATATTGTCTGTGACATCTTCTTTATTCAGTAAAAGACAGTAGATAATGATTAAAACCAGTTTTCAGTCAGTAAAATATGTCAAAACACTTATATTACTTTTGCCTTGTTGTAAACTGAGAGGAAATTTCTGCAAAGCAAGAATAATGCTTTGTGAATATTTATAACTTACTATCTTATGTTGTTCCACCATAATTAGATAGTTTTGTGATGGTTATTTGGTCTATGTACAGGGGCATTACAAGATATTCTCCATTTGCACGATGTTCTCGCTAGAGTTTCTCTGGCGAGGTTATGCTGTACAATATCAAGGGCTAGAGCTTTAGATGGTTGGTGTATTAGAAACTTGTATTTTATTAAAATTGATTATTGGGGGAAATATGCTATGACTAAATTTATTTTTTGCATGCATTTTCAGAGAGAGCAGACATTAGATCTCAGTTCAATTCAGTGCTCTACCAGCTTCTGTTGGATCCCAGTGAAAGAGTCTGTTTTGAGGCGATTTTATGTGTACTAGGAAAATATGATAACACTGAGAGGTGCGATTTAGTTTTGATTAACCTTCTGTCTTTATGATTTGGTGGGATGCAATCTCATTATGTTTACACATTTTAGGACTGAGGAGCGTGCAGCTGGGTGGTATCGTTTGACCAGGGAAATTCTCAAGTTACCAGATGCATCATCAAAGGAAAGTTCTAAAGATAAATCTCAGAAGATGAAACGCCCTCAGCCTCTTATAAAACTTGTAATGAGAAGGTTCAAAAACTCATTTGTGTATTTCTGCATGCATGTCTATTCTGCTCGTTGAATTATCAAGTCTTTTGACTTGGGTAAAGTAGAAACTGTCTAATTGTAATGCACAATTTTTTTTATTAATGCTTTTCAGGTTAGAGAGTTCTTTCCGTAGCTTTTCTAGACCTGTGCTTCATGCAGCAGCTAGAGTTGTACAGGAGATGGGGAAAAGTCGGGCTGCTGCCTTTGCTCTGGGCATACAGGATGTTGAAGAAGGAGCACATGTCAATACGTTTGCTGATTCTACAGATTATAATGATTCAGATGAAAGCACACATCCAGAAAGTAATGTTTACTTTATGTGTTTAGTGGTGCATGCTTGCATAGCATTGTAAACAAGGCTTTTAGTATTTTTTTTATAATTTTTGGATAATTTGATATACATACAGGTAGTTTCAACTTAAAAAGTTTCTTGAATATTAAATACAATTGTCAAGAGATATAAAACCCAATCATTGGCCTTCATGAAATCACTTAATATTTTTGAGAGTTGATCCTTGATAATCATAATTTTTTTGCTTGGTTTTATGCATTATCTTCATGATCTTCCCTTCTGGTTTCTTTTGTTTTTCTGTTGTTCCTTGTGATTAGCTATGCTTTTCAGATTGCATATTGAGTTTTCTATTGAAGATATTGGTTCTGATTACATTTTTATAAAGAAAGAATGAGATTGTTATATGCTTGTATAATGGATTCGCTTAATTAGGCTCCTTATGTATGTATTTGTACTAGTAAGCTAGGTTTAGTACAGGCATGGTTACTATCTGCGTTTAATACTACTAACAGACACAAGATTCTTCTGTAACACTCCTTTTCATGCTGGATAATATAGGTTAATCTTAAAATACTTTTGTTAGCATGTCTGTTAGTTATCCATGCACTTGTATTCACAATGAATCCTTGCTGATGTCTTTGGGCGAAGAAAGTTCACATCAATGTGTCTGAGTTTTATGTAAAGTAAGGTCAGATACAATATAAGAGCAGTTTGATTGTCATACAATAATTGCATAGGCTTAGTTATCCTAAAACAAATCCAATACACGAGTTTAGATACAGTCTCAGTCATATCTTGGTATGTTGAATTATTATCTTGATATGTACTTAATTGATACCTTGATGTAGGCATTCGAAGAACTTCTTCAGTATCTAATGTAACTGCTGGCAGAGATACCATCGCTGGTTTGTTGGCTTCATTAATGGAAGTGGTACGGACAACTGTTGCCTGTGAATGTGTTTATGTACGAGCCATGGTGATCAAGGCATTAATCTGGATGCAAGGTCCATATGACTCATTTGATGAACTAGAATCTATTATTGCATC
Source organism: Sphenostylis stenocarpa (assembly GCA_963425845.1). NCBI lineage: Eukaryota > Viridiplantae > Streptophyta > Magnoliopsida > Fabales > Fabaceae > Sphenostylis > Sphenostylis stenocarpa. Next base: position 13,136,988 of record OY731400.1, on the reverse strand, counting down.
GGAACTTTCTGATCCAGCTTGGCCAGCAGCACTATTGAATGATGTTCTACTCACTTTGCATGCTCGTTTTAAGGTAAATGGAGTGTCTCTTGTGAATGATATATCATTGTTAAGCATACTTAGATCTGTTCAACAAAGCATTACCTGAATGATGAGGCGATGAGCAACCAATATGGTTGAATTTAGCAATACTTTGCTAATAATATAGATTGCTTTGCTGGCTGTAAAAGGCCAGCTCTATTAATTTTAATCTGTCAAGTGAAGGTTTGATGTTTTTATACCTTACAAGATGCCTGTCACATGTGATCCTTTTGAACTTGAAGCACTGAATGTGCATAACTTTTGCAGTAATTCAACCTTATTTGAAAAAAATAGGGAAGCAAGGGTCAAACTCTTGATCACTGGTCATACAGGCTTTAATATAATGTCAAAGACCAACTCTCGTAAAAGATAGAGTTGTTAGGTGAAAGGAAAGGATCATGAGTGATTTTATATCTAACATTCCTTTTCTTTTAACACCATGTTAGTGTATGATTCTGTAGTTCTCATATGGTGAATTATGTTAAGATATTCAGTCTGTGCATTTCCCCCCCCCATGCACTGCAGGGATAAAAGCCATGGGTGCTATAAAGGAGGGGGTATGAACTTGAATGTCAGTGAGATTTTTAAAATTGTGCTTTGCCGAAGTGACAACAATATCTTATTAGTGGTCTTCCACGTAAACTTTGTATAACATAATGCAAATAATGGGTAAATGTTTTTTTTTTGTATTCATGCATAATGGAAACTGTAAGTTTGCTTAGTAGTTTTTTCATATATGCTTTGCAGGCTTCCCCAGATATGGCTGTTACTCTTCTTGAAATTGCAAGGATATTTGCTACCAAAGTTCCAGGAAAGGTTGATGCTGATGTCTTACAACTGCTTTGGAAGGTCAGTTTACCTGGACAGATTTTTTGAAATGATATGTTTGGTACACATGTTTATAATGGAGTGGTCAAATAATGATAAGTAAAGACAAATGCAAACCACAGAACTTCCAAAGCAACACAGCCACGTTACATAGTAGATGGATGCACATAGATACCCAGTTCATTTGATCAGATTTGACTTTCCTTGATGGTTTTGACTTTAAACAATGATTGACTAAATGAATAGTCTGTTTCCAGACTTGTCTTGTTGGAGCTGGTCCTGATGGGAAACATAAAGCTTTAGAAGCAGTCACAATGGTACTTGATCTACCACCTCCGCAGCCAGGGTCAATGCTTGGTTTTACTTCAGTGGACAGGGTTTCTGCGTCTGATCCAAAGTCTGCTCTTGCATTACAAAAACTAGTCCAAGCTGCGGTAAGCATTGCTATTTATTCAGAAGACCATACTCATTCTTTGGCTTTTGCAACCCAAAATAAAGTTCAATCAAGTTTTTTTCTGACACCTGGTGCTTTTAGGTATGGTTTCTTGGGGAAAATGCAAATTATGCTGCTTCTGAATATGCTTGGGAATCTGCGACCCCACCTGGTACCGCATTGATGATGTTAGATGCTGATAAAATGGTAGCTGCTGCTAGTTCTCGTAATCCTACTCTTGCTGGTGCCTTGACAAGGCTCCAGAGGTGTGCATTCAATGGCAGTTGGGAGGTATATATTATTTATTGAGTGGTTTCCCTTTCTTTACTTGTATCTACATCTCAAAATTTGAAGTGATTTTTTACATGGTATTACTCTACAATGAGAACAATGATATGCTTTATTAGTATAAAATAGTGTTGGTTGGGCGCCCCAAAGCTTTTGTCTGATTCAGCCTCTTGGTATATGTATTTTTGCAGATTTTTACCCCATGCTTATTTTCTCTTGCTGTTTAACTTAAATATTCCCTTTTAAATGAACATGCAGATTCGAATTATTGCTGCTCAGGCTCTCACAACAATGGCAATAAGATCTGGTGAACCTTTCAGGTTACAGATTTATGAGTTTCTGCACACTTTGGCGCAAGGTGGTCTTCAGTCGCAGTTATCTGATATGCATATTAGTAATGGAGAAGATCAAGGAGCAAGTGGTACAGGCCTTGGAGTTTTATTAAGTCCTATGATAAAGGTTCTGGATGAGATGTATAGAGCACAAGATGATTTGATCAAGTGAGAGACAGATCTTAATTCCAAACTTACTTCAAAATTAATGATCTTGATTACTAATGTTCATGAACTGCTTATGAACAGGGAAGTACGCAATCATGACAATGCTAAGAAAGAATGGACTGATGATGAACTGAAGAAACTTTATGAAACCCATGAAAGGCTGCTAGACCTTGTTTCATTGTTTTGTTATGTTCCAAGAACAAAGTATCTCCCTTTGGGCCCAATAAGGTACTTGATTAGTTGAAGTGCATTTTGTATTTGAGTTAATTTTGCATATTTCTTGTGTATAAAACCATACAAGTGACCAAATTATATACAAGTTCATAAAAACATACGTTATTAAAGTGAAAACATTTTAAAAAGGAGTTAATTTCTTCAGTTGATTTCAAATTTGTTGACTCGGTTCTTGATTTGAGAGTTTTCGTAGTTTATATGAATTTACTGACTATACCAGAGAGTCTATCCAAAAAAGAATTTGATACTGTTAACTCGTTTTTTCTACTTATAATCATAAAATCGTGAGATTTAGATTTAACTCTGACAACCGTAGACATTATACATTTCACTTTCATAATTTAATCATAATGTTTTGGTTAAACAATGAAACTTTTTTGTGGTTATGTTATTGGTGTTTTGCTCTAAATATAATTATACGCTAATTTTTTGACAGTTCCAAACTTATTGACATCTATCGGACGCGCCACAATATTAGTGCATCTACTGGTTTGAGTGATCCAGCTGTTGCCACTGGTATTTCTGACCTTGTCTACGAATCCCAACCACCATCTGCTGAGCCTGATACACTTGATGATGACCTAGTAAATGCCTGGGCAGCGAACCTTGGTGATGATGGCTTATGGGGTAACAATGCACCGGCAATGAATAGGGTATGCTTTTTATCTATTTTGTCTGGCTTCTCTTTAATTTGATAACAAGATATTTTACTAATATTTAAGTGGTAGAAAAGTATATCCCCTTCTCCCTCTCTCTCAATATATATATATAAAATAGGTTCTCAAATTGTGAATCTCCAGCTAATTTTCAACTGTGAATCGTAATTTTCAATGACAACGACAAACTACTTCAAATATATCATATAGATATATAGTGCTCAATGTAAACGTTTTTAACTAGAAATAGATAAAAGCAACTTAGCCACAGGTCTTATATAACAAAATGATCAGCTATGAGTTTCTGAACCTGTATTTTCTTGAAGGGAAACAAAGCAATGAAAAATAGAGTGCATTCATTGGATGAGTGGATGAAAAATAAAATAGTGGAATAATCAATTAGGATAAGAATAAAAGTGCCCTACCAATTTCAAAATTGTGTATTTTATGCAATTATACTGATTTATTAGTATAGTAAGATACAAATCATTTAAAATTTATCTTACGATCTAAATTGTGGGGAAGTCAAATTGTACAATTTGAATCGTGAATCATAACATTCTACAAATAAACACTTTTAATATCAGGTAAAGGATAGGAACAATTGAAACAAGTGCCAAAATTAAATTACTGAATTATGTGATGTTACTTTGATGATTATGTTATCTTATGTTTTATAATTTAAACATTTATAGGTATGTAATGTAATAGTAAAATATTATTTATTTTTTAAATGGCATGTAATACATTAAAATAAAGTGTTAGGAACTATCAATAACTTTTAAAATTATATTACATTTTGTAAACTCAATCTAATTTGTTAAATCTTTTAAGAGTATGGTTGAATTGATAAAGTTTATCATTTTAAAATATTATTAAAGGTGTAATCTTGTCGAGTTTGACACCTGATGTCAATCGATCTTGTCTTTTTAAGTTTTAACACACACTGCTAACCTCCTCTCCTTGCTGTGGAGATTAACACCTTTACATTTTGTTTTGGACTAAATCCTCACATCTTTGTTTGTTAAAATCTGTTAAAATAATAGATAATATTGTCTCTTTTTTTTACAATTTAAATATTGTTTTTAATTTCAGTTATTTCAACCACACTCCCCCTCCCCTGGTTTTTTTACATGTTCACACTCCCATCTTAAGAAACATTACTTTTCTGATCATTGCATTTGAAAATTAGAAACCTTTACTTTACATGACTCTTCAATGTTCTAATTTGTAAAGAGGCATGTCAGACTAGAAAACTGCAAATTGTTGAGTGGTGACTACCAACCAGCCTTCAATTTTTTGTTATAATCCAGTAATCGACCATTAACTTTTGCATTTGGTGAATATGAGATACAAATTGCGGTTGAAAAATTAGTGTTTTTGTGATATAAGTCATGTAACAGCAGAATTCATGTTTTGTTGAATTTATTTAACCAATAATAACGGCTATATAGTCCAAATCAAAATGTGGACTATGCTAACTTTCAAATGAATGTTTGGAGGTTAGCAATATTTGTGTTTATGTGCAAAATTTAAAGCTAAATATTACTTGTCATTTGAAACTAGGTTGACTTTAAATTGAACATTCTTTTTTTCTTTGGATTTAGGTAAACGAATTTCTGGCAGGTGCTGGAACAGATGCCCCGGAAGTTGATGAAGAGAATATGATCTCTAGGCCTTCAGTTAGTTACGATGATATGTGGGCAAAAACACTTCTAGAATCTTCTGAGCTAGAGGTTAGGATTAAGCTAAATCTTTTTACACCTGATGCATTGGGTCTTAACTTTGTGGTTTGTATCACTTAAATCCATTATTTGTGAAAACAGGAAGATGATGCAAAGTCATTGGGATCATCATCTCCGGATTCAACAGGATCAGTTGAGACTTCAATATCATCCCACTTTGGTGGAATGAACTATCCTTCACTGTTCAGTTCACGTCCATCCGGATATTCACAAACTACGGTACCAAATATTAAGAATCAATTTGTTTTGCAACATGTGTCATGATTCTAATTTGATGCTATGTGATTCTTCTATATTGGATGTTTTATGCATACTTTTTAAAGCCGAGAGAATAGTGAGCAGTCAAGTTTTAGTATTAGCGTTAGTTAGAAAGTTAACTCACAATTACATTGCCCCTGGACTAGAGATTACAAACTTCCCTAAACATTCTGAAATCAGGTTACAGGCACAGAGGTATTTATATATTATGCATACTTTTTAAAGCCGAGAGAATAGTGAGCAGTCAACTTTTAGTATTAGCGTGAGTTAGAAAGTTAACTCACAATTACATTGCCCCTGGACTAGATTACAAACTTCCCTAAACATTCTGAAATCAGGTTCCAGGCACAGAGGTATATATATACCAAGGTTATCAAACTCAAGAGTCTACGTAGACTTGTGGGAGGTCTATATACTCGACTCGTAAGAGTCTACTTCAAATGAAAAATACTAATTTAACAAAAAATATGATGATATCAATTCCACGTTACTGAAATAAATAAGTTCATATAATAATACACTGATAAAATAACAAAAAATAAGTTCTAGACATTTTTAATTTCAATATTTATATCTAAAATAACAAAAAAAAATCAATTGATTTTGTCCAGCAAAATAATCAGAATTAAAAAAATAATTTTTTTTTTTCTAAATCCCTAAATCTATTTGAAAACCCTAAAATCTCAAATCTCTTAATCCCTCAATCTAACCTGCGAGAAGGGTGACTGGTGGCTAATCTGCGAGAGGAACAGCGAGAAGGGTGGCCAAAGAGCAGGGGTCGGGTGAGACATGCGACCAGAAGAGACATGCAATGCAACCACCGCATAACAAGAGGGAATAGATGGGCGACCAAAGGGAAGAGACCAAGGGAGCACTGTGACGTGACCACCGATGACGACGAGCAGCAGTGAACAGTGAGAAAGGAAGAGGAATGCGAGATCTGAACCTGTGAAAAGAAATGAGGAGTGCAGAAGAAGATTTAAGTGTTTCTTCTTTTTCAAACTCGGTGACTCGCTTCTGACTCTCGAGTTTACTCAGAGTCCACCGAGTTCACTGAGTTTACTCACGGGTTAACTCGTCATTGGTCACATGTCTCGTTCACTCGTCCGAGTTAGCGAGTTGACATGCGAGTTTGATAACCATGATTTATATTTCAAAACAATTTAGAAATGGATTCCAAAGTTAAGATCATGGAGTCAATGTTTGTGTGCGTAGGGAATTATCCTTTATTGGAGTCAAGTGCAGATGCTCAGTTGTACGCATGGTTTTCTAATAGAAAAGTATTGATCAGAGAAAAGTTTCAATTCCAGAGAGTTTGGCTACCTTGTACATGTTTGTCACTAACTGTGTATTGTTTAAACCGCACCTATATTCATTCCCTCTCATCAGAAATGTTGAGGTTGCATGTGTCTCACAGAAGTTGGTTCTGTATTCTTCCAGTGAACTTCTCTAGGATACATTGTTCCTTTTTAAAATAAAACCTTAACATTGAATCACATAATATTGCATCAAAAACCACTATGGATTGATCTATTGATATCATGAGATTTTCCTTTTCAATCATTTGAAGACCGTATGAGAAGCTTTTAAAGCACTAAAAGTTTCCCCATTCAGCTTCTACAGTGAAAATATGGAATAGTCATGTACACTCGGCTTGTACATTTCAGCGACTTGAAGAATTTTTTATTTACAGATTTCATTGACATTTATAATTCGTTTGTAATTTTAAATAAGATTTCAGATTGCCATGTTGTATTGAATCCTTTTTGCATTACTAATATAACAAACCAACTAGAGCAACAAACAAGTCATCAACTCTATTGTCTCATGTTTACGTTCTTGTCAGCAATATACTCTGTTTTAATTTTATAGTTAGTAAAAAAATCATGCGCACTGCATGTATAATGTAACTGTTCAATTAACTATTAAATTTTATTGAAAGAAAATTTATTATAAATTGTATTAAATTTGGGTACATTATGCTTAGCGACATACGAGGGTGGAAAGTGCAACCAAAGTGATATTTTAAGATGGTAAAGTTCCTTTTATCCCATAATTTGTAATATAATTGTTGGAATTGTTATGGGTTTTAGGCAGGGAAGGAGGAAAAAAGAAAATAGAAACTCAATAATATGGTAATAAGCTTATATGATTCTGATGTTACGATGTGATACAAAATACTACCTCGTAGTCCTGTTTATACTAATACTAGACACTTAATTCTAATTAAAAAAGATTAAGGCAAGGTTCTTAACAAGATAAGATCCTGAAAATTAAGCGGCACAATTATCCCTAGAATAATATAGATTATCATGATTTATTAAACACCATTCTCTCCAGATATTTAGAGTTTCTAATACTCAGGCTGTTCCTTGCTAAGATTTGAACTTGTTTCATGAACCCTTATATAAAAGATGAAGAATAACAGAAATATAGTGAAGTCCATCAGACATGCTTGGAATTTCAACTCAAAGACAGACTAGAGATGTTCGGAATGATCATTAGCCTGATGGAAATTTCTTGGTAAGAAATCAAGCGTAGCAAGGCTCAAACTTCTCCAAACAACAATTGGAAGCTTCAAACGGCCATAATGTTTTTTAGGAGATCCAAAAAAATGAAATTGAAACTAAGGCTGTTGATAAGGAAAGTGAGTGACTTTGGGTCATGAACAAGTCCATATGCAGTAAATAGATGCAAGGACAAGATCAACACCTAGACAGAGTAAACTGAAGGGAGTGATAGGAATAAACAGAATATATAATAAAGTAACGTGAATGGAAGAAATTCTGGGGATTTTGAATTATCCTAATTTAGTGTGCATCATTCTCCGCCCACTAAATTATTTTGTAAATATTCTTACAATAGTTTTACATCAATGAGTTCTTAATCTAATCACCTTACCTTGAACGTTGTAATATCATCACATATTTATTCACTTTTTATTGAGGCACAACTCTGTCATTGTGAACTTCTTTTGTATTTGAAATTACTTACGGAAATTTATATTATCCATGGCAGGATAAGGCACCAGCAAGCCGAGGTAGTGGTCCCTCTATGTACGAGGGTTTTGGTGGTTCTCCGGTAACATCCCTTTACTTGTTTTAAAGTATATTTGGATTTATGTCTTTAGAAGTACAACTAGGAAAAAGAATAATAAGAAAAAATGAAATAAAGTTCTTCATTAGTTAAAATTAATTTTTATATAAGTTAAAAAATAATATTTTAACGAAATTAATGTGAGTGACTTTTTAAAAATGAGTTATTTATATATAAACTAAACTCATTTAGTTTATAGAGAAACTTATTTCATTTTATTTCCTAGAAATGCTTATACAAAAGATTTGTCCAAACAGGCTCTTAGTTTCATTTTATTCGTCTGATCTAGTTTTAATATTAAATCCTCAAAATCTTTTCAGATAAGAGAAGAGCCTCCATCATACTCGTCATCTGTCATGCAAAGATACGAGTCATATGAGAATCCCCTAGGAGGAAATGGGTCGCACAGTTTTGAGTCTCAAGATGACGAACGAATTTCATCTGGAAATCCTCAATTTGGAAGTGCACTTTATGACTTCACAGCAGGGGGAGACGATGAAGTAAGTTGGTTTAAAATAGATGAAAAACCCATCGAACCAGTCATTTTAACTGGGAATTTGTGAATAGGTTAGGAGTCTAAACAATCCAAAAAATTTATTAAAAAATCGATGCAAAAGCAGTTGAACCAGTGACTAAACACAATTTTGAACATTGACCTCTAAAAAAATAACACAACTTAAAGAAAATAGTTTAGTAATGTTTGAAATTAGAAATCTCAACTTAAAACAAATGGTTTAGTAATGTTAGAAAATAGAAATCAACATCTAGTATGACTAATTGAGACCAAAGATCTATGGCGGCAAGAATTTGACCTGCAGCTGTACAATGCAATGCTCGCACTCATGTTTACAAATCTGAACCTGAAAAGCAAAAATATACAAAAGTTAAAGCAATATTAAAAATTAGGATCACATGTTAATGACTATTATTTAACCTTTTTATTATTTATTTGTTTTAATCTTTCAAGCCTATATATAGTATGGTCATTTTATTCGAATCTAAATTTTGCATTGTATAATATTAAAATATATATTTAATTATCACCTATTCAACCAGTCACAATGAATCATAGACCTTTACATAATCAATGACTAGTCTGGCTTTTGCAAACATTGATTAACTTTTATTGATTTACGCTTTAAGGTCAAACATGTCTATGCATGTTCGATATTTCTTTGGACTGGGCATTTCGGCTTGTTGTGTTCATGAATTAATATATTATCTAGAGGTAGGTATGGATGTTTTAGATGCAAACATGCATAATTACTTTCATTGTTCCTGGCAGTTGAGTTTAACCGCTGGAGAAGATGTTGAGATTGAGTATGAAGTAGATGGATGGTTTTATGTAAGTCTTTTTTGAGATGTAGATAGTATAATTTACATGAATTCCTCATGTAAATCAGTTGTTGATGGGCTACTTTACGGTGCAGGTTAAGAAGAAACGTCCAGGAAGGGATGGCAAGATGGCTGGATTGGTCCCTGTTTTATATGTCAGTCAATCTTGAATCCTGTACGTAAGCTGTTGTAACATCCGAGTCATGTACATGGCTTTTTTGGTTTATTTTATCCAGTATTGCTTTCGTTCAAAAGTTTCCATGTGCTCCTGTCCTATGCCATTCTGGCTTTTCTCCTTCGAAGTATCATGTATCTTGGTCCCAATTTGTTCAGTTGTATGCTATATCCATGTATCATTTTCGATGCTATTTGCTTGCGAGTGTTTAGTCATTCATCATAGTATAGGGGTATCGAATTACTTGAATGAGTGTTTATTCTTATATAGGGAATTCAATGTATCAAGTGAGTTTCATATTTTTTAAGTCAGAATTGTCATCTTGTCTTGATATGTATTCTATACTTACATAATCACAAGTCCCCATCCATGTCTTCCTAACATCTTTTTCAACTTTCATTAACTTTTTTGTTTTTCCCGTAATGCTAGTTTTTATTGGTCCTTGATTTGGGTTACAAACGTCTTAACGTTGGAGAAATATGGGATCATGGGTCATACAAAATGGAAGGAATCGAGAAAGCACATCAAAACGATGACAAAAGTAAGGGATCATCGGGCATAGAAATAAGGAATAAGACGAGAAAGCACATCAAAGCAGTGGAAAATATATGATCGTGTCGCATGTAATATCTAATAAAATGTCAGTATTTTTAATATAAGTAAATCTCATAAATTTATATTTTTTTCCTCTTATCAACAACCCTGGTTTTAAATTACTATCATTAATTTGGGATTTACAAGATCAAATGAACATTAAATCGAGTCTAATTATTAAAAAAGCGGTACTACGAACATTCAAATAATATTTTTCATCTACTAAGAATCAAATTTAAGATTAGTTATATATGTAATCTTAGAAATTGAATAAAAAAACAAACATAGAATTCGTCTTCATAATCGTTCACTATTATTAATAAATAATAGTACGTTCATAAAAAAATATTAAATTTATGGACGGATAAAATCTGTCGGAAATAGTAAAAATTTGTTGAAAAATATACTTTATTAGTGAATAATGGTAAATATCATTAATGGATTTTAGTTGTTCGTGAATATATCGATTACAAATTGTCTTGTTTAATTTTTATCGGTTGAAAAGTGTTTTGCCTAATTATTGATTAAAAAAATTTCATCGATAATTAAAGACATTGAAGCCTTTATCTTATATGTGTTTGTTGAAAATTCTTAAATTCTTCATTATATCAATTATTGATGAATTTTCATGAGTGATATCTGTCAATAATATTTAAATTTCTTTTTATTTTTCTCATTACGATCAATAACACATATATTTATATCACAAGTGGTATCAAATCCAATTTAACTATTTCAAATCAAATTCAACACAAATATAATCCAAATTAACCACAATTCAACTCAAACATAATACAAATTAAGGTCAAATTCAAATCAAATCTAATCCAAATTTTCTATAATCAAACAGGGTGGGTAAGAGTAAAAGACATATAAGCTAGTTAATGTAAAAAAAAACAGTATATGTAACCTAAGTTATGCAAGCTAAAACAATTGAAGTTGAAAATAAAAGATTCAAAATCACAAGCATAAATTAGTACATATTTTCACAATCATGTATTCCATTCTACCATATGTATCAAACAACAGTGATATATATAACCTTTCAATAATACCATATGTTTTCAAAAAATAATGTTATTCTATCAACTAGATAAACAACCAAATGTAGTTTAATACATTGAATTCAGGAAATAATTTTATAAGCTAAAAACAACCAAAAAATTAATGAATCTAGAGGGGTTGTATGCTGAAGTACGTGCAGTAGCACTGCAAATAAATATGTTTACAACTTGTTAATATAAAAATGTAAATTTTGCAGTGCAATAAGGGAATGTCTTAAGTACAGGAGTTGTTTCTATTCTTAAACATAATATATTCTTCATTACAATCCATGCTGCCTAGTGTTGTTCTTACATTAAACTAAGTTATGGCAAAACCCTATCGATCACAATGACTTATTTATTATGCCTAAATATAGTGATGTTTGTACATTAAAATATGATATAGCTATAAACTTATCTAAACTGACCTTTATAGAAGAATTTCCACAAAGCAAATGAAGATAATGCAATGGAGATGTCATGAATTTGGAACAGTAGATAGAGAGATTAGTTATATTTCTTTTTAAATTTTGCATAACTCTTAAAACTGGATATACATGGTTGAGAGTATTCAATTTACTATGCTGCCATTGAACAATATTATGAATTACATTTTCGATTTGTTATAAAGTAATAAGAAGATTTTACAATTTCCTAGTTCTAAAGTCAATATGAAAAAAAATAAATTAAAATTAACATATTTGAACAACACAAAAAAATGTAAAATAAATATTATCAATTTATAAAAATAGGGTATTCCATGTTTAGAAAAGTCTATTTGCCTCATGACAGGTTCAACATAAATTCAGTTTGTCTAAACCTATTTTAAAGATGGGAAACCATCGCCACACTATGGATTTGTTATTGGATTTAAATGAGTTTTTTAACTTTAGTTCTAGCACTAACTTACTTTTAATAATGATGAAATGAAGCTAAAAGTAACAAGATTCAGATTTAGTTATTTTATTTAGCCTAAAGCTTCTTTGTAGCTAATGAGATTATGCATTGTTGCTTGCCTCCTAGTTTATTCACAAGGACTATAATAAATACTTTGAGGACAAGAAAGGCATTTTAATTACATATTCTTTTATATGTTCAGAGATTTCAAGCTTTTTTCCATCTCATTTGTGAAACACAACCAGTGAAGAGGACAACAAAATTATGCTGTTGGCCATTGTTGATACACCTATGTCATTGCTATGAGGAAGGCCAGAAGTTAATATAGATCATCATTAACAGAAATAACTAGTCCAAAAGTTTTTTTTTTTTTTTTTTCATTGATGACCTTTTCCTTTTAACATGATTTATACATTTGAATTTCTATTGAACAGATGCTTGTTGCCCTATATGGCATTATTTGGGTCCAAGTTTTGCTTGGCATTTTTTGACCATGAAGGCAGTTAAGTTATGCTTATTATCTTTTTAACATTGTTCTTTATGGACACAATAAAGTCTTCTCACGACTATGCAACTAGAGGGACATTTGTGAGCAATTTCTGGTATATTAAGATGTTCTCACATGAAACTTAACTTAGTGCAAAGCTGTGAAGGACATCTACATGAGGCTGTTCTTATTCATATATCAATCATATGCTAAGTATTAATAATCAAAATATGTGTTATGCTATGAGGTTGTTATGTTAGTATGAAAAACAATCCAAATTGAATGCACATTCCCCTATCATCCATGTTATATATGTTTCTATAATGAGATGATACAGATCAAGTAATGCCCAATACCCTTATCTTGTTGTACTGAGATTATAATAATCTACAACACTGTTCCTACTATCTTAGTAAAATATCTATTATAGACTAATGCATTATGTCCCAATGAGGCAGCCTCATACATAGGGGCATATTAATGTGTTTTGACTTATGAACATCTGCAAAACAGCTGCAGAACAACTGTGATTTTGTTATACTAATTGAATCAATTATTGAATTATGATTGAACCAATTATTTTTAACCATGCAACTTTTCACTGCATTTAATAATAATCAGTCTTTTTTGTTGTCATGTAGGGTGCAGTGAAGTGGGTGCATCCTGTTTATGCTATATATACTAGTTAAAATGGAATGAGTAAACCAGTTAACCAATTCCTCTCATAATAATATTACACTTGTTGTACTACTTATTCAGCTAATAAGGTTCAAGGGGACAGTGCTACTAGGGAAACCAACAAGTGGCACAACAATTCCAATGTGGAGCCTTTGGAATCAACTATATATTTCAAACCCATTTGTAGGACCAGTGATGAAAAAAGCAATAAGGAGCAGGTATCAACACGCACAAACATATATATTCTAATTCATATATCAATCAACATGCACAAGCATATGCTAATAATTCCTTCATAGATCATCTCCTCACAAAAGTCTCCTCGCGCGTTTCTTTGTTTCCCTCTCTTGTTCGAATTCACTCTTCTCTATGTATTTGGGTCTTTGGGAACTTTTGTAATTTCAACAAATTTGAGGCAATTTTTCGAGATACACGGTTTGAAGAGATTTGAAGGATTGGGGATTGTGGTGGGTGAACAAAGCAACTAAAATGATTTTGCTTCTTAAAATCCTTTACAGATATATATTATCGACGGTCACTAATACTCACCGACGAACAAAAATATATTTTTAAACAACCGCCGGTAAAGGCCGGTCGAAAATGTTCTTTGCCGCGCAAGTTTCCAACGGATTTACCGATAGAAATTCTGAATGTGATCTAAAATGCTACAAATCAAATCTATTGTTAAATAAAATTTATTGAGAGACTAAATTCCGTAGGTAAATATCTGTTGGAAAAACACTCATTTCTTGTAGTAACTGACCGACGGCCAAAACTAATTAGATTTCACTTCAAACTTCCATAAACTGGAAGAAACAATGATATACAAATAGTTTGGAATTGTAAATACCCTCAATTTTTTTTCATTACTGTTATTTTTCTTTTTGTTATATAATTATAGTTTTATATAATTTTTTTCTCCTTCTCGTTCTCTCTCTAGAAATAAGTAAGCAATGAATGTTACGTAGCATTTTCTTTTCAGAATGAGGAAGGTTTTGTCGGGAGAAGAGAAAGAACAGTAGCCGCAAAGTTGCAAGAATGGCTGCATGCACGCACTATCTCATTTCAAAGTGATGACAAGACAAGTTCTTGCCTTAAGTCTTGCGTCGGCAATAATTAACGTCTTCCAGCTTTCTCATCTTTTCCTAACGGTCTCTCAGAATCATCAAGTATGTTTAAGAACTGCTCAAACATTAAAATCAAAATCATGATAAAAATAATAAATAAACTTTAATAAATTAAAAAGAATTTATATATAAATATATTTTTTTAAAATATTTGATTTTTTTAAGAATTAACTCGAGCATAAATTTTAGCTGATGAAAAAACTCATTTAATTTTATTCTTCTTTCGTATTTATGTAGATTTATATAAACATGTCCGTATCCATTTTTTTTTTACATTTCTTATTATTTTATCACTTTATATATATAAATATAAACCAAAAGGGTGAATATAGGGAGTTAATTTCCCTAAAACAATTGGGATGTGTCCTTATTAGAACTGGTCAACCATAGTCAAACTTTGTAATGGACCAACTCATTAAAATATAAACTACTTTCGCATTCGCTTTCACAAATAATTTCATTCGGGGTTGACCTTTTTCCTTATTCTGTTCCAAAATATTCCACGACCCATGCAGCCTCCACTATCTATACCCATGTTGGAGAGAAAGAACAATGGACGATAGAGGTTCCATTGCATTCAAATTGACATAAGCCATTCACTAATTTTAAAAAGTTATATAATGTATTTATAATGTATTATGAACTTCCATAATCTATCATGTACATTTAAATATTAAAAATTATTGTTAGAGTGACTCAATCAATTAAAGTGTTTCCCTTAATGGAATTGTAAGTCGACGTGAATATATAAATATAATAAATAAATATGTATTTATCATATTGTAGTTATACTTTTTAGCTATTAACATTTAATTATATTAATGTTTATCTAAATAATATTTTATTGATTGCTTTTAAGTTTTATAATAATAATTTATAATGATTATACTGAATGTAAAATATTTTTATTTTAATAGGATCATAAATTTAATACATAGATATTATTTTATGATTAATTAACCTATTATTTGATTTTAGTGCAAAAATTTACGAGTGTGATGCGAACCAAAGTATCTATGCTATTCCAAAAATACCTAAACACCTACTATTAATATTAAAAGAGAAGCTTAAAAAATATATATAAATAATCATATTCTTTTCTTTTCCCCCTCTCTCTCTCTCTCTCTCTCTCTCTCTCTCTATATATATATATATATATATATATATATATATATAACTTTTAAATATATCAACTATTAAATAATAACTATACAAGTATTACTGCCTAACTTTAGGAAATTAACATACAAATTAATTTATATTATAAATAATATTTAAAATTTTAATTATATCCTATATAAAAAAACTTAATCATTTTTTTTGCTTTAATCTCATTCTATATTACGCTTCCTAGTAGTAATAATGTTAGTACGTAATATTTAAAAAAGAATTAATTTTCTAAAATATATATTATTTATTTATTTATTTAAAAATAAATATTAAATATCAAAATTTGATAAGAATATTTTTTTAAGAATTCAAATTCAAATTCACATACTATATAATATTATAAACAATGATTTCAAATTCTACATAAAATAAAAAAAGGTATTATTTTTTCAAAACTATTAAAATTAAAATTCGTCATTAAATATATGTAACGTTTATAATATCTTTATTTATTTTAAGTGTTATTCTCTCACGCAAATATATGTAAACGTTTATATGAGACACTGCATCTCTATTTGATTATAATAAAGAAAGTTCTTTTAACACTTAAATTTAATATATTTTCACTATTTTTTATTTACTTTATTTCGTTCTTTCCATTAGACGGAATCTTCTTGTTTTATCCTCGATTATTTTCTGGACAAAATTCATTTTTTTCCTTAAAAATATATTTTATTATGTGAGCTTCAGAATATTCTTTAATTGAGAATTACAGAGAAACTTATATGTATTAAGGGACGAAAAGAGGGCATGTAAAATAAAATAAAAAACTAAAATATTTTAAACAAATATTAATATTAAAAAAAACATAATAACCATGTAACTTAATTATTTGGTTTAATTTGGATTTTATTTTACATTTAAACCGAATTAAACAAAATAACATTTTAATTTTATGTTCTGTGTACACCAGAATTTTCTATATATTTCGTTGACCTGTTCAGATTTTCACGTCGACAATCATGTATGCCTTTTCTTCTCTTTTGTGACCTTTACAAGGATATCTTAAAATTTAAGTAAATTAGATTCTGATGTATTTTATCATGAAAGTTTCTAATAATTTGTGTACTTTTCACTTTATTTGTTACCCTTAATTATTGAGAAACACAAAAGATTTAATAAAATGATCACAGTTGCTTGAAGCTATATAAGAGAATCCTAAACGGAGATGTCGACTAGCACTTATTTTTTGCAAATAGAGAAAACTTGAATCAAATCTCAATCTATTTTTTCCTTTTTTTTTTAATCAAAACTGAATGAAATGAAGTTACGTGTTTTAGGGTTTGTGATGAAAAAGATGAATTGGGAGGTTGTGTGCGGGAATGGCAAGGGATCAACTATGATCTTCTTGGAATAATTTTTTTAATAACGAATAAATAAATAATAAATGATAAAATGTAAATGGATTAATGAGTTTGATAATAATTATTATTTCAAGGAAAAGTTAAAAAAAAAACAAGTTTATCTTTTTTTTAGATAAGTGTAGTATCATTTCTATTTTATCATTTTAAAAAAATATAATGAAAATTCAAGAGATTGGAATTTTATCATATTATTTAACTGTTGGAATAAAATTTAAATAAATTAATGTTTAAGAGCACTCAAAAGTCTTAATGGATAAAATATACATTTTTTTCTCTTTCTAATGTATAGGAGATTTTTATTTTATGTAATTTTTAGAAAATTATTATTATTATTTGATACAAGGTATATAGTTATGAAATATGTAATTTTTTTACTATATATTTTTATTTTTTTAATGAATTTTAATTATGAATTTTAGATATTTTTTTATTTATATATTGAGTTTATGAAAAAGGATTTGATTTTGATTTTACTTTTTGAGTATTTTTGTTACTACTATATTATTGTCGATTGGGAAATATCTAGCAGAACAACACACAGTATAAAGTTTAAGAAAAATCTAATACATTTAGTTTAATATTTATAATTCTCTTTAAAAATAAAAATGTTAAAGAGCTCATGTTGGGAGAGTGCTTTCACATAATTTATAATTTTTTTTATAGGACATTAATGTTTACATTGATTACCACTAAGATTGATGAGTAAGAAACTATGCATGAACATCTTATTGGGACGATAAATATTACAACAAAATTTAATATCACGAAAATTTTCTTATAAAATTTATTTTGAACTCATTGTTAACAAGACTTAAAAATCAACGAAATCACTTGTTTCATTACGTAAATAACTAAGAGAATCACATAAAAAACAATAATTATCATTTATACGGGAAATAAATATGAACATTTTTAGAAGAATTAAAGGTAAGTTTAATCTTAATGAATATTAAATTAAATATGTTCTAGGTGAATCAAAATTTAACTGAAATTTTATATATATATATAGTGGCGAATCTTGACCATTGATTTTAGGAGGACCAAATAATATATTATTAATAAATAATAAATAAATATAAAAGGACGAAAGAAGATGAAAGTGTTGAATTGTCTTTAAGTTTGAGGGGACAAAATCATAAACTATATGAGAGTTACAAAACCGAGAAGAGACTAAGAGGATAAAACTGTAAATATACAAGTAAATATATTAAATGTTCATTAAGCTTGAGGGGCCAAAATCATAAATTACATGGAAGTTACAAAACTTTGGAGAGCTACGCCCCTTAACTCCCAAGTACTAATATGTATATATGGGAGTTACAAAACTTTGGGAGCCACGGCCCCCTCAACTTCCAAGAAGATCCGCCACTAGATATATATATATATATATATATATATATATATATATATATATATATATATATATGGTGAATTGGATTTGGTATTATACAAATTAAACAACATGTGATTGAAGGGAAGGAATATATGATGTGCAATTTAAAGAAATAAATACAAACTTAAATAAGTTTCTAGTCAATGATATTTGAAATTTAACGATATATTTATTTTTTTATATTTAAGAAAAAGTAATATTATATTTTTAATTTTATAAGTTGATAATATCTTATTTGAAATTAATGGTATTAGTCTTTTTTACGAGATTTTTTTTTAATAAATTATATGATAAGAATAAAAATATTTTGAAATAAATTAGAATGATTTCTATGTCTATTGATAAATCAATAAAGTATTAGAGGAGTTTATAATGAATAAGTGTTCAATCGTCACTTGTTGTATTTTTGTAAGAATGATTTAAAACAAAAATAAATAAAAGTAGTTTGATACTTAGATTACTTTCGTATGTTCAAACTTATATACTAAGGTTTGTAGCTAAAATTTTAGGAAGACATAAAGTAATACGAGAATAAAATATTAAAATTTTGTAAAGAAAATTTTAAAATACTTATAAGAACAAAGATTATGTACTTGTATAATATTGATACTTTAATTTTTTTTTTTAATACATGGAAACAAGAAAATTTATTCTTGATTTAGTATTTCTCTTAGACGGATGAATAATATCCCGAACAAAAAAGAAGAAGTAAATGTACTTGGATCTACAATAAAATCTTAACTTATAACCTATTCTGAAGTTATAATTTAGACTAATTAATGAAGAAACTTGGTTGTTTAAAAATGACAAAGAATTATTACACACAAATTTATCAAACATGTAAAAAAAAGAGTATTATTGTTTTAAATAATGATTGAATATTATATTTTTTTACATTTTAAATGATTCACACCTTCAGTATGATATATTTCTGGTTCTCTACTATTGCATGCTTATTTATGTTAGATTAATATAAATGAATAGCATCTTAAATAAGCACAAGTCTAATTTTTAAAGAAATTATGTTAATATTGGAGGGATATAATTACTATCTAGCTTTAATTTTTAATTATGAAATTTTACAATATGCTCAATTTAAGTAATGATTTAATGTTTTTAATTTACATTATATTTATTTAATTTATTTATTAGTTTATAATTTATATAATATCAAATGAACTTGAGTGAAAAATATAAAATTTTATATTTTATGTGATAAAAATATAATTTGTTAAGAGACTAATAAATAAATAATAAAAGATAAAATGATAAATAGATTAAATATAAATAATAAAAAAATGACAATTAAAAGGGGTTTTAAGTACACTTATGTAAAATTAAGTCCTCTTTCTTACTTAAGCATATTATTTCTGTTTTGACTGGTGACGAATGAGAAAAGATATAAGGTAGAGTTAAAGAAGCAATAAATTATATTATTTAACTATTGTAATAAATGGACAACACAAAATATTCAAAAGCATTATTACAATAGAAAAGGGGTAGACATTTTAAAATAAAGAAAGATACATATTTATGGTTCTCTTTTTAACATATGCGAAAATCATTAATTTTAATATTTTTAGATTTTTTATTTTATATAATTATTGGAAAACCAATATGATTTTAAACTGAAATGGAGTTTGCCTTTTTAGGGTTTGTGAGGAAAAAGACGAATTGGGAGGTTGTTGGCAGGAATGGGCAAGGGATCAACGATGATCTTCTCATCTGGAATAATTTTTTGCCACTTGAACCTCTTCACCAGGTTGTGCATGAAAACCAAGATTTCCAATCTAGCATACTCTTTTCCAGGGCACATTCTTGGTCCTCCACCAAATGGCACAAAAGTGTAAGGAGCTGGCCCTTCTCCTTCGAATCTACTTGGATCAAATTTCTCTGGCTCTCCAAAGTATTCTGGATTTTTGTGTGTTGAATGTGCGCTCCAATACAGCTACACACGTAGTAAAACAATTCAATTACCTTATATTATTGTAGTAATTGTTAATGTGTAAAGTTTGTAGTTTAATTTCCATGAAATAAATGTTAAACAAGATCCTATCTGTTCTCTAATACTTTTTAAGTTTTATCAATAAGTGACAAAGGTTCTTTTTATGGAAACCAAACGCATAACATATTCTTCAAGCCATGCAGTGAAGAAAAGAAAAAATTAAGAGAGAGTACGTAAGATGTATATCCCTTTGTAGTTTGTAAAATTCAAGAAAATCCGTATAAATTTTTCTTACCTTCCATCCCTTTGGAATTGAGAAGCCATTGAAAGTAAATTCATTAAGAGCTTCCCTAAAACCTCCTTGAACAGGAGGAGCAATTCTCATTACTTCACAAGCTACGTTCCAAGAATATTTCATCCTATTGATATCATCCCAATTCAACAACTCTCCTGGGGATTTCGATTTTGCGATTTCCATTTGCTCTAAACAAATCACACAAAAAGGAGCACAAGTAAGTATACATGGTAGAGAGTTCTTAACTTTTGTTTTAGTTTTGCGCTTGAGTTGGTTACAAAATGTTCATTTCAGAGCGAAGTAGTCCGAAAGAAAGGTTTCTGGTGTTCATATAAAAGTAATAAGTTTTACTATATTTTACGACAAAAAACAAATGTTAGTGTAAGACATGCTTGACTAATGGCATAAGGAGGGATTCTTCCAAATTTTGATAAAACGAAACTAGAACAACAAACAACTGCATAAATGATGAGATCATCCTTGATAAATTATTTCTTAGTCTAGTTCGTAATTCAAACATGAACTGACTAATATAGATTAAATCGGTGAAGTTTGACGTAAGTTAAGAGGATTGAAATCATCAAGATTTTGACTTATAGACTTGGAAATTGACTTTAAATACCCAACAGATATTGGTTAGTATAAATATTAATAAAAAAATGAGTGGTGATATTTTGATAAATTATTACAATTATTTAAACAACTCACTTTTATTAATAATACAAATAAAAATAAATTAAAATTATTATTATAATATTAAATGAGAGTTGTTTACAATAATTATATGGGATTTGGATTGTGAACTATCATTTTCCTACAAAATAATCACATAAAAGAAAATATAATTTTTATGGTAAACTAAATCAATTTATACATAGATTAAAAGGAATAAAATATGAACAATAGAATCACCTTGATAGACTTTATCATAAATGTGAGGGAGTTCGGCAAGGTATTTGACAACGAAAGTGCATGCAGCACTAGCAGTGTCATGACCTCCAATCAAAAGGCCCAGAATCTTGTCTGCAATATCGAATTCTGTCATGAACTGTCCATTTTCATCGCATGTTAGGAGCATGTGAGACAGTATGTCTTGTGTTGGTGATGCTTTTCCTTCACCCAAATTCACTTTTCTCTCTCTAATGATCTCCAACAGCTCCTTCCTGATGCCATTTGCTGCTTTGATCGCTTTGTTGAAGGGAGTTCCCGGAAGATCAATTGGCACCGATATGATTCCAGACGCCAAAAGCTGAAAAGGGTTCTCGAATTTGGCTACGTGATTCTCATCCTCAACGCTCATAAACAAACGACACGCCAACGAGAAGGTGTACCTGTTCATTTAGCAAATATTTATGCAGGTTTCAAGATTTGACGTAGGTATTATAATATAAGTATTTGGTTAAATAAGATCTGCCATGTATATAAATACCATATGTGATCATACCAGTATCACGTTATACATTCTGTCAGAGTATGGAGGAAAAAGTAATATCGACTCATGAAGTTCTTACAATAAAAGAAGTAAATTGATTGAGACAAAAATGTAAAAAATAATGAGTAAGAAAAAACTATACACCCTAAATATCTTGCTGATGAAGTAAGAAAAGATGAAGATATATAATAATAAAGAATGAAGAATGGTGTACGGGACCTCTTGGCCAAGGGATAGACGGTGAGTTGGGTTTGGTTGTCCCAAAGGGAAGAGAAGTGCGTCTGCGCTAAGGAGTCCATGACGGGAATGTAGCGTTGGAGAGCCTCGGGCTTGAGGAACTGCGGGAGCAACTTTCTCATCTTCTTCGACTCTTCCTTGGAGTTGGTCAGCATGGTGGTGGGGAAGATCTTGTTGACACTGTCGGGCCACCATGCGGCCACGATCTTGTTCTCATTGGAGAAGAGGAACTTGTTGGAGGCAGCGCCGCAGAACACGACGGCGCGTTCGCCGAGGATGGAGGTTTTGAAGAGGTTGGAGGAGTACTTGATCATGCGGTCGAAGATGAACTTCTCCGGGTGACCCTTCCATCCGGTGGAGAGGAACTCGAGGCTCTCGCCGATGACTGGGAAACCGGTGGCTCCGGGTGGGAGGTTGGGGAGGGAGAATGGAGAACGGTGCTTGTGGAAAAGGAGGAAGAGGGAGAGGGTGACGAGGGAAACGAAGAGGAGAAGGAGGGAAAGATAGAAATGCTCCATGCTCTTTGCGTGTTTGAGTTTGTTACTTGTTTTTTTCCTTGTAATGTGTGTGTTTGTGAAGTGACTCACTACTTACTAGTTGTGGTTCGGTGCCAATGTCCTCCGCTCGTGCGTTACAATTTATAGCCACCTTGTTAGGAAGTGCCCTATTCCAGGGCTGCCCTAAACATTCTCTCACAAATAGGAAATAGGAAATAGTTAATATTCAATATTTTTAAAATCGTAACAATCAATAAACCGAGGAAGACATGTATTTAACGTTAAAAAACGTTTATAATTAAATTTAATAAATAATATTTTTATAATATAGTAAATTTATTAATAATAATAATTTAATTTTTTTATCATAATCATATTAATTTATAATAATAATTATAAATATAAAATATATTAAAAACTATAAAATAAATAATCGTTAAAATATATTATATTTTTTATAAAAAAATATATTAGAAAGTTAATTTTAATTATTTTTTATTTCCATTGGTTCAACTAAAAAATTTAATCAATTTTTTATTAATCAATAGTTAAAATATATTATATTTTTTATAAAAAATTATATTAAAAAATTAATTTTAATTATTTTTTTATTAATATCGGTTCAACTAAAAAAACTTAATCAATTTTTTTATTTATCGATTTTATATCGATTGTTTTTATTTTATTTTGATTTAACTAAAATTCAATAATTTAAAAATAACATACCAATTTTTACAATGATTCTTGATTATATCAGTTTAACATGGCGATCCCATCCAATTTTTATAAGAACGTGTTAATATCACTGTGTGAGAGAAAATTCAAACTCCTCTTTTCTTGGAACATCTAACATGAAAAAAAGATACTTGTTTCTTTTTTTAATAAAGGACAATACATGTGTTCTTTTCTTCCGTACATCTAATCAATTTAATAATATAATAGTAAACATAAAAAATTAATTTATTATTATAATATTAAAGTAAATTGTTAAATAAACGTTTGATTTGAAGGAATGTAAATTATAATTTTCTTTTAATAAAATGAATTTACTAATACAAATAAAAAATAAGAATAAACTTTAAAAAGCATATAAAAAATTTATAAATTAATTTTGATTTATAAAATGATGAATTTTAATTTATATATACTCAATTATATAAAAACTAAGGTATAAGAGAAGGTACAGTTATTTTTTCAAACGTTAAAATGAGTATTTTAATACTCTATTAAGCCTTATTTATTTCCATTCTTATATAAGATAATTAATGATTGAAGGAGGATAAGAATATAATATTTTCTCTTTTAAATAATTTTTAAGCAAAAAATATGATTTATTATGGTTTGGAGAACAAATCATTCTATTATAAGGTAGTTGAACCTTTATTTTATTATTATCGAAAATGAATTATTTTTTATATAATATTGTTCAAAAATTTAAGGGTGAGTTGAGATCACGTATTTAATAAAAATGGAAAAATTGAGTAATTTATATATGAAAAAAATTTATAATTTAATGTCTTAAGATTGTTGAGTTGAAAGTGATTTCATGTTTTCTTATATAATTGATTCATGTCTTATTTAAGAGAATTTTTCTTTTATTAATCTGATTAAAAATACTTAATAGTGATATTTGAGGAAGTGACGTACCTATGTGAAAAAGAATCATATTAATTATAACTTATAAGTAAGTAATGTAATTGTGTGAAAGAAAAATGAGAAATACCTATAATATTTTTTCTAAGTGAAAGAGAATCACATTTATAACTTATAACGAAGAAAGATGTATAATATAATATTTTATAATTTTGGGTTGAAAATGATTTTATAAATTTTTTATATAATTTAATTATCTCAGGTGGGAGAATCCGTTATTCTTAAAATACCTATTTACAAATATAAAAATGATCTTAACGTAAGTTTTATATGTATTTCGCTTAAAATTGAATCTGTTCAATCTTAAACATCTCAAGCCATATTAAAATAATATTTCTATCTACAAGTAATATTTTTAAGTAAATCCCGTTTGAAATGCTATTAGTTCAACTGCTTTTTTACCTTTTATTGCAAAATCTAATCATGCGTGACGTAACAGTTACTTTATGTATGTACCTTTTAAAAAATATTTAGATTCTCCTACAGGAAATACAATTACAGGAAGATTCATACGGATAAAATATTTCTGACTATGTTCGAAACGAAGCCATTATTGCCACGTTATTCATGAACATGCATAATCAAAATGGAAACGGTGTTTGTGTATATTATAAATTGGTCAAGAGATTTTCAATACACCACCCATCGAGGAAAAAGAATATCTCAAAAACATACGACTGAATATTAAAAAGCAGTTTGATAATTAATAATTCGTGATAGGTGAACATGTATTACTAAAATATAGTTTGATATTATATTAGAAATAAAAATATATCTAATGATTCTACAAAATCAATTATTAAAATAAAATTTATATCTTATAAATTAATAATATCTCTCTCTTGAAGTTGATGCATGTCTTGAAAAGATACTTTTACTGCTTTGTTCAAAGTTTTTGGACCTTGTTCTCAGTTGTTTCCTCTCCTTTTTCCAAAGCATTAGACTTTCTCCTGTTTTGTAAGTTACAATTAGTTAACCCTGAGCGAAATAAATATATTATAAAAACTAAATAAAAAATTAATTTAATTTTCCTGTATTCTCATGATAATAAATCTTTTTACCTATTAATTCCAAATAGTCTTATGTATAACTTTTTAAAAAAAGTAATCTTCTCATATATTTTATACTTTATAAATTGAATGAGATATACAACATAGGTATAACTTCAACACATTTTAATTAAATTTGTATGATTTGTTATATAGGGTTGAAAGTCTCAAATCGCCTATCTTATGTCATTTGATATGGTTTAAATACATGTTAAACTATGTATTGCAAATTGGTTTTATGATGAAACCTTAACATAGTATCAGAGCCAAAATCTAACATATTTTCGGTTATTATTATGGGTCAAAAATTGTCCTTTAGTTAAGTCAAAAGTACCATTTGTCTAGTCCGACAGGTTTCGTTGGAGGAAACGTGTTGAAAGTCTCACATCGCCTACCTCATATCATTTAATATGATTTAAATACATTAGTTTTTATGATGAAACCTTAACATATAATTTGTATATTATTCATGAATCTAGAAGTTTAATGAGGTACACATCTTTCAATATTTTAGATGCTAAACTTAGTAGTTTTACATTTTAAGTATTTATTTTTTATAAATCAAACTTTATGGGGATAGTTAGTAGTATCCATTTTAAATATCATCAATCCAGCTATTTTGTTTTTGCATCCAATTATTATATCAAATCACTTTATATAAACATATAATATAGTACTTAAAATTAAATAATTTATATTATTAGATTACATATTTACAAAACGTCATGGATGATGATTGATATAATATTAAGTTATTTAAGAATGCAATTCATAAAAGCTAAATATGTAAGTTTATGCAATATGATATTAATATGACATGCGTATATGTGTGTAAAATCTATCTAATAATGAAGAAAATATTTTGACATAAAATTGAAAAAAAATAAACATTGACAATCCATAAATAGTATATAAAGGATAAATTTATATTTTTACATCGAGCCATGTATGTATTATATTGCTCTCT
Organism: Sphenostylis stenocarpa; assembly: GCA_963425845.1. NCBI lineage: Eukaryota > Viridiplantae > Streptophyta > Magnoliopsida > Fabales > Fabaceae > Sphenostylis > Sphenostylis stenocarpa. The sequence continues at coordinate 13,110,531 of OY731400.1, read as the reverse complement.
CATTCAAAAATTATATACTTTTCTCCTCCTATGAAATGATTTTATATCAACAAAATAATATTTTGTTAATTATTGGCATTCATAATCAATCAATCTCCCCGTTGTTTTTAGTTGGGAGACTAAACTTAAAGTAAATATGAAGACTTATAATTTGAAATGATGTTTGTTCTCAAAAGACACATGTGTTCCATTATCATTTGATTTATAAAACTCTACACATATATGTTTCTTTTATAAATGGTTTTTGTTTATATAAAAAATATATTTTACGTTGTTAACTTGTTATAACAATTGTAGTATCATGAAAAGGTTTCAAAGCTTACGTGTGTCGCATGAATATTACTGACGAAAGCTCAAATGGAAAATAGAAAGTCTATTTTTATGTAAAAAATAGAATGTATATATGTCACATAGTTTTGTGGAACATTTGTGATATTTAGAAAAAAAAAATCTTACATTGAATTCATTGTTTATATCAATCACTAAAATAATCTTTCATACACAAAAGCAACCACACACTTTTCATCTTCTTTCCCTCGTTTTCATTATATGAATGAATCCAACTCGCGTTGTATATTGTTAATAAATTTATTATCTTCGCGAATCACTCGCGTAGCACATTCCTCTATTGTTTATAAATTTGATTATCACGTGTAGCACTAGTTACCCTTGGACAAAAAAAAAAAGAAGTATTGTTTATTATTATTGTCCCCCCTTGTCTTAAACATGAATACAACTGGCGTGGCACAAATAAATATCTTCGCCAACCAATAGCTCATTCCTATATTGTTTATAAAGTTGATTATCTTCGCAAATCGCGTAGCACGTATTCCTATATTGTTTATAAATTTGATTATCTTCGCGAATCACTCGCGCGCCACAAGTGACATATAAATTATTATCATTGCACAGTGTTTTGGACTTGTATGATAGGGTTTCAAACTCAATTGATAAGACCTCAACTCCCCTTTCAATTTTAGATTTGATTTTATTATAATTTATTTTTAAAAGGTGTACGAGATATATACATGAAAGTATATTTCAGTTATCTTTGACTCTTCACGCGAAACTTATATTTCTCATGATCAAATAAAATGTTTCGACCTTAAATTAATTTTTTTAATATAATATTGATAGGACAAATGTTATTTTTAATTTTTTATATTAAAATAAGTACCGATGTTAATTTGGGAGACAGATTTATGTCAATCCTTTTAACAAGCATAAATTTATGTTGAACTATATAAACATTAAATAAATTTATATTGGATATATAATGGATTAAATATAAAATGATTTGATAAAATAAAAAAAAATATTAAAATTTATGTTAAGTGTGGTCACATTTGACGTAAATTTACATCAGTTCTATCCATAATAGACATAAATTTATGTTAGGTGATGTAAGTTCGACGTATATTTACGTCAAATATGATCACATTAAACATAAATTTTGACATCTTTTGAAATATGTAGTTCTATTTATATTTAACAATCAAAATTTGTAAAAAAAATATTCATATATACAAACTTAGTTATGCAAAATACAATTTAATTATATATAAGTACATCAATATGTATCAAATTAAATTATAAAACATTTAAATATCTTCTAAATAAACAAAATTATCCTAAATTACATAAGATTAATTTCATTTACAAAGTTTATAAGTATCATAAAATTTGTACAAAAAACCCGACTCATTATTGACTTATTTGTAAAATATCATATTCGAGACAATGGTGATAAATCTTGAGATATCTAAAATAATAATTTAAGTGTTATTAACATAAAATATTGATAAAAACAAATAAATTTAACTATTAGTAAAATGAATTACTTACGTTTACGAATTAATAATAGTCACACAAGCTATAACTCTCATCCAATACATGACATAATAGTCACATTCATATGAGTTTATTGCCTATTACACTAAAATGAGAAATAAAATACGATGTTATTTTCAAAGTTTATATATAACAATATAGTTATGACCTAAATACACTACTACAGAATGATATTTCAACGTCGGGTGTAGAAGACATTCAACGTCAGTTCCAATGACGTTGTTGAATCAGGCGTCGTTGAATGTCAAAGGATTCTACGTCGGTTTAGAAAACCCGATGTTGAAAGTGCTAAAAATCTACGTCGGTTAAACCAATGCCCTTCGTAGAAATGAGTAAATTCTACGTCGGTTATTGAACTAACCGACGTTGAATGTTATATATACAACGTCGGTTAGTTCTATGATCGACGTTGAGAGGTATATACTACGTCGGTTAATGCAATAACCGACGTTGTATATTCGTTACAACGTCGGTTATTGCATTAACCGACATAAAATATCTTTTTTTTTTAAATAATGCTCTATTTTTAGTGACACCAACAGTATACGACCTGCTATAATCTCAGTAATTGACAGTATATATATTTTAGCTAATCACTATATATTACTATATATAAAATGATATATATATATATATATATATATATATATATATGTCAATATGTCAAATCAGCCAAATTATGTACAAAATCAGCCAAATAATCTCGAGTATTGTCAATCAATCCTATTCCTAACTACTTGGACAAACTTTTCTGCCCATTTGTTTCTAACCATGTCTATAGTTTCCATAGGCAAATGTTCTATATCTTTAAATGTCCGTAAGAAGTTTACAAATAGAATGGTAAACCCTAAGCAATTAAAATAAAGGAATTGAATATAATGGCAAATGTCAACTTACCTCATTCCAACTATCCCGAATGCTACAAAAAATGATGAGCCACATCCAATACATTACATAGTAGCCGCACTCGTATCCTCCATTTTGTTTGTTACACTAAAAATGACTAAATATGTTAAAAATAACTATTAAATTTGAACATAAAATAGATAGTATAATATATATAAAGACTACTTACTTTGATAAAATTCCAATTTGGAGTTGTGCTTTTACTTGTGTGTTTTCCATCTAATGTACTCGCAAACCTTTAAAACACTATATATTGAAAAGAAGGGGCTTAGAAATAGAATAATCAAGATGTTTAGACATAATATAAGAAATACTTACTCGTTTACAATATTTTTTAGCTCCATGTCGGGTTTTCTTCCCAATGAGCGAGAACCAACACACAAGATTCTCGCTTTGGATAAATAAGTAATAGTTGCCAGTGGTTTCGTATATACACATGATTAGAATCTATTAAAAAACTTGTGTAAAACCGGAAGAGGCTGGGATAACTTACGAATGATGGTATGCTCCAAGGTAAATATCTCTCTTAGAATCGAGTCATCCAATTCGCATGTAACCGAGAATTTGATCACGCTTATTCCCGGACTTTTGTATGGATTGAGGCTCGAATAATCCATACACATGACCAATGCCCTGCTCCACTATCATTTCATGCATCATCCTAAAATATGCCAATTTAAGTGAACTTATACCTTATATATTTAATAAAATGAAAAGAGTCATGAAAGATATGAACTTACAATGTCCAAAATTGTAAAACAGACTATATTTAGACATTGATTGCCCATCCCAATCTCCAGGGCATCAATGTGGGAAATGTATAGGGGGATATTGCTAGAAGCCATCCCAAATAATGTAGAATCCCATAGAACTTGGAATGACTGCATATACAACTGTGGGGAAAGAGACAAGAGATCAAAAATTGGATTTGGAGAAGTCCCCACAACCGGTGTCTTCTCCTTAGATCCGAAGGAGTGGTAATAGCTTTACCCAAGTCTATTGGCTACTTGAACATCCTACATATTTTATAAAATATAATTATAAACAATAAATCAATTTATTTATGTGTTAGATGTATTATAACCATATATATACATACCTTTGCCATGATTGACCTAACTAAATGTCGGGGCCAAGTAATGAAGGTCTGAAGGGCTTGCCCCACTGTCTGCACCTCTTCAGTGAGGATAGGGACACTAGCCTCAGCGTGAACCACCTTTTCAACCACTACTTTGACCAAGTTAGGATCCAAAGGCACATTGTGGATGGTTGAAGCCCCTTCATGAACTGATCCATGGGCCACTAGTCTTAGACCTTCATCTACCTCAACCCACAAGCCATATCGATCATCCTTTGTGGATTCAGGATGAATAGATGCCACCTCAGGTGTGACCTCGATAGTGGCTTCAACACAACTGTCCTTTGTGCTAACTCTTGGACCTACAAATAGAGTAAATTCCAATAAGGACTAAGATTTTAGAAACACAAGTCAAGTACCAATTTGTGGTTGAAAATGCACCTGATGGAGGACGAACATCAGCAAATGAAGTACCCATGGAGGTCATACGCAAGAACTGCTCCTGCACACATGCAGTGATGGCCTCCTCAAGTCGTGCGCTGATGGTAGGAGTCAACTCTTCCTCCAATTTTGCCTTGATGGCTAGTGTCAATTTCTCTGTGAGAGCCATCTCCAAGGCAGCAATATCTTCTTGGCTCAGGGATGTGGAGGTGCGGATATCCTGTGATGGTGGTCCAAAATACTGTCGGATACCCACACCTTGGCCAACAGCTCGAACACGACCTGGATGTTCTGGTCGTCCAATAGCAGTGGTCAAGATATCCTGACGACCAGAAGGGATGAAATTTCCCTGTCTACACTGCTCGTCCAAGGCATCCTACATTATAAGTTAATTTTATTAATGAACATGTTACATATAACTAATTCAAAGTAAATTAACTTCTTTTACTTACAATCCGAGCAACAATTTCTCGGTCTTCCTCCGATGTCATGTCACCAGAAGGCTTTGTACGAGCCCTCTTCCACTTCTGGTGACGTTTTGGAGGAGATGGTGGAGGAATCTTCTCTTCGCTTAAACCAGAAGAGGCTAACTCCGACTGTCGAAGTCTAATCTTCTCCTCCATCATCTTCTTACTCAATAGGTCGTACCCACCACGAGACAGACGGTGGGGGGTGACATTCTTGCTTTGAATGTCTTTTGCTTTTTGTCTTCTTTCCTGCAACATAATTGAACACAATATTAGATACACAACTCATTATAAAATGTTCAAGTCAATTAAGCAATTAACATTACCTCCCACTCTGAACCAGTCCTACTATGTACAAACTTCTTCCAAGTGTCCTCATCTATGCCATATCTTTGGCAAGGGGTTAATCCCTTCCTAACTTTGTCCTCAGCATACACCCATTTAGTGGTCAATGTGGACTTGAACTGTCTCCACATTTTTGCTATGGCTGTCATTATCTTCCTCCTCACATCCTCAGAATTGACTATATCAAAGTGTTCCTACAGTAGTAAACAAGTTTTAGTTAACCAATTGATAATAATGTATAAACAATATAAACAACTAAATAAACAACATAAGTATCAACAATATATTTGAAATGAAATTCACTTTGAAATAGAATAAATACCTTGTCTCTAGCTAGTGTACCCAAGTAGCTATTAAATTGGGTACTAAAGGGACCTGACACCTTGCCAGTCCTAGGATCAACAGACACAGATAACTTCTGTCCAGATATGTGTCTAACGGTCAAGTCTTTCAACCGTGTAGATTGCCGACTCCTCTTAATGGAAAATGTTTTTCCATATGCCTGAAGAGATGGTGGTGGACATGCCATTTACCTGTAATGAAAAAAACATAGAATTATATCAATACACATGCAAAGTCTCCTCAATTACATGTTAAAAAAATAAATAAATAGAAACATAACTTAGATTGTATGAATATTTTCCCATATGCCTTCATCATGGTCATTGCGAGTAGCATGAACAAAGTCCTCTTCCAATTGGGATATAGCAATAGGCAACCGTGGTGAATTTTGAATGTTAATAAAATCATCTAATTCTTCTCCATTCTCATTTGTGACATCAATCATTTTTCCTTTGAGGACAACTGACCACTTACCATTTGATGGATCAGTGACATAAAACACTTGTTTTGCCTGGTATGCCATTATGAAGGGTTCTTCCTTATGACCAATCTTGTTTATATCAATCAAAGTAAATCCCATTTGGTCTCTTTGGACACCAGTATTGCTATCAACCCATTTACATTTAAATAAAGGCACTTTGAATTTAGTATAGTTTACCTCCCAAATCTCCTCAATGACTCCAAAGTAACTAATTGATGTCATGATGGGGTTTTTGTCCTTTGCACTAGAAAAGTGCATAGATGTTGCCTCAATAGATACTCCAATATTCTGGACCGTACTTTTGTCATCTTGTGCCTTCCTATAGAATGAGTATTTGTTAATGTCATACCCTTGCCAAGTTATAACATTATATCTAGGACCATGTGCTAGCCATTTCAGTGTATTAGAGGCATTGTCACTTGAAAATATTATGCTTTGAAACCAATTGATAAAGTTGTTGTTATGCTCTTTCATCAACCACCTTTCACCCATTTTGGGGTTTAGGTCCTTTAACATTGCTTTATGCGCATCTATGTAAGGAATAACCTCTTCTGTATTGTTCAAAATATACAAGTGGGCGGTGCTCAACTCAACATGATCTTTTGTTTGAATTCTAATACCACGAGCTCCCTTACCATTTAGCCTATCATCATGACGATTTGTAGGTACACCCACAACTACGACTCTTGCCAAGTAATCTGTACAAAATTCTATGACTCCTTCTGTAATATACCGCTCAACAATTGAAGCTTCAGGTCTGTATGGATTTTTAGAATACCCTTTGAAGATCTTCATGTATCGCTCAATTGGGTACATCCACCTCAAATAAACCGGCCCACAAATTCGTATCTCCCTCACAACATGAACTATTAAGTGAATCATTATATCAAAGAATGATGGAGGAAAATACATCTCCAATTGACATAGCACAACCGCAACCTCATTTTCCAACTCATCTAGTGATTTTTCATCGATAACCTTGGCACAAATAGAATTGAAGAAAAAACATAGTCGCATAATGGCATGTCTAACATTCTTAGGCAATATGTTACATATAGCCATGGGTAACAACTGTTGCATCAAAATGTGACAATCATGAGACTTTAATCCTACTAACTTCAGATCTTTCATGGATACAAGACTCTTAATATTTGAAGAGTATCCTTGTGGCACTTTAATACTTTGAAGACAATGACATAAACTACTTTTCTCCTTCTTTGACAAGGTGTGACATGCTGGTGGTAGATATGTTCTATTGCCTTCAGGCCTTGGATGTAATTCAGGACGTATTCCCATTTCACAAAGGTCTTGACGTGCTTTGATCCCATCATTTGACTTTCCTTGAATGTTTAACAATGTGCCAATGAGACTATCACATACATTCTTCTCCACATGCATAACATCAATACAATGTCGTCCTTCTAAATGACTCCAATATGGAAGATCAAAGAAAATTGATCTCTTCTTCCACATGTTCTTGTCAGAAGACCTTTTTTGGGTCTTTCCAGATGTAATGCTTATGTTCTTCACTCGATCATAAACTTGTAAACCAGTCAATAGTTCTCTGCAATTTCATCCTCCTGTATGCCATTAAAAGCTTTCTTCAGTCTACGGTATGGATGGTCATGCGGGAGAAATTTTCTGTGCCTGTTATAAACTGTCTTCTTTCCATGTTTCAATTGTAGATAACTGGTCTCTTCTTCACAAATAGGACAAACATAATGCCCCTTAACACTATACCCACTCAAGTTTCCATAGGCAGGGAAGTCATTAATGGTACAAAATAACATTGCATGCAACTTGAACTTCTGCTGTTGATACCCATCAAATGCATCTACTCCTTCCTCCCATAATAGTGTTAAGTCTTCTATCAAAGGACTCAAATACACATCTATGTCATTTCCTGGCTGTCTTGGACCTGCAATCATCATACATAACATGACATATTTGCGCTTCATGCATAACCATGGTGAAAGATTGTAAATCATCAATAAAATGGGCCATGAACTATGGTTACTACTTAAATTTCCAAAAGGATTCATCCCATCTGTTGCTAATCCAAGTCTAAGGTTTCTTGCATCACTACCAAAACTTGGAAATAGACGGTCAAAATTCTTCCATTGGGGAGAGTCAGATGGATGTCGCATTTGCCCATCACATGTTTTTCTCTTTGAATGCCAAATTAAATTTTCAGCATCTTCGTGAGCGTATAACCGCCTAAATCTTGGAATTATTGGAAGATACCATAAAACTTTTGCAGGAGGATGTTTTTTATCACTCTCCTGACTACAATCATCACCGTCCTTCGCTTTTTAACGTGATACACCACATGTTGGACATTGGTCTAAAGAAGATAATTCTTTCCTGTATAACACACAATCATTAGGACAAACAAGTATCTTCCTATATTCTAAAACCATCGGATAAAGTATCTTTTTCGCTTCATACATACGGTCTGGCAAGGTGTTATTGTCTGGGAGCATCTCCTTCAAAAGTTGGAGTAATTCATTAAAACTTGTATCACTCCAACCAAATTTTGCTTTTAGATTGACCAATCTTAACACAAATGACAACCGTGTGAAAGTTTTACATCCGGGATACAAATGTGTCTCTGAATCGGTCCTCAATGTATCATATATAGATGCATGTGCTTCAAGAAAGCTCTCTTGACCCACATCACAAAGCATGTCCTCTATTCGATCTTCGCAGGTTACATCATCCTCAATAGTTTGTGATACTGTTGGAATATCAACCACTTCACCGTGCCATGTCCATATGGTGTAATTCTTCATAATCCCATCGCAAATAAGATGTTCCCGTGTTGTGTCCATATCTTGTACTCTGCCATTTACACAATTAACGCATGGGCAATAAATTTTTCCATTCATTTTGGGAGCATTTTTTTCGGCAAATTTCAAAAAGGAGTCAACTCCATTCTCATACTCTTTTGACATGCGACTTGCATTGACCCAAGTTCGATCCATCTAACTACACAAAAGGGCTTGCCTAGATATTGAAGGTTTATTAGAAAAGGTTTAGCAAAACAATACAAAAAAAAGATAGGAAACAAGTTGCTCATAATGATAATCTGATTTCCCACATAAAAAATGGGAAAATAACCCCAAAAACAGTCACAGTCGAACGTGTGCATCTACATGAAAGAGTATATACCACTTTGAAACCGAAAACAAACTTCCAAAGCCTAAAGGAACCTAGATCAAATCAAACCATACTAAATCATCCATCATCTTTCCACTGTTCATATGCAGGAAATGCTCTAAATAATCCATATTTATGTTAAATGCATGTTGTAAATCATCCATACCACTTAATCTAACCTGATGAGAGGGGGTTTCCTTAGGGAAACGAGGGGTACCACGCACACTGCAACAACGGCGGTGCAACGATGTGTAAGAGCGCGGCGTTACCACGTCAAACAAGGAACGAAGAAGAAGCACAGAACTGAGGTAGCAGAGCACGACGATGAGGACTGAGGTAGTAGAGGATGAAGATGCAGGGCACTAAAGGGTGGGCTGATACAACACGGCGATGAGGACTGAGGTAGCAGAGGACGAAGATGCAGGGCACTAAAGGGTGGGCTGATACAACACGGCGATGAGGACTGAGGTAGCAGAGCACGAAGAAGAAGCAGAAGAATAATTGCGCGCTTTCGATTAGGTATGTTAGGACATTCGACGTCGGTTATTAAAAAACCCGACGTGGATAATGCTTTCGACGTCGAGTAAATCATGGAATCGACGTTTATTTTGGGATTTCAATGTCGGTTATACATAACTGACGTTAAATTTAAACATTTAACGTCGTCTGTTATCTAACTGACGTTATTTATCCATTCCTACGTCGGTTTTATTATAACCGACCGTTAAATATTGTTTCTTAATTACAAGTTTGTCATCGCGTCTTGTACAATGTCGGTCTTCATAAAAACCGACGTTGAATTGTGTCGTAGTAAGTGTTTTTTGTAGTAGTGATACTTTTTTAACCTTAGGATAAATGAAGTGCACATTTTTTTATTTGCTTCTTCCACTTAAAATATTGTTTCCAAAGACGATTCTAATTGAAACAAAGACAAATATTAGTTAATATATATTTATACTTTTAAAACTTAATAAACAAAAATAAACTTACCCTTGTAATATGTTTTTGATTTCTTGGTTGGATTTTTAGTGCAACGCACTTGAACCACACTACTATGTAATCTCTTGGATAATTACAATCAACTGTCAATGAGACAACCATTGTATGACAAATAAATTAGTTATATAAAAAAATTAACATAATTAAAATGACAAATTAAAATATAACCTTCAATGTATGGAGCCAAGAATAGATATCTTTTGGAGTCATCACTCATTCATGTTTGCATATACGGTTGAATTCGGACTTTCGTGTTCCTAGATTTTTGAATGGATTGAGGCTCAATATATCTATATACTTTAGATTTTTCTTGCTCCATACTCAATTTGTCAATGAACCTAATAAAAAATTATAAGTTAAATATCATATATATATATATATGTATATATATATATATATATATATATATATATTAATGTTACACACAAATGAAACTATGACTTATATGACCCATAGTTATACTATAGAAATGTTTAACATGTAGTTTCCCTCAACAAAACAATCTCTAATGCATCAAGGAAGGAAACATATAGTGGAACAAGAGAATTATCAATTCCAAAAACTCTTGTGACTCACTGTATTTGAGCTGATTTTTTTCTCAACCGCAGTAATATGGTCAAAAGCATAGATATTGGATTATCTTTAGCTTCTTCCTCTCATAACATGCTTACCACGATGGATAAAATGCTAAACAACATAAGACAAATAGTTAAACATTTATAGAATTACATAGAATTATAATAATACAAAAGAAAGAGAATGAACACTACATATATTACCTTTGTCCATGCTGAGAGTGACATCACCAAACATCTTAGCCAAACAAAAAACTTGTCTGCCCTACTAGTTGAACTTTTGTATTCGATAGAGGCAATGAAGCAACAACATTAACAAGTTTACGGGTTCACACTCTATCAAGTGTTACTAGACGTGGGATGTCATCTTTAACATATAACTCACACTGGTTTGGTGCATTAGTGTGAGTATATTCCCCAGAGGGATCTCTAGTAGCAACAACACAACTCCCTTTAGTAGTGACTTGAACAACATCATCTTGAACTGTATAAGGTGTTCCTTGAGTCTGCAATGGGAACGAGTAAGAGATTCAAACTTCTCATCAAACTCTTATTGTAAGGACTGATGTATTTGATTCAATTTTTCTTCAAACTTCATCTTCATTTTTTGTAAGGCCTCCTGACTGTAAGAGTTGGCAGTGAGCCTTTGTGATGGTGGACTAAAGTAATCACGAATGACCCAAGATCCATTAGTATCACACACACTTCCTGGGTGCTCTGATTTTTCAATGGTCGTCATCAATATGTTTTCTCGATCATGAGGAACAAATGAGTCTTAAGTGACCTATTCAACTAAATCATCCTATAACAAATTAAATACAGGTAAGTCACATACTAAATTATGTAAGAAGAAAGTGTAATTAACATGTTATATATATTTTGACTCACAATTTCTCAACAATGACTCTGTAGACTCATAACTCATTTGTTTATCAGGTCTTGTGCGAGCTTCCTTCCACATCTCATAGTAAGAGGGTGGAGACGCAAGGTCAACTGACTCAAGTCTTGCTGGCTCTGCTTTGACCTTCATGAGTTGTTGCTCCAACAATGCATACCCATCCCACAATAATAGATGGGGTGCATCATTCAACTTTTGACGTTCTTGGGCAGCTAGTCTTTTATCCTACAATGCAAATAAAAAAAATTAGAGTAATACATTAAGTACAAACAATGTAAGAATAACTAACAACTAACCTGTCAAGAATGATCCAACCGATTGGCACAAAACTAATCCTCCTCACTAATCTAATACTTTAGGCATAGAGATTCATGTTGATACTTTTCAAATACATACTCCTGTGTCAAGAAAGTCTTGAAGTCCCTCCATCTAGTGACAATGGATGATAAAATCTTCTTTCACATCACCTTAGTGTTAGGAATGTCAAAATTTTGTTGTCAAATTACAAATAAATGTTAAATTCAATTATTAATATATAGTGTTCAATAAAAGTGTAAATACCTAAATATCCTATTACATGAGGTTTTTCTTAGTCTTCTCAACATCATCCCAAGATGGAATAATAATAAAAACATGATGTCGAGTTAGGAGTCCCAAATAACTCCTAAACTTTGTATTTTGGGTCCGACGCCTTACTAAAACATGAATCGACGTCAACTTGTGTCATCTCCCTAGCAACATGACCCACTATCAACCCTTCAATCGGGTAACAAATCTACCTCCACTCCTACCACTAGGAGAAATTGAATCCAACATAATTTTGAAAAAAAATGATTAATAAATTTCAACAAAATGAATACATATTCATATTTTAAAAAATAAATACAAACAATAAAAAATATGGGACTCAAACAAATAAATTGTAGAAACATAACAATGCAGTGTATAAACCATAGGTGAACTCAAACAAATAAACAGACAATAATAAACAATAACAGTTCAATCTCAATAACAATATATTGGAGACATTCATGCAATATCATGATTGAGATCCCTCAAAACAATCACAAATTTAATTTAAATATAAAACTAGAGGCATAGATTACTAACCTCAGAGATACTCAAAACGTTCTAAAACTCGAATCCAATTGGAGAGAAATGTCAACCACCATAAATGGCACACAATGTAGGTGTGGTCGCCGCTTACAGTGGTAAAAAAATACTCTTGGAGGTGATGCAGTGATTGCTATCATTGTTGACTCATACCCTCGTGTGAGCGAGGAAGAAGAAATCCTGGATGAAATAAAACATAGAATTTACGTTGAACATCAAAGGGGCCAACTTAAAAACTACTTTTATGTCAGGTGAGATCCTACCCGACATAAAAAGTAGTTTTTACGTCGCTTCCTTTGAGGCCTGATGTAAATTCTCCTCTTGTTATTTTCAAAAATGCCACCGTATTTTTTTTAAGTCGGTTTTAATCCGACAAAAAAAAGGTGAAAAAAAAACCTATTTTGCACTGTTTTCACAAGATAAGTTTTTGTTTTTACAAGATATGTTGGTGAGAGGTTATTTGATATTTGTCTTTAAAATGTCTCGAGATGGATTGAAAAAAATATAGTGTTTCTAGATCATCTTAATCTTAATCGATATGGAATTTTTAAATGAATATTAAAATTATTATTATTATTATTAAACAAATAAATAAAAGAAACAAGAAAGGAAGAAAATGCAACATGTATTTGTTAAGTGGTAAAAGTTGATATAATTATGCTTTTAATTGTTATGAAATTACTTAACTTATTTAAATTCTAATATACTTTTCTCCCAATGTAGGATAAATTCGAGAATATCTTGATACAAGAGCAAGGAGCATAATTGAAGCAAAAACTAAAATGAGGAAGAAGATTTTCAACATAGAAGTCGCTCGAGGGAGATAGACTCTCGCTTGAACGAAAATTAGTTAAAACTCTCTAGAGTTCATTCGCTCAAGCGCCATTATTTTTGCTTGAGCGAAAATTAGTTAAACTTCTTTGGAACTCACTCGCTCAAACGAGCACTTTTTCGCTTGAGCAAAAATTACTGAACTTTCACTTGAGCGAAAGACGCGTGACCCAAATTCTCTTATAAAAAGATAAGATGTGTTTTGAGAAAAGGAGGAGGTTTTGGGAGAAGAGACGCGACTACTGCTAGGGTTTCGTCCAATCTTCATCAATGTTTGACTTCTTCCTCATTTGGAGCATTGTAATGACCATTATGAGTGACTAACTTCATTCTCTTGGGATTGGGTGCACTTCCTTTGAACTCTTTTGTATGTTGGTGATATTTTGAGATATTAATCTATGTTTTTCATGTTGTTATTCTTATCCTTTATGCTTTTGAATGTTTATTCTTGATGTTTGGAATATGATTGAAAAATATATCTTGAACCCTAGATCATGGTAAGAATATTTGTTACATTAATTGTCAGGAATGGAATGAATGTATCAATTGCTTAACACCCTAAACCTAATGCTGAAAAATCTCTTAATTGTGTGCGAAATCAACATTTATTAGGTTTTCTTATGAATTTCATGTGTGAGGAGGAATCAACATAAATGATTTGAGTAGGTGACATCAACATTGTTAGGTTAATTGATGTTCTTAATTGGACATAGTCATTGCAAAAGAGGGAAAAGGAAGGAAGTCAATCCTAAGTGTCTTTAATTGATCTTTTCTAAACAATTTACAGTGTTTTGTCATTTAATTTCAATTCAACTCTTTATGCAAAATTCATTTTGTTTTAATCCACTTAGTAAGTATATAATTGAAAATTTTCATTGACATCGTTCCTCGTGGTATCGACTTTTATTTAATCGAAATACTATAATATGATTGATAATTTTAGTACATTTACCAGTAATTCAACAGTATCTACCTCAATAAATAACAACTTTGCACTAGCATTATTATTTGGTCGAGATATAAGGAGAATAAATTTTCAAGATATTATATCTGAGGATACCGACTAAAGTAGAAACTCAAGCATATTTTAGAACATATGCAATCAAATGTGCACAACGTACATATACAAACATTCATTCATTTTAGATATAATGGAAGATTCATCTCCTTCAACAACGAAAATCGCCAACAAATCACTGGGCTACATAATCGAAGGAGCACATGTACCTTACCCAAATCAAGGTATTTTTAAACAAGAACTGCTTTAAATGTAGAATTTTTCTCACTACATTCAAAATAATTTCATTGTAGCGCTATTATGATTTACTAGAAAAATTAGTACATTCTTTTGAAGAACTAACAAATTTAGAGTCTAGTTTACAGCTGCCAAATCTCATTCAACAAGAATATCAATTAAGGTAAAAACACGTTACTATAAAAGTTTATGAAAAGATTCGTTACCATCAATTTCATCATTCGGGACAGAATCAATAGAGGTCTTGCATATTATACTTACTAGACTACACACAGGTTCGTTTCTAGATAGTTTATAC
Source organism: Sphenostylis stenocarpa (assembly GCA_963425845.1). NCBI lineage: Eukaryota > Viridiplantae > Streptophyta > Magnoliopsida > Fabales > Fabaceae > Sphenostylis > Sphenostylis stenocarpa. The sequence continues at coordinate 13,095,492 of OY731400.1, read as the reverse complement.
ATTTATCATCTCGATATAAACAAACATCGACAAGTACATGAAATTATATTAGAAATCTAGTTATCCAAGATTTTATTTATATTCTTATTATTCATCTTCTAATAATCTAATACTAAAAAACAATAATTAACTATTAGATTATAAGAAAAATAATTATAAATATAAAAAGTAATTCTTAATATATATATTTAATATTATGTCTACGATATTTTTTTTACAAAATAATTATTAATATTATTTGTACCTCACCTACCCATGAGTACTATAACTATCAAAATCCTCGTAAAAATATCTTAGCAATATCTAAATATCTTGGCAAGATACTCGGATACTAACTCACCTCAACTACGTGAAAATTATCTTAAAATATCCGTTAACAAATAAGGATTAAACTCAGACAATTATAATAACTCATTCCTATATAATCAAGTTTTCTATCTCATTCAATTACTTTCTACCTATCATTCTATTTTAGTTACTTACTTAAGCATCAAGGGTTTTTTGCAAGTATTTCTCATTCAATCTACACATGCTTGACTCAACGAAAGGGAGCTCGGATGCCCTCTTCAAATCCAAATAGCAACACTTGGCACCTACCGTGGGGTAAGGTAAAACTTCTCTTACACTAACATGAAGATTAGACAGCAAGACACTCATCTTCTTTCACATATCATGGAACAAATTGCACTCATCGAGAGCCTCAAGGCCCACATGGCTGAATTGCAACAATAAATTAATGCAAAAATTTGAACCTTGTACAAAAAAGCTTACAAAGATCAGAAGCAACAACAAGAATAACTAAAAGCTTTGTGTGATTGTAGCAATGAGGTCACCAGGAAACCAACAACACAAAAGAAAACAACCCAAATGATGGCAAAGCAGTGATACCACGAAATCCTACGCTCATTCTGAGCACTTCGAGCCACAGAAAGGCAACGTCCGACCACGAAAGACCAACACTGACGCACAAAAAACCAATGTCGAGTCACAAAAGACTATTGTCTAAAAAGAAGTTGAGTCAGACAAACTTGAAAAGAAGGCGAGTTTGCCATGTCAACTCAGATCTTGGTACAAACCCGTGCAAAATATAAACACCCATTTGTGTCGGGCATACTCAAGAAGTCTTTTCCCCAAAAATGGCATGCACCCCACTCAACTCCTATACCAAGACCTCCAACCCAGAGGAGCACATATGAACTTACTTTATGCATATAAATGTTTACTCGGACATAGACTCTTTTAACTATTGAATCTTCCTGACCACACTTATCATTCATGAATCAAAGATACCGAGTTTACTTTAAAGATTTTGCAATATAGAATGCAAATCTAGGTCATCATTCCCAAGAAAACATATGAAAATATATTCAATTCTCAATATCTTTCCATAAAAGTTAATTTTGGGTGTGTCAAAATGTAAAACAAAAATTGTAAAGCAAAATTGAAAACAAAAAAGATACATCAACCCACAAATTCTCAATCAACAATCCTCTTATCATAATTCTCTAAAGATTTCAATCCAAATTTGAACAAATAACCGATTCAATTAATCAATTAAACTGATTATATGAATTAAATCTCAATATCATTCAATCTAATTTGTATCTAATTATCAAATCAAGATTCAATCGATTACTAATTTGAATTCTAAAAATAGCATTACAAATTGAAATCTTAAGATGCAAAATTAAGATTAAAGAAGAGAAGAACAACCTTGGAGCAAGAAATGATCAACGTAAAATTTAATTCGGCTTGTTTAATCTTGATTTCATGAATTCTTTCTCAAAATTTAGTTCTCCATGGGAGAAGAACTCTAAACCAATTCGGACCATAAAAGGAGTAGAATTGGAAGAGTAAAAAATGAAAATAGAGGAGAAAAGAGAAGATGTAGAGACACTTCCTAAACTGAAAAACTAAACAAATGATTTTTAGATGAGTTTAAAGCACTTTTAGTCTATATAAAGACTCTCAAATTTGAAGTAAACATAAACCTAAATGTGGGCTTTGATTAGGTCCATAATCCCAATTAGAAAAGATAAATTAATATAAATGAAATCAATTTTGCATGGGTTCCTTTATAAAATTTCAACAAATCTACCTCAACTTCTAAAAATTGAAGAAAATAGAAAAGAACTCAAAATCCAACAAATAATATATCCATTTCATAGTCCTTGAAACGTAGAATCAAATGCAAAATGAATAAACTAAAACGAACATATATAGAAAAAGATATAAACGAATCAATAAACAAATGTCAATGCTTGAAAAATACAAAAATATGATAGAAAAATACAAAAAATAGTAGATATTTACAAAAACTCTTATTTATTACAGAAAATATAAATATATGATAAATGAAATGAATAAAGGAGAAATAAATACTTAAGAGATGAAATAAGACTATAAAAGTGTGTGCAAAATGTGTCATCAAATATCCCGCACACTTAAGTTGTTGCACTTCCAAGCAAAATGAAAACTAAGAAAAAGAAAGTATGAACACTAAACTAAAAATGAAAACTAAGAGTTAAAACAAGAAAGCAAAACTTGTCAATAGATCCTAAAATGTGAATGTTGTGAGAAAAAGAGAAAATGAAACATACATCCAAAGTGTTAAAGAAACAAGACAATAAAAAATCTATTTCAATACATTAAAATGAACAAGACTTACAATCAAATTAAATCATAGATAAAAAAATGGTAAAATTCTCGTAGGTATGTGTTTATCACGTTTAGGCTTGTGTTTACACTCAAAGGCACATCATGAAAGTAAACATTATTATAGACTTGACAAGTATTTCTCTTATTCTATTTAAAACAAATGCAACTAAAGATCAAAAGGGTTTTTCATAAGCTTATAATGTGGCCAAGGCAAAGGTAGGATAAAAGAAAGGATAAAAAGCTATAAACCAAAGAGAAAATACGAGGAATGAGAAAAAAACAAGTGGAAAACTACTTATCATGAAACTAAAATAACATTTCCTCCTTTTTTTTCTTACAATTTTTTATTTTCTTTTTCTTTTTTAAACTACTTCCAATCAACTTACAATGTATCAAAACCTCAATATTCATTAATTCAACAAAAGGCACAACGTAATACACCCATGCTTATTTTTCACCAATTCCCAAAATAATTTTAAAGCTCCTTTAATTGCTAAGGATGAGTATATCATAATTGTTCGCTTTCAAGACTTGTAATGAGAAAAAAATCAATAAAAAAAAAGGTTAATAAGACTCAAAGGGGTAAAAAAGGGAAATTAATATAAGGTAGGTCAATTTAGCTAAATAGCTAAAAATAAAAAAAGTATCAAAAAGAGTTGAGTCAAATAAAGTTCTAGAATACCTACATAAACTAATCAAATAAGAAAAACAATGAAAAACAAAATTATCTACATAATTAGTTATAAAAATGACCATTACAAAATTAGAAAGAAAACGGAAACAACAATCACGACGAAATTGAATATAGAAATGAAGAACAAATCAAATAAAATATGAAACAACACCAACAACTAAAAACAATGAAGAGCATAATAGGAAATGGAACAAAAACAGAGTCAAGAAATCAATGAAAAACAAAATAGCTATGAAGCACAAAAATCAACAAACCAACAATTAAGAACAAGATAAAACACAACTACACACTAAACCGGATCAAAGCAAGAACAAAATTAAGAAAACGAAAACAACAAGAACAAAATTAGAATAGATTATGAAAGAAAATTAAAGAAGAAATGAATTAAAAACATATCAAGAACACAATTAGGAATTAGAAACGAAGTTAGAAACAACAAGAAACATCAAAGAGAAAAAAAAAAGACTTAGAAACTGAGAATTAGAGACAAAATAGAAAATGAATTAGAGAATTAGAAACAAATCAAAAACGGAAATGAGATGAAATGAATTAGAAACAAATAAAAAGCGAAATGGAATTAGAAATGAACCAAATCAAAAAAAAGAAAAAAAAGAAAGAAATCAAAGCAAAACAGAATTAGAAACCGAATGAGGGACACAATTAGAGAATTAGAACAAAAACAGATACAAGAAAAGAAAATTAGAAACGTAAACAATTAGAAAATGGAATTGGAAACATCAGCAATTAGAAACGTCAAAACTAAAGTAGAAAACAAAAATAGAATTAGAGATTAGGAAACAAAATTTCAAACTTTAAGGAAAGAAAAAAATATTAAATGAAATTCATACTAAAAATTGGACACATCGATATGTGTCACCGATAACGACATCATTTTGATTTTCACGGTTGTTCATGAAATTAAATATATTAAGTTTACTTTAAATTTTTTTAATATAGAGTGCAAACTTAGGTCTTTCTTTCCAAGAAGACATGTGGAGATGTATTCAATTCTCAGTATTTTTCTCGTAAAAGTTAAATTTGAAGGTTTCAAAATGTAAAATAAAATTGTAAAGCAAAATTAAAAATAAATAAATAGAAAGCGAAATGAAGAAGATAGATCAATTCACAAATTCTCAATTAAACAATCTTCTTATCATAGTTGTCTAAAATTTTTAATCTAAGTTTGAACAATTAATCGATTTAATTAATCAATTAAACCGATTATACGAATTAAATCTCAATAATTATTCAATCTAATGCGTATCTAATTATCAAATCAAGATTCAATCGATTCGTAATTTAAATTCTAAAACAACATTACAAATTGAATCTCAAGATGCAAAACTGAGATTAGAGAAGAGAATAAAAAACTCAGAGCAAGAAATTATCAGTGCAAAACTCAATTTGACTTGCTTGATCTTTATTTCGTGAACTAATCCTTAAAATTTAGTTCTCCATGGACCAAGAACTTTGAACCAATTCGTACCAAAAAAGGAGAAGAATAGGAAGAGTAAAAAATGAAAATAGAGGAGAAGAAAGAAAAGATGTAGAGATACTTCCTAAACTGAAAAACTAAACAAATGATTTATAGATATGTGTTTATAGCACTTTTAGTCTATATAAAGGCTCTCAAGTCTGAAGAAGTAAACGTGAGCCTAAATATGGACTCTAATTAAGTCCATAAGCTCAATTACAAAAGATAAATTAATACAAACAAAAATCATATCTGCATGGGTTGCTTTACAAAATTTCAACAAATCTGCTTCAAATTTTAAAAATCGTAGAAAATAGCATAGAACTTCAAATCCATCAAATAATATATCCATTTCATAGCCATGAAAATGTCAAATTTAATGCAAAATAAATAAACTAAAATGGACATATGTAGAAAAATACATAAACAAATCAGTCAACAAAGGTCCGTGCTTGAAAAATATAGAAATACAGTAAAAAATATAGAAAATAGTACATATTTATAAAAAATCCTATTTACTATACAAAATACAAATATATTCTAAATGAAATGAATACTGGATGTTAAGTGGTAAAAAGTTGATATAATTATGCCTTGAATTGTTATGAAACCACTTAACTTATGTTAATTTCTAATATATTTTTCTCTCAATATATGATGAATTTGAGAATACCTTGATACAAGAGTAAGAAGCATAATTGTTAGCATAATTGGAGTACAATTGAAAGAAAGAAGAACACTTAAGCGAATGAATGATGCGAAGCCCGACCCAAATTCTCTTATAAAAAGATAACTTGTGTTTTGAGAAAGGCAATCAGTCTTGGAGGAGAGGAGGCACGACTACTGTTAGGGTTTTGTCTAATCTTCATAAATTCTCCCCTTCTTCATCAATTGGAGCATTGTAATGACCAACATGAGTGGCTAACTTCATTCTCTTAGGATTCGGTGCACTTCCTTTGAACTCTTTTGTATCATGGTGATATTTTGAGATCTTAATCTATGCTTTGATGTTGTTATTCTTATCATTTATGCTTTGGAATGATTTATTCTTGATTGTTTAAGGTATGATTGGAAAATATATCTTGAACCCTAGATCACGGTAAGAATATTTGTTACGTTAATTGCCAGGAATGGAATGAATGTATCAATTGCTTAACACCATAACCCTAATGCTGAAAAATCTGTTAATTGTGTGAGGAATCAACATTTATTAGGTTTTCTTATGAATTTCATGTGTGAGGAATCAACATGGATGATTTGAGTAGGTGGTATCAACATTGTTAGGTTAATTGACATAGCCATTACAAAAGAGGGATAAGGAAGGAAGTCAATCCTAAGTACCTTTAATTGATATTTTCTCAACAATTTATAGTTCTTTGTCATTTAATTTCAATTCAACTCTTATTTGCAGAACCCAATCTGTTTTAATATACTTAGTAAGCATAATTGAAAATTTCCATTGAAACCGTTACTTGTGGGATCAACTTTTATTTAATCGAAATACTATACTGCGATTGATAATTTTGGTACGCTTGCCAATAATTCAACAAGTATTTCTAGGCGTCGTTGTCTGGGAACGGTGTTCTTTGAGAATTCTTTGTTTAGCTTATTGAGTATTTTATTTTTATTTCTGTTTTTGTTTTTTATTATTATTATTATTATTATTCTTATTATTATTATTATTATTATTATTCTTATTATTATTATTATTATTATTATTAGTATTATTATTATTAGTATTATTATTATTATTATTATTATTATTATTATTTAGTTTTTAGTTGTGCTAATATTTGTTTGAGTTACTCTTTTGATTTATGCGTTTAAGAGGACAAGTATCTTCAGAGCAGTTAGAATTTAATCCAGGGATTGAAAAAATAGCTCGGAGGAACCAGGGTAGAAGAAGAAGGGAAACTCAAGAACAAGCCACAAGAGAAACTGTTAATTCTTCTTTCACACTTGATTTACTAGATCCAATTATAGAAGATATGGCAGAAGACGAAGCAAATCTGAATCCAAATCCAAATCCAAATCAAAATCCAAATGCAAATCCACCTAGAAGAACTCTTAGAAATTGTGCTATACACCAAGGTCCAAGACATTTTTCCAGCATTGTCATTCCGGATGATCATACATTGCAGATGAATCCAGCTTTCTTAATAAGCTTGATTAGTGCTCATCAATTCACTGGATTGGATCATGAAGACCCTTATATTCATTTGTCTACTTTTTATGAGTTGATTGGTACCATGGGATTTAGAGCAGCAAATCTTGAATCTGCATATTTGATATTATTTCCTTTTTCTTTGGCAGGTAGGGCAAAGGAATGGCTGAAAACACATCCTAATTAGAGTTTGACTAATTAGAGTAGTGTAGAAGAGAAGTTTCTGAATAGATTTTTCCCACCATCCCGCTATATCAAAGCAAAATCTGACATCACTTCTTTTAGACAAGAAGCAAATGAACAATTTTGTGAAGCATGGGAGAAATTTAAATCACTGTTAAGAAGTTGCCCAAATCATGGATTTGATGACGTTTCTCAGTTGAATATTTTCTATACTGGCTTGCGACATGATGCAAAGATGCTATTAGAGGCTGTAGCAGGAGGATCCATGTTGGATGTAGAAATTGATCATGCCACCAGAATTATTGATGCACTAGCCTTTACAGACCAACAAGCCCAACATGATAGACATCCAATTCAAAGGAAGGGAGTTCTTGAACATAACAACTTAGATGCTATCTTATCCCAGAATAAACTTATAACGCAACAAATTGAAGTATTGAACCAGAAAATAGAGAAATTACCTCAACAAATACACACAGTACAATCTATTCCTAATCAACAGATGAGTTATGATGTGTGTGGAGGTGATCATGCAAATGAACAATGCTCTTATCAAGGCAACATTCAACAAGAAGAAGCTAATTATATGGGTGTTCAAGGTAGTAGTCAAGGCAGATAATGTAATTTTTCTAATCCTAATAATTATCAGAATAATTTTTCACAAGGATGGAGAGGGAATCAGAATCAGAATCAGAATTTTGGGTGGAAACAAGGACAACCTACATTTTAACAACAGGTATATCAGCAACCCCCATATCAGCAGCAACAACATTATCCTTCAGTGTCTGACAGAATAAGTAAATTGGAGGATATTGTAGAAAATTCATGCAAAGAACTATGACTAATCAGAAAAATACTGAAGCTTCATTCAAAAATATAGAGACCCAGATAGGCCAACTGGCTAAGCAATTATCTGAGCAGCAACAAGGAGGACAATTTTCAGCTAACACACAAGCCAATCCAAAGGAGCAGTGCAATTCAATAACTACAAGGAGTGAAAAAGTTGTAGGTAAGGGGATTGGTGACAATATAGTTGTTGAAGGAGAAGTTTTGGTAAAAGAAGATGAAGAGCAAGAAGAAGAGAATAATAAAGAAAGACATATCCCTAATAAGAAGAACGAAGAGGGAGAGAAAAAACAAAAGATAGAAAAATGAGGGAGTAAAAAAACATTTGTAGAGAAGTTATCATATCCCAAAGTTCCCTCACAGATAGATAAAAAAGACAATTCATTAGGCTTATGAATATTTTCAATCAATTGCAAATTAATATATCATTTGTGGAAGCTATGGAGCAAATGCCAACATACGCCAAATTCATGAAAGAGCTCTTAACTAAGAAAAGAAGATTTATTGATGAAACAGTAGAGTTTGAGGCAGGATGCAGTGCTATATTCCAAAAATCATTGCCTCAAAAGTCCAAGGACCCTGGAAGTTTCACTATACCAGTCACAATTGGTGAATTACCAGTGAAAAAATCATTACTTGATTTAGGGGCCAGTATAAACCTCATGTCATTATCTATACTCAAAAGAATATGAAACTTGGAAGTAAAGCCTACAAGAATAACACTGCAGCTAGCTGACAGATCTCAAAAGATTCCTTATGGAGTAGCATAAGATGTTTTAGTTAGAGTGGATAAATTCATATTTCCTGTTGATTTTGTGATTATGGACATGGAGGAAAATGAGGAAGTTCCATTGATCTTGGGAAGGCCATTTATGAAGACTACCAAAGTAATTATAGATGTTAACATGGGCAAGTTGAAAATTAGAAGTGGAGATGATGAAGTTAATTTTAATCTATTTGAAGCTGTATAACAACCGGAAGACAAAAAAGATTGCCTCAGAATAGACACTTTGGAGGAATTACCTATCTCAACTGAAAAACAAGATTACAAGTTTGTTGCACAACCCCAAAGACATCTTAATTTGACTATGAAGGAAGTTATTCAAAGAGAGGTACTGAAACCTCCTGAAGCAGATATGATTTATCCAATCTCTGACAATCGTAAGTTTATTCGCAATGAAAATAATAAATTCATTCCCATAAGGACAGTCAAGGGATGAAGAATGCGTATATATCACCTTGATCACTCACCTGCATGAGCCCTAAAGCAAATAGGCGATAAGCTAAAGACGTTAAATAAGCGCTCCTGGGAGGCAACCCAATGTTTTGAATTTGTTGTTTTTCTTTTTGAAATTTAAGTTTTTTGTGCATTTTTCTTCCTTAGGTTCTTTCTTTACAAGATTGATCCAGGTACACAGTGCACTTCTCCTCAAGACTTTGAAGCCTTACTTCAATGGTCTGGGGATAGTCCAACTTTTCTAGAGGGGGGTGAGAAAGTCCGCAACTGAGGCTGAGGCACAAGATAAGGAGTACATGACAAGTGAAGAAAATGAGGGAGGAAACTTACTTTGCTTTTAATGTTTTTAATTCCTTTGTTTTTAATTTAATGTTTTTAATTGCTTTATTTTAAATTTTGAATTCCCTTGTTGTCCCATAATTTGTTTTAGAGTCATATATGAGATTATTGCTTATTGTCTAATTCAAATCTAGAACGTGAAAAATAATTTTGATTGTTTCCAATAACAAGTGATTTTGGGATATTGAGTATGATAGTGAAAAGGAATTGATGAGGAAAATTAGGAATTAACTGAATTGGAGAAGCTAGCCAAAACCCAGGTGAGCAGAGTATCACAAACAGATAAATTGAGTGTCAACACTTTGTGATGATAACTGATATTGGTTTATTCTTTGATGTGATTACATGTTAGCAAGACTTGAAAATGATAAAGACATTTTTTCTTTGTAGTAGATATAACCCAGAGCCAAATAGCCAACCCTACATTAATTATAGGACATCCATTTGAACCCTTTCTAAGCAAAAAATAATATTATTTCTTAAACAGAACCCTTAAGCCTAAACACTATTTATCTACCTTCCTATATTTGAGAAAGGAAATGAGTATGAATGCCACTATGTTTCTTATTGTTGGGTATTGCTATTATTGTCCTACATGTATTATTGGGGTGTTATTGTTAAAAAAAATGTAAAGAAAAAGGAAAAGCAAAACTTAAAAATTGGCAAAGTAAAAAAGGATACATGCAAATGCATGAAAAAAAAAAGTATAAAAGTAGTTCAAGGGGGGAATAATAACTTGTGAGATTATTATTAACTCACTGTCATTGTGTTAGGGACAAAAACATGAAGTTTGAAACCTGACTTGAGGAATTGTTAATCAATAATCATTCATATGATTTGAATTTCTCAAATATTTTTGTATATCTCAGAAAAATCAATAATTCTTTCTTAGCTCATCCCCATTACAAGCCTCAAAAGACCTTTTGATTTAAGTCTTATTTAACAATTGTTGATTGCTTGAAGATGATTATCAATATTGGATTGTCTCAATGAAGTAATTGAATGAGATAAACACTTACCTGTGAGAATTAGAGATGAGTATATATAACTCTTTTTGAGAGATCATGCTTCTTTGAGGATAGTTGAGGACTAATTATTCTTTGTTGGTTTCTGTAACTTGAATGCTTATGTGTTCTATTTTCATTTGGAGTTGTGAGCATCACCTCTGAAAATTTTTATGTTGTGGTTCTGGAAGAGAAAGAGATAATAGGTGATGATTTTGTTTTGAAAAAACTACTTTGCTTGGGACAAGCAAGATTCTAGGTTGGGAGGAGTTGTTAAGTTGTAAAAAGTTGATATAATTATGCCTTGAATTGTTATGAAACCACTTAACTTATGTTAATTCTAATATATTTTTCTCCCAATATAGGATGAATTCGAGAATACCTTGATACAAGAGTAAGGAGCATAATTGTCAGCATAATTGGAGTAAAATTGAAAGAAAGAAGAGCGCTTAAGCGAATGAATGATGCGAGACCCGACCCAAATTCTCTTATAAAAAGATAACTTGTGTTTTGAGAAAGGCAAACAGTCTTGGAGGAGAGGAGGCACAACTACTATTAGGGTTTTGTCTAATCTTCATCAATTCTTCACTTCTTCATCAATTGGAGCATTGTAATGGCCAACATGAGTGGCTAACTTCATTCTCTTAGGATTCAGTGCACTTCCTTTAAACTCTTTTATATCATGGTGATATTTTGAGATCTTAATCTATGCTTTGATGTTGTTATTCTTATCCTTTATGCTTTGGAATGATTTATTCTTGATTGTTTGAGGTATGATTGGAAAATATATCTTGAACCCTAGATCACGGTAAGAATATTTGTTACGTTAATTGCCAGGAATGGAATGAATGTATCAATTGCTTAACACCATAACCCTAATGCTGGAAAATCTGTTAATTGTGTGAGGAATCAACATTTATTAGGTTTTCTTATGAATTTCATGTGTGAGAAATCAACATGGATGATTTGAGTAGGTGGTATCAACATTTAGGTTAATTAACGTTCTTAATTGACATAATCATTACAAAAGAGGGATAAGGAAGGAAGTCAATCATAAGTACCTTTAATTGATATTTTCTCAACAATTTACAGTTCTTTGTCATTTAATTTCAATTCAACTCTTATTTGCAAAATCCAATCTGCTTTAATCTACTTAGTAAGCATAATTGAGAATTTCCATTGAAACCGTTCCTCGTGAGATCGACTTTTATTTAATCGAAATTTGGTACGCTTGCCAATAATTCAACATTGGAGAAAGAAACAATTAAGAGATAAAATAAGATTATAAAAATGTGTACAAAATATGTGATTTTAGTATGCTTCGAGGACTTAGCAAATAAGCTAAGAGCTCGATTTCCACAAGCTGACCTCATGCGACTGAGTCAACGACTTTTGAAATCATCAGGCAAGGAAAAATGAGTCATTGTAAAAGTTCCTAGAGAGGTTAACCTCACCATACCATACCTAGAACCGATTGTCGCAATGCAAACTATGATGACTAGACTTTGAGCTGAACCATTTTTGAAAAATTTATAACTTAATAGGCTAAAAGACATGGATGAATTAAAAATGAAGGCTTGATGTAAAATAAAGTAAGGTGCAAAGTTTTAAGAAGAAAATGTGTAGAATTTTAAGCAATAAAGTAAGCAAACCCAAAGAAAATTTTCACTGGACATTAAGATAGTTTCCTATTTATATGTGAAGGTTCATTTCCAAGCATTGTGGAGGTAGGAGGAGATGGAATGAAATTAGAAAAGAATAAAGACATGGGCTGGAAAAATGGACTAGCCCCTTGGATAAATAAATCGAGTGAAGAAATAAAGAAGAAAAGATAAAGAGAAGAGAAGTATGGTGGTGGTGGAGTGTTGGCATGCCACTAGGGGATGAGCCACCCTAGATAAGTGGTGGTTGCCACCACTTGAACCAAGGTTCAAGATAAGACACTCAAAGAGATGAAACACTCTAAGAAACCTCACAAACTTGTTATAAATGTTCAACCTAATTACATGAGAGGAAGCCTTCTATTTATAGGTTTTTGGGAAATGGACCTAGATGGAATTACAAAATAAAACATAAACTTAACATAAAACTAAAGACTAAGAGTCCTCATGACCCAAATATGTTAAATTTGTCCTTGCCCACCAAAAATGTCTCTAAGGGTGTGGACAACATAAAAAAAGAGGTGTGCTTCCTTTTGGGTTGTCTCAAGCCTGCCAATCCCACATCTCAAGCTTCTTCCTCTCCAACAAGGGGTGTAGGATATGAAAAAGAGTGTCCTACACCTTTGGGTAACCCATGCAACTATCCTATATGTCCAAACCTTCTTTTCCATCAAAAAGAGGTGGTAATCTTCAAAAAGGAGGTGTATAAAGTGGTCCTACAAAAAAGTGTGAAAATGAGTCTCTAAAGTTTAAGAAAATAAATGCTAAGAAAATTCAAAATGGAGGATGAGAAAGAGGCTTCCCTTTTAGTCATGCTCCTAGTGATCCTCCAAGGGATGACCTATCCGGTCTCCGGGGCATCTAGGGACTCATCAGGGCCTCAAACTACATCTAACTGAGCTTCACCGAAGAAGGTAAGAAGAACTCAACTAAGCGGTTGCAAAAGATCATCTTAAGTGGGTTAGAAGGACTCATTACGATAACTATATGCCGCTAAATGTATCTTGTGAGGTAATCTTGCGAAAAGCATGCCATCTGGAGTTGATGACCCTACATCAACAAGTCTTCACGACATCGAATGCAAACCGAGCAAAAAGATGTGCTTACCATCAAAAGTATACCCACAACACGAAAGATTGCTCAAACTTACGAGACATCATCAAAGATCTAATATAATTAGGGAAATTAGTCTAGTATGTTCGAACATATAATGGAGGGGGTCGTGAAGTATATTGAGGCCAAGGATGCAGATATTGAGGTCGTGGTCAGGGGGTACTACCATTAAGAATGCAACCAACTCGTAACCCAACCTCCTCCGCTGGAAATTGCCTCGAAAACACTTAGAGTAATAAACACCTTAGCAAAAGGTTTTTCCAGTGAAGGACCAACTAGTTGAGTGCAAAAAAGGTATTTATACGCCATATATCGTGTCCAAATTGGTCCCCAATACCAAAATTCCCTAACATCACCTTCTCTAAGGAAGATTACGAGAGGTATGATCCAACGCAAGATGACCTAGAAGTCATCGCAGTCACAACAACTGTGAGGTCATAAAAACATTAATTGATCAAGAAAGTTTGGCCAATGTGTTGTATTGGTCGACATTCATTAAATTAGGAATATCACACGATTTGACACATTTATATCCAAATCCTTTACTCAATTTTGTAGAGGAACAAGATCACACTCGACGCTACATAGATCATCACCTTCAGAACTACAACCCACCACATTATCTCGGTGCGATTCATATTGGTCGAAGTAGACATCTCATATAATTTAATAATTGAAAGACGAACATTGAATCAACTAGAGGAAGTTCTATCAACTCTCCACTTGATGATGAAGTTCTTGTTGGCAAATATTAACTTAGTGATAATGATAAAGTCAAACTTGAAGGAAGCTCGAACATGTTACTCCAAAAGTCTCAAGGTTGAATCATACTCGATATTATAAGAGTCCAGAGGTAACATACAAGTGCACAACACATAAAGTGTCGATCTCGACCCCCAGGTAGAAGTTGATGGAAAGCAGCCTACCTTTGATGAGGACATATCAAACTTTGAACTTGGAAAAGACGTATCCCAAAACACACACATCAGTAATGCAACCAAGACAACTATTTGTAAACAAATTGAGGAGGTTTTGCTTAAGAACGCCAACTTGTTCGCATGGCCAGGTATTGATTCTAACATAACATCACATAAATTATTAACAAAACCCATAACTCAAAGAAATCATAAGTTAGGAGACGTGGGAAGATGAGTTGTGGATCAAGAAGTCAACAAAATTTTGCAAGTCGACTTCATCCGAGAGGTACAATACATTACATAGTTAATTAATGTAGTGTTGATAAAAAAAAGCAAATGGAAAATGACAAATGTAACCAATTACACAGATTTAAACAAAGTCTGTCTAAAGAATGTTGGGAATTACTTTATTATCTTTTATTTAAATTAAGTATTAAGAGATTTTATTATATTTTAAGGGAGAAGATAAAAAGATATTAGATTATTATTTTGATTTATGCGATTATGATTGAGATATTATTAATATTTGATATTTTGTAATATTTTTACTCTATATATACATAGAGTACATGAATAGAAATATATCCACATGATATATCAGAAATACACATATACAAAACCCTAAAAATTCCCATCAGTGGTATCAAGAGCTTTGGTTCGATACAATGGAAGGAGAAAAAAACTTTTCACAAGTCGCTATTCCAATTTTTGATGGCGAAAGTTATGACTTATGGGATGTGAGAATGCAATCCTATCTTGAAGGATTAGATATATGAGAAGCTATAGAAGAAGATTATATTGTTGATCCATTACCTGAAAATCCTACCATAGCTGAAATGAAATTTCACAGATAAAGAAAAACGAAGAAGACAAAAGCTAAATCATGTCTGTTTGCTGGTATTTCACAAATGATTCTCACTAGAATCATGACGCTAAAGTCACCCAAAGAAATTTGGGATTATTTGAAAGATCAGTATGAAGGGGGCGAGAAAATTCGAGGTACGAAAGTTCTAAACTTGATAAGAGAATTTGAGATACAAAAGATGCAAGAGTCTGAGACAATTAATGAATACTCAAACAAATTGTTGGATATTGCTAACAAAATAAAATTTTTAGGCAAGAAATTTTCTGATTCCAGAATAGTAGAGAAAATTTTGGTAACTGTGTCAGAAAGATATGAAGCATCTATTGCTTCATTGGAAAATACAAAGGATTTGTCTAATATTACTTTGGTAGAAGTGCTACATGCTTTACAAACGCAAGAGCAACGAAGATTGATGAAAATAGATCATGCTACTAGTGAAGATTCTTCACTATATCATGGTGAAGGTTTTCTCCAAGGCAAGAACAACAAAGGTACCAAATCACAAATATTTTTTGTTTGTTTTTATTGTAAGAAAAATAATCACACACCTAACAAGTGTTGGTGGAGGCCTGATGTGAAATGTCACAAATATGGTCAATTGGGACATATAGAAAAGATATGTAATTCACAACCAGAGGAAGTCGTTCAAGTTATAGAGGATGAAGTAGAAGAGGTACTTCTCCTTGCATCAACATGCTCTGTAATCAACAAATCCACAGGTTAGCTTATAGACAGTGGTTGTACAAATCACATGACTCATGATCGAGAATTTTTCAAAGAGCTTAACGAATCACATATTTCTAAAATGAGAATCGATAATGGAGAATAAATGGACGTGAAATGTACGAGAATAATTGCAGTTAAAATTCATTCGAGTATCAAATTAATTTTTGATGTTTTATATGTTCCTGATATTAATCATAATTTGTTAAATGTTGCTCAATTATTGGAGAAAAATGATAAGATGTCTTTTGAACACAAACTTTGTGTGATTAAAGATAGAAATAACTTGAAAATATTCAAAGTTCACATGAAAGGAAAAAAATTTACTTTAGATTTGATGAAAGAAGAGTTGATTACAAATGAAAAGTCAATGAAAAAGCATGAAGAATATTTCTTGAAGGAACTTAATATTAAGTAGGGAAATAAAGATGTAGATAAAGAAAGTTTTTCCAACGTTCATCAAAGAGTTAACGGTACTACCATGAATTTTTGATGAAGTTGATAAAGGAAAAAATACTTTGATGAAGAAAGTGAAGTTGAAAGAAGATGTGATCTTGTACAAGAAGGAAGATGACAAGAAGTACAAACAAAAAAGGAAGAAAAATTATAAGCAAAATAAAAGGAAGAATATCAAATTCAAATAAATAGATATTAAAGTAAGGAAAAATATTGGGAATATTACTTTATTATCTTTTATTTAAATTAGGAATTACGAGATTTTATTATTTTTTAAGAGAGAAGATAAAAATATATTAGGTTATTATTTTGATTTAGACAGTTATGATTGAGTTATTATTAATATTTGATATTTTTGTAATATTTTTACTCTATATATACATAGAGTACATAAATAGAAATATATCAACATGATATATCATAAATACACATATACAAAACTCTAAAAATTCTCATCAAAGAATTCATACCCATTGTCAAGCATTAATTGCCTTGTTGACAGCACATCCGACCAAGGAATTCTAAGTTGCTTGGATGCCTATTATGGATATAACCAAATAAGAATGTACCCATCAGACGAAGAAAAAATGATTTTCATCATGAAATGTGTGAACTACTGCTATAAAGCAATGTCTTTTGGATTAAAAAATGCTTGAGGCACTTATCAACGACTAATAGGTCGGATCTTCAACAAACTTATTAGGGATATTGTTGAAATTTACGTTGACGACATGGTGGTTAAGTCAAAACATCAAGTTGGTCATTTCACTCATCTACAAAGAGTTTTTGACGAGCTTTAGAGATATAATATGCGTCTCAATCTGAAAAAGTGTGTATTCAGCGTAGGAGGGGACAAATTCCTCGAATTCATGATCACCCAACGTGGTATCAAGGCAAATCCAGATAAGTACAACTCTATATTAGACATGCAAAGCCCCCCAAACATTAAACATGTACAATGACTAAACGATAATCTTGCAACGCTAACCAACTTCTTATCGAAGCTAGTCGAGAAAGCCAAACACTTCTCCAAATTGTTGAGAAACTATAATAAGTTCAATTGGACCAAAAAATCTGAAGCCATGTTCCAAACCATAAAAAAAGACATTGCATCATTACATGATGGTCACAAAATCAGCCATCAGTTTGGTATTTGTACACTACAATGATAAAGAACAAACCCTGGCGTACTTCACCGACCAAATCCTACAAGAGACAAAAGGACGATATTCTACTATAGAGAAATTAGTGTTCGTGCTTATAAACTCATCAAGAAGGTTGTAGCCATATTTTCAAAACTTTAGTGTCGTATTCAAAACTGACTACAAAATTAAGCAAGTACTCTGAAAACTTGAAATTGTCGGGTGAATGATAGCATGCTCAATCGAACTATCTGAGTTTGACTTGCGATTCAAAAGTTAAGGACTGATGAAGGCACAATTTTTGGAAGACTTAGTAAAATTACCTACACTTGGCGAAAGATATCAATGGTGGACCCTTAGTGTAGACGACTCATCTAATAAAAAAGGAAGCGGAGTTGGGATATTACTCGAAGGACCCAATGACATCGTATTAAAATAAGCCCTACAATTAGAATTCCCAACTTTTAATAATCAAGCTCAGTACGAAGCCCTTATTGCCAATCTAGGACACACTAAGAAGATGAGAGTTAAGTACTTACGATGTTAGAGGGACTCGAAACTCATCACCAGGAAAATCTTGGGAGATTTTTAAACTAAATAGCTCGTCATGCAAAAATACTATCACATAACCAAATGTCTATTGAATGATTTCGAAAAGGCATTAGTTACGTGCCTAAAGAGCAAAATGAACGAGCTAACATGTTATCCAAACTTGCTAGTACCAAGAAACCCGATCAATATGGAACATTGATACAAGAGACTTTGACCTCTCAGAGTTGGGATACCGAGGAAGTTTTCCAAGTCAAAATAACTTGGTCAACATGGATGACATTAATTATACAATATTAGAAACAAGATTTACTATTATAAGACATGCAGTCGACTTAAAAAATAAAGAGATTTTTCGCCAAATATGTTTAAATGTTTGGACAAGGATCAGGCATGATACATTCATGTCGAAATCCATAATGGCATATGCAACTTACACTTCAGCACTAGGATGATGGTTGCAAAAGTGCTTAGAGCAGGTCATTACTGACCTTTCATGAAAATAGATGTCAAACTATTTATCCAGAATTGTGAAGCATGCCAGCAACATGATCCCTATACGAAGATACGCTAGAGGAATTGCATAACATCACTACACCATGGCCCTTCATGACGTGGGGGATGGATATTCTCATACTATTCCCCATGATCAAAGGACAGGTCAAGTTTCTTATAGTTATTATAGATTATTTCACAAAATAGATCGAGACAAAGCCATTAACGACAGTAATAATTTCACAAGTATGAAAATTTGCATGAAAAACATAATATGCTGACATGATCTTCCATATACCATGGTGACAGGCAATAAGAGACAATTTATTGATAAAGGGTTTGAGCAGTTCTTACAACAATTTTGTATCAAACATAAAGTAGCATCGGTCGAATACCCGCAAATAAATGGTCAAGCTGAAGTCAAAAAAGTTATCCTGAAATGAGTTGAAGAAAAAATTTGGACTGACAAAAGAATTGTGGATCGAGGAAATACCTGAAATACTACGGGCTACCATTGTACTCCCCGATCATTTACACAAGGATAGCCCTTCCTGTTCACATATAACATCAAGGCTATGATACTTGTAGAAGTGGGAGAGGAATCTTGGAGATGAAAAGTCTTTAACGGGCGCAAAATGAAGAAAATCTCTACGATAAGATTTACTTAATTCATGAAATACAAGAAAGAGTTAAAGTGAAGGCCATAACAACCAAGCTAAGAGCCACTAAAAGATATAATTTGATAGTTTGACAGAGAGAACTCCAATAGAGAGATTTAGCGTGGAGGAAGGTTAAAGAAACTTGAAAAAATAAAACTATGAAAATTGACACCCATTTGGGATGAACCGTTCAAAATTTTTGAATCCGGTGCATACAAGTTGGAGCATCTATATCACATCACTAATACTTCGATCAGGGAATCCTACTATTTAGAATTATATTCTAGTTGAAAAAAACTAAAGACTTAGAAAAGCTAATTAATGACTCAAAAGTCGAGTTAGGACCGAAATGCCAAGTTTTTACAATATAAAAACATACTGTGATGGCCTATTAAGATCGCTCAATTCATTGGTTTGCATAAACATAACCATGGTACTAAAGCCTATTAAGGTTGCTCAACATAACGCCATGTACTATAATAACCTACTAAAATCATCTCACATAGCAAATGTTGATTGCTATTTTTGTTTATCTACACATTTATTATTGATCTTACACATTATTTATTGAAAATAGTTGACATGATTCACTATTTTTTAATGTCATTTGCAAATTAACTCGATGCCAAGCAGAAAAAGCAAAAGGCGTGAGTAGACACCAAAAGCCAAGAACGAGGCCGCATGAAGAACGAATGAGTTAAAGAAAATCGAGCTGTCCCAAAAACAATAAAATCAATTGCTAAATAAAAAAAGTCATTTGAGCTAGAAAGAGGTCATTACGAGTATGCATGGAGGTTGTAGTTATTTATGAATGTTGCAGTTATTTGCACTATTACATTATTACTTTACTAATTATATGCTTTATCAAGTTTTATAGAACTTTGGTCGACTACCTTTTGTTATTCAACCTCATTTTATAATAACATGCATGCTCATCATGCGCTTATACAAGCAAATATACTATATAATAAATCGTTGGATATACAAACCACGTATGAATTCTCACAAGTATATTGGCGTTACATATAGTCAACCAAATAGAATAATAATAAAAAAAAAAACTCAAGAATTAGTCCTTCATCTCTTTTTCAATGTTGAATATCGACATATCCGTCACCCAAACATATCACCACAGTTTGAGACACAGTTTTTTAAAGGTTTTCTTCATATACATTGAGCAACCTTGTCTCAGCCGCGCGTAGCTCGTGCTGCCCTCCATCTCCTTAGTCTTCTCAACCTCGACCAGTTTTTCCCTCAGCTCAACTTTTTTCCATTATTGTTTATAGGTGTGTCAATCTCCTTCAACGTCTTTTTCATATTTCAAATCCTAGCAATTAATACTTTTTTTTTTTACAAACTAATTAAGAATATTATTTTTTTTTATTTGAAATAAAGGTGTACGTATCTGGGTTTTATATCTTCCGTTGCGAAAGAATAATATTAAATATCAAATGGTGCACTATTTACATTTTATGTAAGACTATCACGGTTGCTTCAAGCTGTATAAGAGAATCTGAAGATGTCGACTAGCCCTTTCGCAAATTGAGAGAAGTTGAATCAAATCAAATCTAAACCTAATTTTGCCTTTATTTTTATCTATCAAAACTGGTCAGGATTAGATCTGTGTCCACAAAAAATCAAATTTAATTATGCACCCATTATTCTTTTTAAAATTTTAAGGTTTAATTTAATACATGACAAACATTTATACTTATTTTATTATATTTTCATAGTAAACCCTAAACTGTCAAAATACAAAACCAAATATAATAAATGGGTAGAAATAACCTTTATATAATAGAAAGGTAAATACAAATTACCACCTCAACCCAACTGATATTTTTAATACAAATTATCACTTTTACATGATTCCTTGAATAATTACAACTTGTAACAAAAGTTGTTTTTAATTATAAGGTAATCATTTGGAAATTGAAGAAGTCGCGTGGCTATTTTATTTGTAAGTCCCTTGAATACAGGAAATATAGGATACAAAGTAAACTGTAAGAGAATAAATACAAAGGAGAGAAAACATGTGGCATATATATGTATATATATGTAGCATGCACACAGGAGTTTTGTGTAATTGAAATGAAGTTAAGTGTTTTAGGGTTTGTGAGGAAAAAGACGAATTGGGAGGTTGTTGGCAGGAATGGGCAAGGGATCAACAATGATCTTCTCATCTGGAATAATTTTTTGCCACTTGAACCTCTTCACCAGGTTGTGCATGAAAACCAAGATTTCCAATCTAGCATACTCTTTTCCAGGGCACATTCTTGGTCCTCCACCAAATGGCACAAAAGTGTAAGGAGCTGGCCCTTCTCCTTCGAATCTACTTGGATCAAATTTCTCTGGCTCTCCAAAGTATTCTGGATTTTTGTGTGTTGAATGTGCACTCCAATACAGCTACACACGTAGTAAAACAATTCAATTACCTTATATTATTGTAGTAATTGTTAATGTGTAAAGTTTGTAGTTTAATTTCCATGAAATAAATGTTAAACAAGATCCTATATGTTCTCTAATACTTTTTAAGTTTTATCATTAAGTGGCAAAGTTTCTTGTTATGGAAACCAAACGCATAACATATTCTTCAAGCCATGTAGTGAAGAAAAGAAAAAATTAAGAGAGAGTACGTAATGTATATCCCTTTGTAGTTTGTAAAATTCAAGAAAATCCGTATAAAATTTTCTTACCTTCCATCCCTTTGGAATTGAGAATCCATTGAAAGTAAAGTCATTAAGAGCTTCCCTAAAACCTCCTTGAAGTGGAGGAGCAATTCTCAATACTTCACAAGCTACGCTCCAAGAATATTTCATCCTATTGATGTCATCCCAATTCAACAACTCTCCTGGGGATTTGGATTTTGTAATTTCCATTTGCTCTAAACAAATCACGCAAAAAGAAACACAAATCAGTGCATAAATGGTAGAGTTCTTAACTTTTGTTTTAGTTTTGCGCTTGACTTGGTTACAAATTGTTCATTTCAGGGTGAAGTATTCCGAAAGAAAGATTTCTGGTAGAATTGTACGTATACATATTTTACAATAAAAACAAATGTTAGTGTAAGACATGCATGCTTGACTAATGGCATAAGGTGAGATTCTTCCAAATTTTGATAAAAATTGCACGAAACTAGAACAAACAACAGCATAAATGATGAGATCATCCTTGATAAATTATTTTTGAGTCTAGTTCGTAATTCAAACATGAATAGACTAACATAGATTAAATCGGTGAAGTTTGACGTAAGTTAAGAGGATTGAAATCATCAAGATTTTGACTTATAGACTTGTAAATTGACTTTAAATACCTAGAAGATATTTGTTAGTATAAATATTAAAAAAAATAATCAGATCAAAGCAAATATAATTTTTATGGTAAACTAAGATCAATTTATACATAAATTAAAAGGAATAAAATGTTAACAATAGAATCACCTTGATAGACTTTATCATAAATGTGAGGGAGTTCGGCAAGGTATTTGACAACGAAAGTGCATGCAGCACTAGCAGTGTCATGACCTCCAATCAAAAGGCCCAGAATCTTGTCTGCAATATCGAATTCTGTCATGAACTGTCCATTTTCATCGCATGTTAGGAGCATGTGAGACAGTATGTCTTGTGTTGGTGATGCTTTTCCTTCACCCAAATTCACTTTTCTCTCTCTAATGATCTCCAACAGCTTCTTCCTGATGCCATTTGCTGCTTGGATCGCTTTGTTGAAGGGTGTTCCCGGAAGATCAATAGGCACCGATATGATTCCAGACGCCAAAAGCTGAAAAGGGTTCTCGAATTTGGCTACGTGATTCTCATCCTCAACGCTCATAAACAAACGACACGCCAACGAGAAGGTGTACCTGTTCATTTAGCAAATATTTATGCAGGTTTCAAGATTTGACGTGGGTATTATAATATAAGTATTTGGTTAAATAAGATCTGCCATGTATATAAATACCATATGTGATCATACCAGTATCACGTTATACATTCTGTCAGAGAGATGGAGGAAAAAGTAATATCGACTCATGAAGTTGTTACAATAAAATTGATAGAGACAAAAAAAGTAAAAAATAATGAGTAAGAAAAAACTATATATACCCTAAATATTTTGCAGATGAAGAAAGAAAAGATGCAAATATATAAAATAAAGAATGAAGAATGGTTTATGGGACCTCTTGGCCAAGGGATAGACGGTGAGTTGGGTGTGGTTGTCCCAAAGGGAAGAGAAGTGCGTCTGCGCTAAGGAGTCCATGATGGGAACGTAGCGTTGGAGAGCCTCAGGTTTGAGGAATTGCGGGAGCAATTTTCTCATCTTCTTCGACTCTTCCTTGGAGTTGGTCAGCATGGTGGTGGGGAAGATCTTGTTGACACTGTCGGGCCACCACGCCGCCACGTGCTTGTTCTCGTTGGAGAAGATGAACTTGTTGGAGGCGGCGCCGCAGAACACGACGGCTCGTTCGCCGAGAATGGAGGTTTTGAAGAGGTCGGAGGAGTACTTGATCATGCGGTCGAAGATGAACTTCTCCGGGTGACCCTTCCATCCGGTTGAGAGGAACTCAAGGCTCTCCCCGATGACTGGGAAACCGGGGGCTCCAGGTGGGAGGTTGGGGACGGAGAAGGGAGAACGGTGTTTGTGGAAAAGGAGGAAGAGGAAGAGGGTGACGAGAGAAACGAAGAGAAGAAGGAGGGAAAGATAGAAATGCTCCATGCTCTTTGTTTGTGTGTGTGTGTTTGAGTTTGTTACGTGGTTTAGATCTTGTAACGTGTGTGTTTGTTGAAAAGTCACTCACACTACTTGCTACTTGGTTCAGTGCCAATTTCCTTCCCCCTTGGGTTACAATTTATAGCCACATTGTCGTTAGTAAGTGCCCAATTTCATGACTTCATGCTAAACTCTCTCATATATTGAGTTTACTATAAATTTCGGATTAAATGATGTATTTAATGTTGTAAGTAAATTTAATGTTGCATTAACATCTTTTTGTACTACCAATAGCCTTAAGGTTGGATTATCGTGAACAGTGAATTTTTACAAAACCCCTATAAAGATCTCAAAAAGTGAGAGATGGTAAAAGAAGAGAAAGAAAATTCTGTAAAAAAAGAAAACAGATTTCAAGTAATATGGTTTACTGAAAATATTACTTTTTTAAACATAAACCTAAACACGTAAATATATATTCTCAACTTAAAATTATTGAAAAATAATTTTTTTATGAAAATGCTAAAGTAATATTTAAGAATAATGATTTTTTTAGTTATACTTAATTTTTGGAGGAGATTAGCGCATGACTTCTAATTGGAAATATCCAATCTCAAATTAAAAAATTAAAATTAAAATCAACAAGGATTTACAATATACTCAAATGTTTTAACTATACAATAACCAGGACTTCAATCTATTAAAATATGTTAATTCATTAAATGAATCTCTTAAGTGAAATTTTGAGAAAGACAAATGGTTTAAATAAGTTCAAGTCTCTATTTTCTATATAAAAATATATTTTATTTTCAAGTATTAATTTTTTTAAAATCGGATATCTTATAAATTTAAACCTTTGATATATTCATCTAATATTTTTTTGATTAATTTTACCATCCACATGTTCGATAAATTAAACGTATGCTGTAATTTAA
Organism: Sphenostylis stenocarpa; assembly: GCA_963425845.1. Classification (NCBI taxonomy): domain Eukaryota; kingdom Viridiplantae; phylum Streptophyta; class Magnoliopsida; order Fabales; family Fabaceae; genus Sphenostylis; species Sphenostylis stenocarpa. Next base: position 13,070,677 of record OY731400.1, on the reverse strand, counting down.
AAGAGTCAATAGACTAATATAGATGAAATATTAATATTTTTTTCTGAAATTTAAATACAAATTTTATTATTTATTAGATATTTTTTAAAAGAGAAAAATTATTAGATATTTAAACAATACTAAGTTATATAGAATTAAAATTTATTTTAAGGTATAATAACCCTTAGGAAAAGTAGCAATAATTCAAAGTAGTGTGCGTGAGACGGAGTCAAATAATGAAGGTCATGCTCATCTGTTTCTGCCTATGATTACAACAATACTAAGATTTCCTATCCCTATTTATTAGCCGCAAGAAATACCAAGCCAATGTCCGCGTTTGGCAAAATCCAACTCAAACTAAAATCTCTTATTAAACAATTATATATATATAAATAAATAAAATTAGTTTTAATAAAATAATTCATATAAAAATAAATTAGATACATTATATTTACATAGTGTATAATTACATTATCTATAACTGCACTAAAAAAATCCATCTTTTATTCTCGTCGTAAGAGCCATAATATAACAAATTAAATTAGTCTGCTCGTTGGAATGAAACAAAAAAAAATTGTGGCAGGAAAAAAACCCATAATATTGTAGCACTTGACTCTCTAAATTTTATTACAGGTTATTCTTATTTTAAGTTTATGAATGATAACATTGCAATCAATTGATTTATTAACTTATTTGAAAATTTTTAGATTTTTAGAACTTAATTAACAGTCTTTTTTTGGTAAAAAAAATCAATACAAATACTGATTTTATTATAAATTCATAAAAATTTTAGAGTAAATTATATTAACATGAAATTTTCTCAAATTAGACTGATAGTCCCATCTTATTAAAATTATATACAAACTTTCAATTTATTTATAGAACATTTCCATATTACCTTACATATATATGTACCCTTTTAAATTTTAAAAATATTACAAATATATTATATAAAAATGCAAACAAAAAAAAATGCATGGAGAAGCCATAATAGTATATAAAGGATAAATGTATATTTTCATTATTTTTTTGCGTCACGTAAATATTATATTACTTGCTCTCTCTTTTTTATTAAAATATATACTTTTATCCACCGACGAAACGATTTTTATATCAATGAAATAATATTTTATTAATTAACTGAAATTTATAATTAATCAATCTCCTTGTTACATCTAATTGGCAAAATTTTGGCGTAAAATATATATTTTTCTCCACCGACGAAACGATTTTTATATCAATGAAATAATATTTTATTAATTAACGGAAATTTATAATTAATCAATCTCCTTGTTACATCTAATTGGCAAACTTTTGGCGTACATAAAATTCAAAGTTGTTGCGTCAAGGTAAGAATGTTCTGGTTTTGACATTTAAGATATTGTTCGTTTATTTTAAATTTTTATTTATCATGATTTTATTTTTAAAATATGTCACACTATATTAAAGAAAATGAATTAAAGAAAAAAATTGTATTTAAACTATCTTATCAGGACTCAAAATGATGTGGTATGAAAAATAAATATGAAGATTTATATTTTTAAAAGGATTAGTTCTCCGTAGGAAAAACATATGCTATATGGTGATTTGATTTATAAAATAGGAAGAATGTCTATTATTGTTTTTCGTATTACATTTAACATTTTGGATGTTTATGTAATTTTCCTATTTTTTAATTATATTATTATTATTATTATTATTATTATTATTATTATTATTATTATTATTATTATTATTATAGAGTATTCACTAATGATTAATCTTTGCAGAAATTTTGGCTAACAATTTTGAGGAGAATTTCTCAATAATATTACGTTTTTTTTTCTATTCATAAAATTTAATCTCAACACTGAATAATGTTTTTTCGTACACAAAGTCAAAGGCTAAAGCAACCACGCATTTTTATTTTCCTTCCCTCATTTTCACGATGAATCAAACTCTAATAAATTCAACTCTCGCGTTGCACATTCCTATATTGCTAAAAATTTTGATTATCTCAGCGAATCACTCGCGTAGCACAAGTTACAACAGACAAAATAAATAAACAAAATAATAATATTATTATTATTAAACAAATGAAAAGAAGAAGAAGAAACATGTATTGCACATATTTCTTTCCTAAACCAGAGGGAAAAGAAGAAAACGCGACAGAATTTAACAAACACGAATTTTCAACGCGCACAAGCAAATACTTTTTTATTTCATCATTAAATCATCGTGTACGTTAAGTTTATGGAATTATCATTTCCTAAGAACACCGTTTTACGAAAAAAAAAAAAAACTTAGACTATTTGTTCTGGCTCAAGGGATATGGTCATTTAGGTTTTCTCTCTTCTCTTTATAATTAAATTTTTCTTTAGGGTTTTTCTTTTTTCACATCTATCGGTCTCAATAATATCTTATTTCTCATACTATCTACGCATCGGGCATCAATCAAGTTCATCTCCTCCAATATCTTGACCCACTTTACTTATGCAGTTAGACCCGAGCCCAACCAGACTCAATCTCTATGCACATACCACAACCCCCAAGTCTTAAATTAGAAAAATATTTCTAATGCAAAGACTAAAAACCGAAATAAATGTCGAATACACTTCATCCCTTAATATTTCATGATATAATTGCAAAGTTCAACCACTTAAAGGGAATAAACAACCATTAATAATCAGACTTACAATGACCGTCATCTTGATGTAGAGTGTGAAAATTGCTTCCGCGAGTTCTGAATTTAGATGAAGATTAACCTGTTTTTACTCGTACTCCAATTTAGATCGCGTTTCGATCTTAGTTCGCATTCCTAACATAGCTCGTTTCGATCTTAGTTCGCATTCCTAACATAGTTCGTTTCGATCTTAGTTTGCATTCCTAACATAGCTCATTCCGAGCATAGTTCGCATTCCAAGCATAGCTCGCATTCCTAACATAATGCGCATTTCACACATAGCTCACATTTCGAGCATAGGTCGCATGCATTCCGAACATAGGTCGCATGCATTCCGAACATAGCTCGCATTCCGAGCATAGCTCGCATTCCGAACATAATGCACATTTCACACATAGCTCGCATTCCGAGCATAGGTCGCATGCATTCCGAGCATAGCTCGCATTCCGAGCATAGCTCGCATTCCGAGCATAGCTCACATTCCGAGCATAGGTCGTATTCCGAAAATAGGTCACATTCCGACCATAGCACGCATTTCGCACATAGCTCGCATTCCGAGCATAGGTCGCATTCCCTAGTACGCATTCCGTACATAGCTCGCATTCCGAGCATAGTTCCTATTGGAACAAATAAAAAACAATACTTTTAAATAACAAAAGAGATTTTAAATAACAGAAGAGAAAAAAATTGTCTAAAGATAACCTTTTATTGATATTGTTGTCCCATTAAAAACCTTGAAAGAAAAAACATATGACTATAAGATTAACAAACTTCCAAGGAAAAGAGTACAACTCAGTCTGTCACCGCAACTCCTCCATTTGATTAAGGATTAGTTGTATCGCTGCGTTGTTTGGATCAACCCCGTTAGGGTATTGATTATTTCGGTTGTTGGTATGAGTTATCATTATTGTTTTGAATGTGGAGTAGGAAAAATTTTACCTGCCCCACGGTGGGCGCCAATGTTCTGGCTCAAGGGATCTGGCCTTTTAGGTCTTCTCCCTTCCCTTTATAATCAAATTTATCTTTAGGGTTTTTCTCTTGGCGCATCTATCGGTCCCAATAATATCTTATTTTCCGTACTATCTACGTATCGAGCCCATTAGGTATCAATCAAGTTCATCTCCCCCAAATGGGTTTATCTTAACCCACTTTACTCATGCAGTTGGACCCGAGCCCAACCAAACTCAATCTCTATGCACATACCACTATTATATTTGAAAAAAATATATAGAGTAAAAAATGATTAAAAAAGAAAAAGTATCGAATAAAAATAAATATTTTTCATTGAATTCAAGGAAAATAATAAAGAAGTGTATTGTTATTTAATATAATATTTCATCAATATATAAAATAAAAAATGTAAAAAAAATATTTTATAAAATTATCTTCAAAATAATCACTATTTTAATATTTATAATTATATATATATATATATATATATAATTTTTATTTTGATAAAGTATCATAATTATAAGAAATAAATAAGTAATTTAATATTTTTTATTTTAAAAATGATATTGTTTTATTATTTTTAACTCAAATAGTTTTAGAAAAAAAATACAATTTTGTAATAACTTTTTTTATAATTATATATAAAACATATATTATTAAAAAATATTAATTTAAAAAATTATTTTATTAATAAAAAATAATTAATAATTATAGAAGTAATTTTTGTAATTAAATAAATATTTAATTTAATTTAATTATTTATTATTTTTAAAATAAAGATCTTTATTTTTTTATTTTACTCTCTGAATACAAATATGTTACATTCTAATTCACTTTTTTCTTTCTCACATTTGTTTTTCCTTACTAACAATGTGAACCTTAAAGTATTTCATTCATTGTTAAAGCAATAATACAGTGTTGCAAAATTTTGAAAACAACATAAATTATATATGAGAACCAAACCGTAGTGTGAGCAACCATATTCTCTTATGTTATGGCCTTGTTTTCTTTCAACCGAAATGATAATAAAATGTCCTGGTTGAATGGTAATATCTAATTGCAAACCTTTATACTTTAATTTGAAAACGAATTTCATTTTGATGACTTATTTAAGGGTTAATCACCAAGCTTTAGATATTTTAATAAGTCCCCAATAACGCGTTTCAATAGGGTTCACGGTTTAACTAATTATTAAACAAAATTTAACTAGTGAAGAATCTCGTAAAAATCTTAAGCATAAATAAGACTTATTTTATAAAAAAATATCTTAAGTACAAAACTTACTGTATAAATATGTTACAGTTAATAATTTTGGAATATGTAAATAAGTCTAAATTATATAACATATTTTTATTCAAATTTTGAAATCTACATATTAAATGTTTTGATTTTAAATGTTTTTAATCTAAATCTATCTATTAAACGTTTTTACTTTAAATCTCGTAATTTCCCTTTAAGGTTTTTAATTATAACATTTTTGGATCATCCATAAGAACCATTGTCCCCAGTTGCTGGTAAGAAAACTTAAGTTTTAGTGTAAAGATGGAGTACCTGTGTACTATGTCAACACTTCCCCCAATTCAGATCCAGGACAAGACTGAAACGAGAGGCTATCCACCTTCCATTCCATCTCAATCACAACATGCTGCGTTTTCAAGAAGTTTCTTATTTTCGGGAAAATTTATTGTTTGGTGGATCAATAGAAGACAATAACTATAGTATAATTTATAATTTGGATCTTTTAAATTTTATAATTTATGATTTTGGTTTTTTAAATTTAATGATTATTTAATATATTTACTTATATATTTATATTTTTTGTCATTTTATATTTTTATCTTCTTTTATCTTTTTATATTTATTTATTATTTATTAATAATTATTTGACCCCTCTAAAATCAATGGTCAATATCTATTATTGGTCACTAGAAAACATTTTGGATTGAAAGCTAAAGAGAAAATCAAATAAAGATATTTCGTGTATAATCTTACATAATCTCAAATGTTATTAGTTCCAGTAAACCAAATGAAACAATGCAAGCAAAAGTTATTAGAGAAAGAAAAATAGTAATGAGAGATATGTTACCATAAAATGAAAGTGGTGTTATTACTCAACTACGTTCACATACAATAAATTATACATAAGTATTGTATTTATAATAAAAAAAGAAAAATCTAGTTAAGACGACTAACATCATATCATAATCAATCATTATTAATTATTGAATTATTATCCAACATAGTTCCCTAATTCAGCAATCAATTTTATATTTAAGTTTTTTCCTCTATTTTTCAAATCTTCGATTGTTTAAAGGCTTTGATAAAGAATCCAACTTCAACTTCTTCATTCTCACTTCATCCTTCTTTTGAACTCCTCGATCAATATAACTTTGATCTATTGGTCTTTGATTTTTCGACAGATCAGTTAATTCTCACAGATGATTCTTCTCGATTGTAACCAATTCTTCTTCCATTGTTTCGATCCATTTATGATCTTTAATTGTATCTTCAATTATATAAAGCTAGATGAACTATATCATTGTCATCCTCAGTTTGTCCAATAATTCATTTAGTTATTGTAATTGTATCATCAGTATTTATCACATAGCCCTTGAGTCGTGCTGGTACTTTTATTGATCTTGCTGGTCAATTTCTTCTTGCATTGATTTCTAGAATCGTTCGATCTCGATTTCTCATCTCGTCAATTTCTAGAACTGATCAATCTCTTTCATTGATTTCTTCTTCACAAGAAACATCAAAACTTATATTCTTGTTTTTCTTCATTAAATTTTAATTCTAGTTGGCTTTCTCATCAACTATAACATCTTTGTCAATGATAATCTTTTACATGAAAGGATCATACAACTTATAAGCTTTTGTTGGATGATACCCTACCAAAATTAGTTTCTTACTTTTATCATTGGGTTTTCTTCTCCTTTCATTGGGAACATGTATCTAAGAAATCGAGTCAAACACCTTCAAATGTTTTACATTTGGTTTTTTCCCTGACAAAACTTCTTCTGGTGTCTTCTCCTTAACTCTCTTAGTTGGATATCGATTAAAAATGTAAAGTGTAGTAGCAACTGCTTCACCCAAAAACAATGTGGCAGACTTTTGTTTCTCAACATACTTCCTACCATGTTAAGAATCGTTTGATTTCTTCTTTCAACAACATAAATATGTTGTGTTGTATATGAGATACAATTTCATGTAGAATATCCTCTTCCTCACATAATGAAGCAAATTCACCATTATTATATTCACCACCACCATCTAATATCAAGATTTTAATCATTTTATCACTTTGTTTCTTGACAAACTTTTTGAACTCAACAAAACAGTTAAAAACTTTTATTTTTCTCTCGAACAATTATAACCATATTTTCTTACTGAAATCATCAATGAATGTAACAAAATACTTGTTTCCACTATGTGAGAATACATAAAAAAAGTCCACACAGATCGGTATAGATGACTTCTAATACTCTTTTACTCCTGGTTTTGATACATACCTTGAAAGGATTTATTACTTATTGAAGCACTTGGTGGATTTGATGAAGACATAGATATAGCTTAGGTTGTGGGTGTGTAGATGATTAGGTTTTTAGTTTAAGCACTTAATCTCTTGATAGTCCATTATATTTTGTGATAAGCGCCTTATAATGTTGCATCCCATTGAAAATCATTTTTCTGCATGAAAAACTAACATCTAAGTATTAAAAGAACAAACTAAGTTTTTCAATCTGTTGAAAAGGATTTTCAATCTGTTAAAATCACTCAACATAATAAGTGGTTATACATAGTCGTATTTTCAATTGATTGATTCGCGGAATCAACAAGTTAAAATAACTCAATGAATTTTTCAATATCAAAGTTTCGCATTTTCAATCTGTTGAAATGATTTTTAATCTGTTGAAACAGAAAGACTATTTTTTAGTCTAAGAGTTTTTCAGAAAATCAATCTGTTGAAATAATTTTTAATCAGTTAAAACAGAGAGGCTATTTTATTAACTAAGTGTTTGCAGGATTTCAATCTGTTGAAATAATTTTCAATCGATTGAAACAGAGAGCTATCATTTTTCATAAAGTTGTTTCAATCCATTAAAAACTCGAATCAATCGATTGAATGGAGCTTTAAATGAAATCAATCGATTGAATCGATGTTTTAATCGATTGAAATATATTCTGATCGATCATAGTTTTATTCTGATCGATCATAACTCGGTCTGATCGATCATACTTCAGTTCTAATCGATCAGAGTCTCTTCAAAACTGTTATACTTTCAAACTAATCGATCTTTTGACTCTCTGAAACAGTTTTTGACAGATGAAACATTCTGATTCTATGTTTTACTCTATATATACAGAATTGATCTATCTTTTGAAAAAGAACACAATACACTACTTGAGAAAACTTGTGAAATCAATCTGTGAAACTTTCATATACGTGACTTTCTCTGCATTCAAGAATCTTTCCATATCATAAGGTGCTGTGATCATAATTGTGGTCAATCAAAGAGAGAAAGTGTTGTTAGAATTTGTTCTGGACAATTAGAACTTCAAGTCCAGGTTATTTCTTTTCATACTCTTTTGTAAAAGTGTGATTGTGCAGGTTGGATTGTGATCTGCGCTTGGTACAGTAACTGGATTTGGTTACTGGGTGGTTTTCAAGATTCTATCTTGTGGCTTTGCAAGATAGTTCTTGGGGTAGATTAGTGAGTATCTACTGGTTGTAATTTTCACTTGGTATTAGTGGAACTTGACTGGTTTGTCAAGAACTGGATGTAGCTCTGGATTAGAGTGAACCAGTATAAATTTGTGTGTTAAAATTCTTCTTTCATCTCTTTTATTTTCTGTCTATAAACTTGTTGTGTTTAAACCAAATTACCTTTGCAAAGATTGAATAAAGATAACGCATTCTTCCAAAAGAAAGTAAGTTTTGCGAAAAAGTTTTAAAGTTCAATTCACCCCCTCTTGAACTCAACCATTAATTCTTTCAATTGGTACCGAAGCTGGTTCTTGTAAGTTACTCAAGAAATCGGTCCAATGGTCGAGGGAAAGATGACTTTTTCGAAGGAGCCTCCATAAACAGGCCTCCACTTTTTTCGGTGTGAATTATTCTTTCCGGAAGGTTAGAATGAAAATCTTTATTGAATCTCTTGATAGAGGCATTTGGGATACAATTGTTAATGGTCCTTACAAACCAACTCATACAAGTAGATGGTAAAGTAGTTGAAAAAGATTGGACTGAACTAACCGATGTAGAAAATAGGAGAGTCCAATATGATTATACTGCAAAAAATATTATTACCTCTCGCTTTAGATCTTGATGAGTTTTTCAGGGTGTCTCGATCGCCTCGCCAAAGAGATGTGGGAAATTTTAGAGGTCACACATGAAGGAACATCTAATGTGAAAAGGGCAAGAAAGCATGAGTTAATCAGGGACTATGAGTTGTTTAAAATGCAAGCAAGGAGAAACAATTGCAGATGTGCGAGAAAAGGTTCACGCACATAGTCAATCATCTAATTGGGTTAGGAAAGACTTTTGACAAAGAAGAGTTGAACATCAAAATCTTAAAGTGTTTGGACAGAACGTGGCAACCAAAGGTGACAGCTATATCGAATCAAGAGACTTGACTCGAAATGACTACCGCTTCACTTTTTGGTAAGTTAAGGGAACATGAGTTGGAAATCAATCGATTCAAAGAACAAGAGAATGCAGAAAAGAAAAGCGTAAATATTGTTCTCAAGACGATTGAAGAAAACAATGGATCTGAAGAAGATGAATCAGAGAACTCGACTTTGTTGGTTAAGAAATTTGGGAAATTTCTTAGAAGAAAGAAACGAACCGGCCAAGTAAAAAGGTACAATGATAAAAAGACTCGAATCTGTTCAAAATACTATTACTTGTTATTCTTGTGGTAAACAGGGTCACATAAAGAGTGATTGTCCGGAAAAGACCAAGAATCAGAACAAGAAAGAATCAAGATACAAAGGGAAAAAGGCCTATATAGTCCGGCAAGACAATGATTCATCTTCCAGACTCCGAATCCGAAAGTGAAGAGGTGAACCTGTGTTTTATGGCCGGTCGTGAATCCTCTTCATCACAGGTAAGTTCAACTCCTACAGAGAATGAAATGAATTACAACACATTACTAAATGCTTTCAATGAAATGCATAGTGAAGCCAGAAATTTATCTCATACAAATAATCGGTTGAAAGGTTTAAATAATCGGTTAGAAAATAGAGTTAAAGTTCGGAAAAAGAACTATTAGAAAGAAAAACAGATTTAGAACATCTAGATATTATCTATTCATCTCGCGGATAGTGTTGCTTGTTAATAAGAATTGTGAAAAATGTATTGTTTTACAAAATAAGGTTGATTACTTGACTAAAACCTTGACAAAATTTACTCAAGGTAAAGAGAATTTAGATGCACTTCTTGGGTCTCAAAACTGTGTGTTTGAACATTCCGGTATCGGGTACAAACCTAAGAATGGGGTAAAAACTAAAAAATATTTGAACTTCTTTTCATACGGAAAAACAACAAGCATCCCCTTTCTCATCTTGTCATTACTGCATGAAGAAAGGACATACTATAAAATTTTGTCATGCTAGAAAATATTTTGTGCCGCAAGGTAGGAAGAGATGGGTTCCAAAACATGTTAAACAGAAAATTTGACTTCTAAGGACCCAAAATACGTAAGGGTACCAAATACTTGATGTTTGATCTTTCAGGAACAGCAACAAGAGTCCCTTTGGTACCTAGACAGCGGATGCTCAAGGCACATGACAGGTGACATTTCAAAATTCCGAGAGCTGAAATTGAAGAATGGAGGTCATGTGACTTATGGAGACAACAACAAAGGAAGAATTCTAGGTTCTGGAGATATTGGTGATGGTGAATCAGTAATCATTCACAATGTTCTTCTTGTTGAAGGTCTCAAGCACAATCTGATAAGCATAAGTCGGTTATGTGATCTTGGTCACAAAGTCATTTTCAAACCGGAAAAGTGCCTTATCTCGTGAGCCGAATCTAACTCGGTAATGTTGGTAGGTAAGAGGTTAAACAACATATACATGTTAGATATCAAGCAATCTATATCATCTCAAAGTTGTCTTCTTACTAAAGAAGAAGAATCTTGGTTGTGGCATAAAAGGCTTGCTCATATACACCTTAACCATCTTGACAAACCGATTTCAAAAGAATTAGTTTCTGGGTCGCTCTAAGCTTCAAATCTTGAAAGACAAAATTTGTGAAGCTTGTTTGAAAGGCAAACAAACTAGAAAATCTTTTTCAAACAAAAACATTGTTTCAACTTCTAAACCTTTGGAACTCGCTTCACATGGATTTGGTTGGTCCTTCAAGGAACAAAAGCCTAGGTGGTAATCTTTATATCATGGTAATTGTTGATGATTTCTCCAGATTTACCTGGACCATTTTTCTTAAAACCAAATCTGATTCTTACAAATCTTTCAAAAAGCTTGCCAAAGTGTTACATAATGAAAAAGGGTATTTCATTACATCTATTCAAAGTGACAATGGTGGAGAATTTGTAAACGAAAAGTTTGAATCATTTTGTGAAAAGTTTGGCATAAAACACAATTTTTCTCGCTCCAAGAACTCCTCAACGTAATGGTGTTATGGAAAGAAAGAACAGATCCATTGTGGAACTTGCTAGAATAATGCTCGTGTGAAAATTCTTTACCAAAATACTTTTGGGCAGATGCGATCAATACTGCTTGTCATGTTTTGAATAGAGTCTTGATTAGACCCATGCTCAAGAAAACCCCATATGAACTCGTACAAAGGAAGAAAACCCAACATAAACTATTTCGGGGTTTTTGGATGTACATGTTTTGTTTTAAACAATGGGAAAGAAAATATTGGCAAGTTTGATGAAAAATCCGATAAAGGAATTTTTCTTGGTTACTCAACTCACGGCCATGCATATAGAGTTTACAATTTAAGATTGAGATCAGTTGAAGAATCAAGTACATGTTGTGTTTAATGAGTCTCCTCGAGTGGTGCGGAATAGAACAACGAGTACTGCAGATGAAGAAGATTTAACTGATAATTCTTATCAGTTGAAACATGCCAAGAACACGGATCGACGTATCGTTGAAGAAGATGATCCATCGATGGACCCTGCAAAAGTTGATTCACCAAAAATTACCGAAGAACAGGAAGAAGATGTTCGGAAGTGCTTCCTAAAGAGTGGATTGTCCCAAGAGATCTCTCTCTAGACAATGTCATCGGGCAAATCAATAAGGGAGTATCTACTAGACATTCTCTTAACCAATTCCGTAATCATATGGCATTCATTTCACAAATAGAGCCTAAGACAGCTTAAAGAAGCATTAAATGATGAATACTCGGGTTAGTGCCATGCATGATGAGCTTAATCAATTTGAAAGAAATAAAGTGTGGGAATTAGTTCCTAAAATCAAAGATATCAATGTAATTGGTACTAAGTGGGTATTCAAAAACAAGCTAGATGAACATGGCATTATCACTAGAAATAAGCTAGGTTGGTAGCCAAAGGGTATAACCAACAGGAGGGTATTGATTTTGATGAAACCTTTGCACCTGTAGCTAGACTTGAAGTCGTCGATTATTATTAGCTTATGCCTCGTATAAGTGGTTTCGGATTACTACAAATGGATGTAAAGAGTGCCTTTCTTAATGGACTCATCAATGAAGAAGTATATGTTTCTCAACCCCCTGGGTTTGAAGATCACAAGCATCCCGACCATGTCTACAAATTGAAAAAGGCCCTTTATGGTTTAAAGCAAGCACCTAGACAATGGTATGAGAGGTTAAGTAACTTCCTAATTGATCAAGGGTACAAGCGAGTTGAGGTCGATAAAACTCTTTTCATTAAGAAATCTGGAACCGACATTATTCCGGTGCGGTGTATGTGGATGATATCATTTTCGGCTCCACTAATAATGCCATGTGTAATAAGTTTGTAAAAGAAATGCAAAGTGAATTTGAAATGTCTATGATGGGAGAATTGAATTTCTTCCTTGGTCTCCAGGTTAAACAATTAAGAAATGGCATTTTTCTTAGCCAATCTAAATACCGCAATGAATTGTTAAAGAAATTTGATATGCACAATTGCAAGGAATCCTCTACACCCATGTCTACTAACTGCTGTCTAGACTTAGATGAAAAAGGAAAACCTCGTTGATCAAACTAAATATAGAGGTTTGATTGGTTCACTACTATATCTAACTGCTAGTAGACTCGACATTATGTTTAGTGTATGCCTTTGTGCAAGATTTCGTGCAAATCCAAAGGAATCACATCTTATCGCTGCCAAAAGGATTCTCAAGTACCTTAAGGGAACAAGTTAATGTTGGACTATGGTATCCTCAAGGTGCATCCCTTAAACTTGTTGGATTTTCTCGATTCTGACTTTGCAGGATGTAGATTGGACGAAAAAGTACCTCCGGTACTTGTCATTTATTGGGGAGCAGCTCTTATATCATGGCACAAAGAAAAAGCAAGCGTGTGTCGCTCTCATTAACCGCAGAAGCTGAATACATTGCAGTACTGGAGCCGTTGTGCTCAAAACATTTACCTCAAGCAACAACTAATAGATTATGGAGTGACTCTAAACAAGGTACCTCTAGTTTGTGACAATACTAGTGCAATAAACTTAACTAAGAATCCTATTCAACACTCTAGAACTAAGCATATTGAAATTAGACATCACTTTATTAGAGAACACGTATCTAGGGGTGACTGTGAGATTTTATTCGTTGAATCTGAAAAACAGTTAGCTGATTTATTCACTAAACCACTTCCTAGAGACAGACTTAATATGCTTAGGACTGAATTAGGAATTCTAGATATATCTAGTATTGCATAACTGATTCTTTACAGTGATTGTATGTTTTTTAACAGGTTGATAACAAGTTCAATCGATTAATAATTGCATGAATAACTGGATATTATTTGTTTCAATCGATTGAAATTGCGAAATAATCTGTTGATTTCCTGATCCTTACTCTCTGGTATTGATATGATATTAGTTCAATCGATTAGATAAACTTTCAATCGGTTTATTTCATTAACCTTGCAGCTCTGCATACTTTCTTCTATAAATCAATCGATTAAATCTTCGATTCAATCGATTGAATTCACTTATAATACTCTGAATGATTTTCTTTCACAAAACAATCGATTTAATTCTCGATTCAATCGGTTTATTTCACTTATAAGTATCTGCAATTACAAAATAAATTGGTGTCACGAAAAATCAACTGATTAATTAGGGATAAGTGTATTAGGATTGCATCCAAACATCTACTACAGAGTAGGTTGAATACATTTACAATGAGATAAAATTTCAACTACTTTCTTTAATACCGATTGACCCTGATTGGATATCTACTGAGAGGGTAATTAAATGGTTCAGTAGCAATTTCTTCTCTCTCCTCCTTTATCATCACTGCGCAGAAACAATAAAACAGTAAAGACAAAAATTTTTGAAGCTGAAAGGTTTGTGTATTCTTATTCCCGTAGTATTATTTCCTTCTTTGAACCTTCTCTTTTCTCGGTTCTTCTCGTTCCGCTCATCCCAAAAATCAAGTATGCTCAAGCGCACAAAGTCCGGTAGGAAGAAGTCCAAGCAGAGGCGAGTCTTCTATCGCAAGGCAAGAACGAATGTTGAAGGAAGGATTGAAACTTGGTTCAATGGGGACCAAGAGAAAATGGATTTGTTTATCCATGAATTGAGCAGGAAGCAAGTCAACATTCCGAAGATGTTAAAGTTTTCCTGGTTTGATGCCGAAGGATTCAAAGGCATTCGAAAGCTACTACAACACCAAAAGCTTCGAAGTTTCGGAGTTAAATGGTAGGATTTATCCCGATTTGATTAAGGTTTTCTTCACAAAATTATCCTTTGAAGGTTCCACTTTGAAAACCCAAGTTAAAGGTGTAGACATTGAAATTACACCCAACATCCGGAAGGAGGTTGCTCGGAATAAAGGATGTTGGTGTAAAAGTCACCAAAGGATTCACTTCAGATGTGGAGGAATTTAATAAGGTCCAAGACTTTCTGGTCATGCATGAAGAATACTCGTGATTCTATCAGCTTCTTTCAATACCGGGAAGTCGAAGCTGGAAGAAAGGATTCTCGCCTTCATTGTGTCCTGGTAGCTCACACCTGTGGGGAGCAATCATGCGGTGCTAAATGAAGGAGATTTAGTACTCGATGTACTCGCATTCACCACAGGATACGGTGAACTCGGGTCTTTGTCATCAAGGACCACATGATCAAAGCCAAGAGACTTAGTGATTTCGAGTATCCTTATGCTATTCCGATTTCTAAGCTTTTAACACATTTTGGTGTCAATGTAGAAGGAGAACTTGTTGAAACCGTCGGACCAACGAATGAAATAAATAATTCTATGCTTCACAAAATGGGATTCATTAAAATTGATGGTGAATGGATCTCGAAAGAAGATGCTGGGAGAAGTGAAGAAAGTGAAGAAGAAGAGCAAGAGGAAGGAATCAACACCGATATTCCTGGAACTTCGCGAAGACGTCCATCCGATCCAATGGAAGAGGTGTCCCCACTGGAAATGATTCCATACAATCCACCGCCTCGACCGTGGCACGCCTCTGTCTCGGCTTGAAAGAACAATGTTACATCAAATGAGCGAACCGCAATCGGACCAAAGGAGGCATATGGAGATGACTCGCTGCTCCGAGGGCTCGACAACATTATTTGGATGAAAATTTCATTGCAAGGTTCCAAGCATATTGATAATCAACTAGAAGACATTTACAACAGGATTGTGGAACCGCAATTCAATCAAGGCCCCGGAGACGAATGAAGACTTTCTATGTTTCGTTATTCCGTTTTCTTTTCTTAGTTTTATATTCGGGTACCCACGTGGCCCCATTGGACTCGTAACTAAAACAATCTATTTGATGCAGTCAAATAGGGGAGAAGTATTTTGCTTAAAACTCGTCACTACACACACACCACAAAATATATGTCTCCGGTCCGTTATTTTTTATGCAGTGCAGTGGTTATTTGTCTCCATCAAATAGGGGGAGATTGAAGCACTTGGTGGATTTGATGAAGACATAGATATAGCTTAGGTTGTGGGTGTGTAGATGATTAGGTTTTTAGTTTAAGCACTTAATCTCTTGATAGTCCATTATATTTTGTGATAAGCGCCTTATAATGTTGCATCCCATTGAAAATCATTTTTCTGCATGAAAAACTAACATCTAAGTATTAAAAGAACAAACTAAGTTTTTCAATCTGTTGAAAAGGATTTTCAATCTGTTAAAATCACTCAACATAATAAGTGGTTATACATAGTCGTATTTTCAATTGATTGATTCGCGGAATCAACAAGTTAAAATAACTCAATGAATTTTTCAATATCAAAGTTTCGCATTTTCAATCTGTTGAAATGATTTTTAATCTGTTGAAACAGAAAGACTATTTTTTTAGTCTAAGAGTTTTTCAGAAAATCAATCTGTTGAAATAATTTTTAATCAGTTAAAACAGAGAGGCTATTTTATTAACTAAGTGTTTGCAGGATTTCAATCTGTTGAAATAATTTTCAATCGATTGAAACAGAGAGCTGTCATTTTTCATAAAGCTGTTTCAATCCATTAAAAACTCGAATCAATCGATTGAATGGAGCTTTAAATGAAATCAATCGATTGAATCGATGTTTTAATCGATTGAAATGTATTCTGATCGATCATAGTTTTATTCTGATCGATCATAACTCTGGTCTGATCGATCATACTTCGGTTCTAATCGATCGTAGTCTCTTCAAAACTCGTTATACTTTCAAACTAATCGATCTTTTGACTCTCCAAACAGTTTTTGACAGATGAAACATTCTGATTCTATGTTTTACTCTATATATACGTAATTGATCTATCTTTTGAAAAAGAACACAATACACTACTTGAGAAAACTTGTGAAATCAATCGTGAAACTTTCATATACGTGACTTTCTCTCGCATTCAAGAATCTTTCCATATCATAAGGTGTTGTGATCAGAATTGTGGTCAATCAAAGAGAGAAAGTGCTGTTAGAATTTGTTCTGGACAATTAGAACTTCAAGTCCAGGTTCTTTCTTTTCATACTCTTTTGTAAAAGTGTGATTGTGCAGGTTGGATTGTGATCTGCGCTTGGTATAGTAACTGGATTTGGTTACTGGGTGGTTTTCAAGATTCTATCTTGTGGCTTTGCAAGATAGTTCTTGGGGTAGATTGGTGAGTATCTACTGGTTGTAATTTTCACTTGGTATTAGTGGAACTTGACTGGTTTGTCAAGAACTGGATGTAGCTCTGGATTAGAGTGAACCAGTATAAATTTGTGTGTTAAAATTCTTCTTTCATCTCTTTTATTTTCTGTCTATAAACTTGTTGTGTTTAAACCAAATTACCTTTGCAAAGATTGAATAAAGATAACGCATTCTTCCAAAAGAAAGTAAGTTTTGCGAAAAAGTTTTAAAGTTCAATTCACCCCCCCCCCCCTCTTGAACTCAACCATTAATTCTTTCACTTATTTCCCTATCATGAAACTTTTCACAAATATATTTACATTTATAAATTCAATGTAATCTTATCATCATCTCCTTTTCTGCAAGTTGACCCAAATTATCAAAATTTAGATGACTATGTCTTAGATGTCATAACCAGTTGATATTAGAAATTACAATTATAAAACACATATGATTCGATCAAATGCCTTTTTTTTAGAATTTGATTGATACTCAATAGGTTGTGCTTTATGACTGTAGCATAGAACACATATAAAATTATTGCAGACTTCTCATTTCTTCTTCTAATCAAAATCTTTCCTTTTCTTTCACAATCTACTATAGAATTATCTATAAATTTCACATTCGTTTTAATCTTTTCATCCAATTCGACAAACCAACTCTTCTAAAATGATATATGATTGGAACAACTAAATCTAAATACCAAGATTCTTCAAATGTTTTCTTTGGTTTTATCTTGGTCACCATCAATAAAACTTCATCCTTAGAGTATTCCTTATGTATTACATTTGCTTCTTCGTCATTATTACCTGAACATTTGCTCTAACAATCAGTTACATAATAGTCATATTTGTTGTAATTATAATATTGTATATTGCTTTTGTTACTACTAGAATTAGATCGACCACCTCTCAATTATGAATTTTTGTCTCTGTCACCTCTCGAATATGAGAAACTCTTATGTTGTCCTTCTGAACCTCAACCTTCATTATTTGTCTTTGAAACCTTTTTCACTACCTCTCTTGTTAAATTTTTCTTAATTACCATCGTTATTCTGATTTTGCTTAGCCAATAAGGCATGTTCTAAATTAAATTTATCATCTACTCTTCATGTGAACATCGTTCAAGAGTTTCTAATGACCTTTGTAATTTTTCCAACTTCAATAAATCCAAATTCTTGGATTCTTTGATCGCAAAAGAACTCATATCAAATCTTGCATCGAGATTCCTTAATATCTTCTCAATCACCGCTTGTTTTTTTTTTTTTACTTTCACCATGCAATTTCATCAAGTTTATGACGGAGTAATATTGTAAAATATTCTTAAATGATTTCTTCGGTCCTGGATCATCAATATTTATCACATAATCATTGAGTCGTACTAGTACTTTTATTGATCTTACTGGTCGATTTCTTCTTGCATTGATTTCTAGAATTGATCGATCTCAATTTCTCCTCTCATCAATTTGTAGAACCAATCAATCTCTTTCATTGATTTCTTCTTCACAAGAAACATCGAAACTTATATTCTTGTTTTTCTTCATTAAATTTTAATTCCAGTTGGTTTTCTCATCAGCTATAACATCTCTGTCAATGATAATCTTCTTCATGATAAGATCATATAACTTATAAGCTCTTGTTGGATGATACCCTACCAAAATTAGTTTCTTACTTTTATCATCGGGTTTTCTTCTCCTTTCATCGGGAATATGTCTCTAAGAAATTGAGTCAAACACCTTCAAATGCTTTACATTTGATTTTTTTCCTGATCAAACTTCTTTTGGTATCTTCTCCTTAACTCTCTTAATTGGATATCGATTCAAAATGTAAAGTGCAGTAGCAACTGCTTCACCCAAAAAGAATGTGGTAGACTTTTGTTTTCAACATACTTCCTACCATGTTAAGAATTGTTTGATTTCCTCTTTCAACAACATCATTATGATGTCGTATATATGGAATACAATTTCATCAGAATATCCTTTTCCTCACATAATGAAGCACATTTACCATTACTATATTCACTACCACCATCTGATACCAAGATTTTAATCACTTTGTCACTTTGTTTCTTGACCAACTTTTTGAACTCGACAAAGCAATTAAAAACTTCTATTTTTCTCTCAAACAAATATAACCATATTTTCTTACTGAAATCATCAATGAACGTAACAAAATATTTGTTTCCACTAAGTGAGAATACATTGAAAGTCCACACAGATCGGTGTAGATGACTTCTAACACTATTTTACTCCTGGTTTTGATACATACCTTGAAAGTATTTATTACTTATTTCCCTATCATGAAACTTTCACAAATATATTTACACTTACAAATTTGATGTAATCTTATCACAATCTCCTTTTCTGCAAGTTGACCCAAATTATCGAAATTTAGATTATCATATCTAAATGTCATAACCAATTGACATTGGAAACTACAATTGTAAAACACATATGATTTGATCAAATGCCCTTTTTTGTAGAATTTGATTGATACTCAATAGGTTGTGCTTTATGATGATAGCATAAAATATATTTAAAATTATTGCAGATTTCTCATCTCTTCTTCTAATCAAAATCTTTCCTTTTCCTTCACAATTTACTATAGAATTATCTATAAATTTCACATTCGTTTTAATCTTTTCATCCAACTCGACAAATCAACTCTTCTAAAATGATATATGATTGGAATAACCTGAATCCAAATACCAAGATTTTCCATATGTTTTCTTTTGATTTTATCATGGTCACCATCAATAAAATTTCAACCTCAAAGTATTCCTTTTGCACTACATTTGTTTCTTCGTCATTATCATCTGAATATTTGCTCCAATAATAAGCTATATAATGGTCATATTTGTTGTAATTATAACATTATATATTATTTTTATTACTCCTAAAATCAGATCGATCACCTCTCAATTGGAAATTTTTGTCTCTGTCACCTCTCAAATTTGAGAAACTCTTATGTTGTCCTTTTGAAACTCAACATCCATTATTCATGTTTTTGAAACATCTTTGATGACCTTTCTTATTAAATTTTTCTTAATTACCATCATTATTTTTCTTAGTCAATAAACTGTATTTTAAATTTAATTTATCATTTACTCTTCATGTCAACTTTGTTTAAGAGTCTATAGTGACCTTTATAAATTTTCCAACTTCAATAAATTTAAATTCTTGAATTATTCAATCGCGACAAAAATCATATTAAATTTTGCATCAAAATACATTTTCAATTATTTTTTTTTTTTACTTTTACCATGCAATTTCATCAAGAACAATATTATAAAATATTCTTAAATGATTTCTTCAATTTTCATCTATAATTAATCATACTGACGTAACATTTTTTAAAATAAAATGTAAATTACTCATAATAGTGTATCAATGGTTTACCTAGAATATTAATAATGGTCTAACGTCTACTACCCTGTATGCATAAACAGTAATGAATGCATGTGAACCTTCTAGTGGAGAAGTAAACAGAATATCAATTATTTTAAATTTGGACACGTCACTCAATCGTGATATGATTAAGAATTAAAGATTTAATCAGTTGAATTAAATTTAATAAAATAATATTTTTATAATATAATAAATATATAATTTATTTATTAATAATAACATTTTAAAATAATAATAATAATAAATATTATTTTCATGATCATATTA
This sequence comes from Sphenostylis stenocarpa, assembly GCA_963425845.1. Taxonomy (NCBI): domain Eukaryota; kingdom Viridiplantae; phylum Streptophyta; class Magnoliopsida; order Fabales; family Fabaceae; genus Sphenostylis; species Sphenostylis stenocarpa. The sequence goes on along the minus strand of OY731400.1, from coordinate 13,050,140 downwards.
ATTATAATAAAAATTATAAATATAAATATATTAAAAAATAAATAATAAATAATAATTAAAATAAACTAAAAGTATAATAAAATAACTATTATTTAGATTTAAAAAGTTAAAATATATTATATGTTTTATAAAAAAATTAATTAAAAAAATTTGATATTTAAATTTTTTATTGATTTAACTCAAAATTTAATCAATTTTATCATAATTTAATTAAAATTTAATTATTTAAAAATTCACCTATTAGACTGGTTGAATATCTTGTATTTGAACGATTCTAAGCAAACAAGAGGGGCAAGGGCAGGCATTGAAATTAGAGGTGTAAATTCCCCTACCATAAATAGCCACTTACATTAATTTAAGTTCATTTTAATTTAATAAACTTAAATGGATTTACGTCAAGTCAACAAATAACACCAGTCCATCTTTTAAATAATAAATTAAAAAAAAATTTATACATCAAATTGTTATATTTTAAATTTAAAATTAAGTTATTTAATATAATATAAATTTTAAAAATACATTTTATATTTTATTTTTTGAATTATTTTATTATATATATATATATATATATAAATTATATAAATTATATATTTTTTAATTGGATTAAAAATATCCGTTGATCTAATACAAGATTAAACTAAATAAAATAAAATATGAGTTGTTTTAAAACATAAAAGAGACTACGTATAACTACACTAAACCAAACAAATTAACATGTTTAGGTAATTACTCACAAATTGAATTATATTACATATGCGTATGGGATGATTATTAATTAGTGCCCACAAAATTGACCTTTAGTATAATAAGCCTTATCTTAAACGAAAATAATGGTAATAATTAAGCATCATTCCAAAGTTATACATACAGGTTGTGTTAACCAACCTAGCAAATATAGAATATTGGAACTATAATATACAATTAACAAATTAGCTTGCTTAGATAATCTCATTTCAATGCGAAATAATCTTTATAAAGTTTTAATTTTTTATTTCTCAAATTAGTCACAAAGAACACGAAGACAAGGAATAGATCAGTACACTTAACCATTAATACAAGAAACAAACTACTCCATTAACTTACTATATTGGACGTGGTGTCCATGTCAATGGCCCAACTTATAGAAATATGTATATGAATTTGATAGTTAGTATAGCTAGTTATAATGAAGACATAATAAATTGGAAAGTTAGATGCATTATGAAATTAATTCCCTATAGCGTCCACGTCTTCCGTTACGTATATTCGTGTGCTTGTTACTAATGAAACTCATCTGCAAGACTACATGATGATGATGATAATAAACCCCTTTAGTCTTATTAACAGTTTGGTAGAATCCACGTTTTATGGAACAAAAGTCAATTTATTAATATAAATATTCTTCGTCTACTTATTTTTATCCTTAAAAACCATACATTTTTAATTAAGAATAAGATTTTCTTTTTAAGTTTATTGTTTTTTTTTTAAAGGTTAGACATGTCTATGATTAGTAGCTTGTAGATGAGAAGATGTTTGAGTGTCATATCGCAATTTGTAGGAGTTTGTATTTGGATTTATGCGTCTTCCCCTATGTTCATCGGTTCTACGACACATTGATCTAAGAATTTGTTTGGATTTATGGTTATGCTTTTTTATGTTTTTATTCTTTAGTTTTCATGAAATGAAATTTTAGATATAGGTTGAGACATTATCTCTTATGTCTAATATTATTAGAATTTTGAGGTGAAATTTTATTTTAAATAAAATAACAAAATTAAATAACATATTAAAAAAACTCACAAATTTAATACTCAAGAAACACAATACTAAAAAAATACATAGGAAAAATTATTAATCATTCAAGCATCTAACTTGTAATTTTTTTTATAAGTAATTAATATATTTCTTAAGATTAAATTATTAATTTTGACACTATAATCATATTGACAAATCTTTTACCAATCCATTATTAAGCATCATCCGTACCGAACACCCATATACAAAAGAATTACAAAAGTAGATAAAAATATTAGCAATCCCTCGTTACAAAATTATGAGTTCATTCTTCCCTCAAATAATTTATGAGCTCACAGTAGGAACTCGATATTATAAGCCAATCTAAACGTGTCTCTTTTTTTTCTATACTTCTTGTGTTTATAAATATTTTTTTTTAAATTATAAATTCTTTCTAAATTAATAATATTTACTAAAAATTATGATAATTTTCATAAATTGAAATTTTATTATTGAATGAGGAATTTTGCCTTAAAAAAACTTAAAGAAAATAGGATTTCGTGGGTTAATGATTTGTTATGAGAATCTATTTAAGGGTAAGGGTTGGGCTATTGGGCCTGTACATTTTTTTCTTTCTGTTCTACGAATTTTACCTTTTTGTTTCCTTTCTTTTGTTTCTTTGTTATATTTCTTAATTTTTATGTGATTATTTTTATGCTATACTTTTTTTTTTCATTCTCTAAAAATATTGAAAAAAGTTTATCATTTTTTAAAATTCGGATTTCTTAATTTATTATAAACTCTTTTTATATCTTTTTGTGTTGTTTCTTAATTTTTCCTTTTGCTGAGTTTCTGGAAATACGATTTTTATTATAATATTTCGAACAAAATGAATAATCCAACATATATATATATATATATATATATATATATATATATATATATATAAAAAGAAATTGTTATATATTTGGAAACATCATATGATTCTGATCAATTTTCACCTACCATAGTCAAACTTTTTAATGTAAAAGATAAATAAAATTCGACATATTTTACATTATTACTTTTTCATTGAAGTAAGCATTAATGTAGTTAAAGAATCCAAAATATATTTTACTATTGAACTTGCCTTGAGAATGTATTAGAAATAAAAACAATATATTTAGCAAATTTTGTTAATAAAAATAATTCGTTTTAAATTTTTTTAATCCGTATAAAAATATCAATTAATAGTTAAAGTTTTGAAAACAGATCAATTTAAATTTTAATTAAAAATAAATTTAATTAAAACTAATGAGTAATTTTTTTTATAAAAAATTTATTAGGTTTGAAAAAGATACACAACTCATTAATATTTTTATATAAATCATATATTAAGTTATTAATTTACTATAAATAATATATAAAAAATATGTTTTAATATTTTTTATTTCTAAGCTTTTCAATTTCTTGTTTTTAATTAATCTAAATAGTGACAAATTTTGGGTCTATAAAGTTTAGAAGGCAATCAAAATTCAACGTTACGTAAGTATGCATTAATAATTAAGAAGTATCAGGTAGGAGTCTCAACCGCTCAATAGACTTTAAGGTGAAATTTCAATGCTGATAATCGAGATCATGTTACAAAGTTTACACGTTTTAATCGTTTAGCTTGTGTAATTTCTTCAAAGTGAAGTTTAAAAATACATATTCCAGATTGTGCTTGAATATATTATTACAAAGACGCGTAGTGGGTTCGTATAAGGAATAGCTTTTACTTTGTTTGGCGTTTTAGTTTTTTCCTTATGAACCACCGTTTGGTTAAAGTACGTGGAGGAATCACTTTAGTGATGGAGAATGTATATAAAATATATGTTTTTAAGAGTTTGTAGTTAAAATAAAAAACAAATATAAAATTATTTGAAATTATTATTATTCACTAAAGTTCTCATTGTTTAACAAATCTTTCCATAGTAAAAACAACAAAATCTAATAATATAAATAAGAGAATACTCAAATTTAATATCTTAATATTTTGTATTTACTATTTTTTTTATATGATTGAACTTATCAAACAACATTCTATCCTAAGGATGTTAACAATGCTATTTTAGTAATTAAACAGCTTTACTCCCATACCATCAAGCTTAATGCAACCTCCAACAAAAATAGTGTTGATATTTAACAAACAAATGGATCTTGCTTGAATTCTTTGAACCTACGTGGGTCCATATGAAATATATAGTGGGTTGTTGTTTGAAAAAAAAAAATGGCTATTCAACGATGTGCTTTTCCTTTCAGGTGTCAAGAGTGGACTTAAAATGAAACTCGTGGGACAATGATCTTCATTTGGTACTTGTATATATATCAAGTGTTGAGTCCACACATTTGTTATACACCAAACACTTGAATCAAACATCTCCTTTGGCAATTTGATTTTGTTTAGGCATGTGGAAGTTGAAGATAGCAGAAGGAGGAGAAGGGTTAATTTCAGTGAACAATTTCATTGGGCGTCAACATTGGGAGTTTGATCCCAATGCCGGAACTCCACAAGAACGTGCGGAAATTGAAAGGGTGCGAGACGAATTCAGAAAAAACCGCTTTCGCAATAAGCAAAGTGCTGACCTTCTCCTTAGAATGCAGGTTTCGTTATTTATACAAATTTTTAAAACTATCTTATTGACACGAATTATTTTTTCAGTTCATTTTCACAATTTTTTATTGATAAATCTCTTCTTATTTTTTTAAGATTTTATTTAAAAAGACTGAACTCAGTATCACTTCAATCAATAACTTACTGATATAAAGAAGGATTTAGAAATATTTTTATTAACAAAGTTATTATTTATTCTTTCTTCATTTTATACACTTGTAATTGAATTCATAAACCCATTTTTTCTTTTCAAATTTTATCCACACATAGTTATATCACGTATTCCCTTCCTCCTCTTCTTAAAACACAATTTGTTTACTTCATATCTTGATGTCAACTTTATTTTATATATATATATAGACTTTGTGTATCTATGTTTTTGTTATATATTTTATTTTAATTTATTAAAATTTAATATATATATATATATATATATATATATATTTTTTTTTTTTTAAATGTAATTTTTTTTATATTATAAATTATTGGACACAAGTAAACATGAAACAGTTTTCTTTTTAGAAAATATACGATTAAGAAAAAGAAAAAATAGCATAAATATAAATTATATTTTTTTCATTGACAATAAAAATAAAATAAAATACTATTAAATTTTATACATAGACACATATATTTCTCCCCCTCACTTTCTTAAAACAGGAATTGTACACATTTATATATGTTAAAAATATACTTGTCATAAAATAAACTTATATAACAGTTCTCCGACTCAACGAGTTTGTTTGACTTTTCTAAAGTCTAGTCTAAAATTTTAAATTCATGTGGTGATTGAGTATTGACTCTTTGTTTTAAAGTTTGTGACAAACAATACTTTGACTTTGAAATGTGTCAGCTGAGAAAGGATAACACTTGTGGACCCATTCCAGCAAGAGTGAACGTGAGAGACAAAGAAAATGTTACGGAAGAAGCATTGATGACTACTATGAGAAGGGGTATCACTTTCTATTCCTCTATTCAGGCCCATGATGGCCACTGGCCTGCTGAATCTGCTGGTCCTTTGTTTTTCGTTCAACCTTTGGTAAGTAGTTTAAACCATCAATACACAAAACATATATTATTAATAATCAGACATAACTCTAATTTAACTTATTAGATGAGGTTTAAATTTTATTTATTTATTATAATTTAATCTTATCTTCAATAATTTTTTAACATAGTTGTTTATATTAAAGAATTATCATTTTAAGGATGTGAAATTAAATATTGATGGGTGTCCCAATATCAAGGATAACAACATTTTGTACTAATAGTTTTTGCTCTTGTTCTATATTTTATCATTACTACGTATATTTTCAGGTTATGGCACTCTATATTACAGGGTCCCTGAATGATGTTTTAGGACCAGAACACCAGAAGGAAATTATTCGTTATTTGTATAATCACCAGGTATATTTATCGTGTTTCTAAGTTGTGCATACAAGAATGAAAATAACACGAACACAAGCTCCAACAATAAGATAGACTGGAATTAAAACTAAACCAATTAAAAGTTCAGGTTTATGCATGTAATTTGGTCACAAACTGCATTACCTATAACTCTTGTCACATGAAACAGAACAGAGATGGAGGTTGGGGATTCCACATAGAGGGTCACAGCACAATGTTTGGGTCAGCGTTGAGCTACATTGCCTTGAGAATTCTTGGTGAAGGACGTGAAGATGGTGAAGATAGGGCAATGGCTAGAGGCAGAAAATGGATCCTTGACCATGGTGGTTTAGAAGCTATTCCATCATGGGGAAAGTTCTGGGTCACGGTAACTAATATATCATTTGCCATTATTTGAGACCAATTTAACTAATTATCTTCTAGAGGTAAACACAATCATACAAGTGTAGAACATATCAAGCAATAAGTATTAGATGTTCTTAGATGATACTAAACTATATGATTCAGACTAATCATGATATAATAAAGCATTATTTTTTCTTTGTGAATTAAAAACCTTGAATACATATCATATAATAATTTCTTAATAAATATATATGTTGCATTATGCAGGTCCTTGGAGTTTATGAGTGGTCAGGGTGCAATCCACTTCCACCAGAAATATGGCTTTTGCCCAAATACACCCCAATTCATCCAGGTTTACTACTACCTTGCCTCATAATCATATAATTAAATCAAGGGAGGGAAAGGAGAATGAAAAAGACTTTTTTATCTGCAATTATTTGCTTATTGAAATTCTCTTCTTATATTATTATGCAGGGAAAATGCTATGTTACTGTCGCTTAGTTTACATGCCCATGTCATATTTATATGGGAAGAAGTTTGTGGGTTCTATTACCGAGTTAATCATATCACTCAGAGAAGAAATGTATAACCAACCTTATGATCAAATCGATTGGAATGAATCCAGAAATAGGGTTGCCAAGGTTTTGATTCCATACCGAAATATCTCATTTGATTAGATAAATGCAATTTCTTAGATATTTTCAGTGATGTTCTCTGATTACATTTTTGATAATTTATGGTAATCTTTTATTACACGCATTATCAAGGTGTACGGGAAGGAAACTATTTGATGTTGGTATGAAGTAAACTCTAACCAATATGAAATTTCAGGAGGATCTCTATTACCCGCATCCTCTGATTCAAGATATGTTATGGGCATTTCTTCATCATGTAGCAGAGCCTCTTCTGAACTGCTGGCCCTTTTCCATGCTGAGAGAGAAGGCACTAGAAGTTGCAGTGGAACACATACGTTATGAGGACGAGAACAGTAGATTCCTCTGTATTGGTAGTGTAGAGAAGGTAAATATAATATCAACGTTGCTTAAGCCCTTAAATAACATCATTGTTGCTATTTAGAACATTGAAGTTGATTAGTGAATGGAGTTTTCCACATGTCAGGTGCTTTGTTTGATTGCACGTTGGGTCGAAGATCCCAACTCAGACGCATACAAACTTCATTTAGCTAGACTCCCTGATTACTTTTGGCTTGCAGAAGATGGCTTGAAAATTCAAGTTAGTATCATTACCACTTTATGGACCTGTTTGAACATAACTTTTCCATAATCACTTTTAAGGCAGAAAAATAAGAAGGAAAAAAAGAAGTTAAAAGTAACTTACGCAAGTTAAGAATTTTTATAAGAAAGCTTCTACAAGTTGCATTATGCATGAGTTAGTTTTAACTTATGACGATACTCATTTTATTTTATTTTTCTTATTTTGTTCTTCATGAAGTGCTTATGAGAAACTTTTCTAAACAAATTTGATGTCAATAATCAAAATCTAAAAATTGTACAAGTTACTGGTTGTCACAAAAAGAAAGATAGGAAAACGTACTCATGTGAATACACTGAAAAAAAAAAATTGCAGAGTTTTGGGTCTCAACTCTGGGATGCTGCATTAGCCATACAAGCAATCCTTTCATGTGATTTGAGTGAAGAGTATGGACCGACACTTCGAAAAGCACATCACTTCTTGAAGGCTTCCCAGGTTACACTTAATTTGCATAAGGCATAAACGTGAAGAATCCTAAGAATCAAAACTACGATGAGAAAGTTGATGCCATTTCTTTTTTTTATTGAAGGTACGTGAGAATCCATCAGGTGACTTCGAAGCAATGCATCGGCACATATCCAAAGGAGCATGGACATTCTCAATGCAGGATCAGGGTTGGCAAGTCTCTGATTGCACAGCAGAAGGATTAAAGGTTCATAAAATGCAATCCATAAATTTAATGCATGTTTAGTCCAACTTACTAAAAAAATATAATCGATTATTTTTCAAAAGTTCTTTGAATTGTTCCAACCTAACATGCCCTTTAATTATCAACTTTGAGTAGAATTTGACATTTGCCAGCACATTCTCTACAGGCTGCACTTCTATTGTCACAAATGCCTGTTGACCTAGTAGGCGAGAAAATGGAAGATGATAGATTCTATGATGCTGTGAATGTGATCCTATCGCTTCAGGTATGGTTTTCCCTTATTAGAATGCCCCATGCAATTTTTAACTGTTATTTGGATTTTTGTAACTAAATACATTTAACACTACAGAGCAGCAATGGAGGATTCTCTGCTTGGGAGCCTCAAAGAGCCTACCGTTGGATAGAGGTAGGAAAATGAGTTTTCCTAATTCATGAAAGAAATATATTTCACCACATTGCTATAACTGAGAGATATACGCATGTTTACTACTGCAGAAATTCAATCCAACGGAAATGTTTGAAGATACTCTCATTGATACAGAGTAAGATTACACTTATTCTGGCAAATTAAACGTTTTGTTGTTGTTCATGCACTATTTTAGCTAATTCTTTCTACTTACTGTGTTAAATATTGTGAGATAGGTATGTGGAGTGCACATCATCGGCATTGCAGGGCCTGACTTTGTTTAGAAAGTTGTACCCAAAACACAGAAGAAAGGAAATCGATTACTGCATTTCCAAAGCAATCCATCACATTGAAGAAACACAAAAACCTGATGGATCATGGTATCTTTTAATCTTTCTCATATCATCATATGGATTTGCCATTTTTCCATTCGATGTGATTCTTTTTACTCTTTTTAGCATATATTTGGATTCGTGTTCATGACTACATCAAAATCATACAGAAGTTATTGGTGTTGTAGTGTATTCGTTTCACGTTCTTAATGCTTAAACTTTCCAGGTTTGGTTTTTGGGGTATTTGCTACATCTATGCCACCTGGTTTTCTGTAAAGGGGTTAACAGACTGTGGAAAAAACTACCGTAACAGTCTTACCTTGCGTAAAGCTTGCGATTTTTTGCTGTCAAAGCAGCTTCCTAATGGAGGATGGGGTGAAAGTTACTTGTCAAGCCAACACAAGGTATATAGTTGCTTTGAATACACTGAACTCTGAAGAAAGAAGAAAGAAGATAGTAATAATAAATTTCTATCTACACAAAAATATACTAATATATTTGTTTTCCAAACAGGTATATACAAATCTGGAAGGCAACAGAGCAAATATAGTTCAAACTTCATGGGCTTTGATGACCCTTATTGAGGCAGGGCAGGTCAGTAAATAATAAAAATAGGTATCTTACTGCTATTTGTACGAGGGTTCAATTGTCATATAAAGAGATATTACAAAACCGAAAGACATTATAGTATGAACAAACAAAATTTCCTAGCAGATGTAGAATATTATTATGTTAAAAGTGGTTTTTTTGTTGACAAAAAGGTTGAGATAGATCCAACACCAGTAGAACGTGGAATAAGGTTGTTGATCAATTCACAAATGGAAGATGGAGACTTCCCCCAAGAGGTAAAAAAACTCTCATCTAATGTGAAGTCAAATGAAACCAGCACATGGTATTTACATCTATGTTTTTCCTCATCAATATGCATTTCACTTATTCATTTGCAGGACATTACTGGATTATTTATGAGGAATTGTACTCTAAACTATTCTTCATATCGAAACATTTTTCCCTTATGGACTCTGGGAGAATATCGTCGTCGAGTAATTTAATCAGAAATCAAATGCTTAGCTCCTCCACCAAACTCCAACTTATTTTAATGGTTTCAATGTAACCTTTACATCTTCACAGTATGTCGTTTATATCAACAATTCATTTGTTCAGTCTTTTTTTGTTAATTTTTCTCATATTTTTTTCTTACTTTTTCTTCTTCATCAAATAAAATATTTGTTCGGAGGATTATCCTATATACTCCCAGACCTTTTGTTAAGGAATGTAGCAAAATTTGACATATAAGTAATATAATTAATATAATGCTGTGACAAAGACTAATTTAAGTGCATACTCTTGTTGCTGATATATTTATTTATCTATGTTTATATTAAAGGATATAATTATTGTTTTAAAATAAAAAAGGATACAATACAGCTATAGTTAACTTTAATTTTTCATTAATAAATTATTGTAGAATTTATTATTTTAAATAGTAAAAAGAAAAAAAAATTCTATTTTACTTTGTTTCAATTTTTCTATAGTTTTAAAACAGAACTTAAACAATGAAATATGGTAATGTCATTCGACTATCGAAGTTAGACAATTAGTCAATTAAACACGTCACTCTTCATATCAAAAGATCTAATGCCAATTTTTTCCCTAGATTGTGTCTAAATCATTATTTAAATACTTACTCTTTATTTTTATTATTATTTTTTATAAATAATGATTTAAAATAATAACATTTTATTAGATTAAAATTAATAATAAAAACAGAAAATAAATTTTTAACTCTTAAAATATATATATATATATGTATATATTTTCAGTAAGTAGAATTTAATTATTAAATTTAAATAAATAATTCAACTTTATAAATTATAGTATATATATATATATATATATATATATATTTTTCTTTTATCTATATAGTTTTTTATAAATATTTTTTTATCTTTAACTTGATACAAAAAATTTAAAATTTAACCTTATAGTAATTTTTTTATTATGTAAACGATTTTTATTAAAAAAAATGTGATATATATATATATATATATATATATATATATATATATATATATATATATATATATATACACACACGATCTTTATTCAAAATATTTATATTAGTTATTTTAACTTTTTACTAAAACGTGGAGAGTTGAAATACACTTTTATTTTTTATTAAATTCAGATTAAAATTTTACATATTTTAAATTTTTTAATATTTTAGATTAGTAATAATTCAAAGTAGTGTGCGTGAGACGGGGTGAAATATTTGAAAATGACAATAAATTTTTTCCATCCCTATTTAATAGCCGCATGAAATACCAAACTATTATCCGCGTTTGGTAGAGGAAAAAGATTGACAGACAATTTTATTTATTAATATATTAATAATCAGAAAAATATTGATAGAAAATTATATTTTACCAAACAATCAGCTAACAATTTGATTTATTAATAAAATAATATTTTTAATTAATTTTATTTTAATTTATTTATTTTATAAATATAATACTAATAAATGAAATTATCTAAATTTTTAGATGTGATTAACAATATATCATAATTCTTTGACAAAATCCAACTCAAATTAAAATATCTTATTAAACAAGCTTCTCGTAGACTCTTACATAACAAATTTCATAAATTAAAATTAGTTATAATAAATTTATTCATATAAAAATTAATATTATTCTATCTTTAGAAATATGATGTACTTAATATTTTAGTATAAAAAATTCACATGGATAAAAAATACAATAAAATAAAAATATATAATTAAAATATAAACTAATTTTATAAAATAAAATAAAATTAAATATTTATCTATTTTTAATATAATATCATAATTAATTTTAGTGAGAGTTTTTTTTTTGTTGGATCTATCTATTTATATACGTGTCTTTATATTTGATAATTATAATTTATGTCTTGATTATTTAAATATGAATTTTTATTTTGGTTGTAATAATTTTCAATTAGTATTTACTAATTGACTTTTCATGTGAAAGTAAAATAACTGAAATAACGTATATAGATATTAAACAGGTAAGGAGGAACTATTCTTTTGAAAAGAAATTGTCTCTTGAAAGAAATATATGATGTTTACTAATGTTTTTCTATTAATTTGTAATTTAAAAAATATATGTTTAATATGCGTATCAGATGATGTATATTACTTTTCTTCTCTTTTTGTTGTTACACTTTCCAAGGAAAAAAACTTGTTTATTTTTTTTTTCAAAACGAAACTACTAATACAAGTTTAAAATTAAAATTAAATATACGAATGAAGTTTTATAAATTATTTTTAATTATTATGAAAGAATTTTATTATATGTATATATATACTCGATTATAGATCAAAATCAAGGTATGGAGACTCAACCATTCTATTGTATTGTAGCTGACCCGTTATGAAAAAGTATCATTATTTATTTTAAACACATGGTAATTTCATTAACTTAATAATTAGATACGTTATATTTACATAATGTATATTTACATAATGCATATTTACAAATAATAATAATTTAAAAAATCTATCTTTTATTTTTGTTGTAATTGATATATGAATAATATATTTAAAAAGAAAACTATTTAAATACATTTTTGTAAATTTATTTATTTATGAATACTATACAAAGTTTAATAATAAAAAATAAATTTATTTAATATAATATAGTTTTTTTCTTGTTTTATTAATATTTGTTTCTATCATTTAATGTTTTTATTTTCTCTTTCTTTTTTGTTATTCTCTTCTATCCTATTTTTCTAATTAAAAATATTATATTGCAATTTAATAAAATATATTATTTATTATTTTTAAATAATAAAATATATAAATTATTTATAAATATTATAACTTAATATATTATATTATAAATGTTGAGATATTATAAATATTATTGTTATTATAATTATTAAAAAATATTAAATATTTATTTTGAAAAAAATTAAAAAATATTTTTTCTAAATTATCTATTATCATAATTCGATTTAATTATAATTATATTAAATTACTATATAAAACTATATTTAACTCGTAATTATCTAATAATTTTTTAATTATATGAATAATTGATTTATTATGATAAAATAATTTTAAATTAATTATTTACGTTATCATAAATAAAATTATTTATTTATGATTATAATTTTAAACAATTGGTTGATATTTTTAATTTAAATATTAATTTAAAAAATTATTTTAATATTTTTTATTACATTTTAATATACTATTTTTAATTAAAAAAGAAAAATAATACGTGAAATGAAAAAGAAAAAAATAAGAATGAAATGAACCCAAATCAAATAAAAAATTATAAAAAAGGAAAAATTATATATAAATAATAAATTAATATAACTTTTTTCTTTTAAAATATATTATTAATACATAATAGTATATAAAGGATAAATTTATATTTTCATTATATTTTAGTCACTTAAATATTATATTGATTGCTTTCTAGAAAGTATATCTTTTCTCCTCCTCCCCAAACGATTTTTATATCAATGAAATAATATTTTATTAATTAATTGACATTTATAATTAATCAATCTCAGCGTTTAATTGGCAGGCTACACTTTTAAATATTTTGGCCACAACTATACATAGAATTCAAAGTAATTATGAAGGCTTATATTTTTAAAAGGAGTTGTTTCTCTGTATTGTGTGGTTTTGATTTATAAAATTTTACAATTGTAAGATATGTGTATTTTGTTTTTCGTATTACATTTAATATTTTGGATTTTTATGTATTTTTTCTATTTTATTAATCATAATCATAATAATAATAATAATAATAATAATAATAATAATAATAATAATAATAGAGAGTATTCACTGTTTTAAACACAAATAGTTTTAGAAAAAAATATAATTTTATAATAAAAAATATTTTATAATTACATACCAAAATATATTATTAAAATATTAATTTAAAAAATTATTTGATTAATAAAAAATAATTAATAATTATATAAATAATTTTGATATTAAAAAATAATTAATTTTTATTTTATATTTATTATTTTTAAAGTTTTCATTGTTTTTTTTTAAGTTTTTATCCTTTAGTTTGACATGAAATTTTAGATATAAGTTGAGACATTACCTCTTATATGTAATATTATTAAAACTATGAAATATTATTTAAAATAGAAAGGAAAAAATAACTAATAAAAAGAAGATGTCTACAAATTAAATGTTTCAAAAATTTAAATTAAAAATAATATTATATTCTCTGATATAATTAATTTATGTTCTACTCATAAATATATCTTAAGTATCAATTTATATACTAAGTAGATAGATAGATAGATATAGAGAGAATAAATTATATTGAAAAATTTGTTAATCATTCAAACATTCAACCATCTATTGCTGTAAATTTTTTTATAAATAATTAATATACTTCTTAAGATTAAATTATTAATTTTGAAAGGATAATCACACAGACAAATATTCTAGGAATCCATTATTACGCATTACTTCCATACCAAACATCCATATGACCCTAAAGAATTACAAAAGTAGATACAAATATTAGCAATCTCTTGTTACAAAATTATGAGTTCACTCTTTTCTCGAATAATTTATGAGTTTACCGACTCGATATTATAAGTAAAGATATATTTTCTTTTCTATACTTCTTATGTTTTTTTATTAATATTTACAAAAAATGTTATTTCTGTCTAAATTAATAATATTTACTAAAATTTAAGGTAATTTTTCATAAATGGAAAATTCATTATTGAATAAGAAATAGATTAGTTTTCCTATAAAAAAAATTTAAAGAAAATAGGCTTTCGTGGGTTAATGGTTTGTTGTGAGAACCTATTTGAGTATGGGTCGGGTTATCGGGCCTATATTTGTTTTTCTTTCTTTTCTACGAATTTTACCTTTGAAAATTTTGAAAAAAGTTATTTTTTTTAAAATTTGTCATTTATTTATTTATTAAAAAATATTTTTAAAATACGATATATATATATATATATATATATATATATATATATATATATATATATATATATATATGTTATATAATTTGAAAACATCGTATGATTCTGATCAATTTTCACCGAACATAGTCAAACCTTTTAATGTAAAAGATGAATAAAATTCGACATATCTTACATTTTTTTTATTGAATTAAACATATAGTTAAAGAATCCAAAATATTTTTTATTATTGAAAAATTGATAATGTTTTAGAAAAAATATATATTTAGCAATATTTTTTAATTAAAAATGATTCGTTTTAAATTTTTTAATCCGTATAAAAATATCAATTAATAGTTAAAGTTTTGAAAACAGGTCAATTTAAATTTTAATTAAAATTGTTTAAATTTTAGTTAATATAATGACTATTTTTTTATAAAAAATTTATTAGGTTTGAAAAAGATACACAACTCTTTAATATTTTTATATAAATCATATATTAATGTATTAATTATATTTTACTATAAATAATATATAAAAATTATGTTTTTCTATTTTTTATTTCCAAAAATTTTAAATTTATTGTTTTTAATTAATCTAAACAGTGACAGATTTTGGTCTATAAATTTTAGAAGGCACTCAAAATTCAACGTTACGTAAGTATGCATTAATAATTAAGAACTATTAGGTAGGTGTGTCTCAACCGCTCAATAGACTTTAAGGTGAAATTTCAATGCTGATGATCGAGATCATATTACAAAGTTTACACTTTATATTTATTGAAAGTGAAATTTGAAAACACATTCCAAATTTTGCTTGAATATATTATTACAACGACGGGTAGTGGTTTAGTAAAAGCAATAGGTTTTCTTTTGTTTGGTGTTTTAGTTTTTCCTTATCAACCATGGTTTGATTCAAATACGTGGAGGAATCACTTTAGTGATGGAAGATGTATTTAAAATATATTTTTAAGAGTTTGTAGTTAAAATAAAAAATATATAAATGAAGGTGTTAAGAGTGGACTTAAAATGAAACTCGTGGGACAATGATCTTCATTTGGTACTTGTATATATATCAAGTGTTGAATCCACACATTTGTTATACACCAAACACTTGAATCAAACATCTCCTTTGGCAACTTGATTTTGTTTAGGCATGTGGAAGTGGAAGTTGAAGATAGCAGAAGGAGGAGAAGGGATAATTTCAGTGAACAATTTCATTGGGCGTCAACATTGGGAGTTTGATCCCAATGCCGGAACTCCACAAGAACGTGCGGAAATTGAAAGGGTGCGAGAGGAATTCAGAAAAAACCGCTTTCGCAATAAGCAAAGTGCTGACCTTCTCCTTAGAATGCAGGTTTCGTTATTTATACAAATTTTTAAAACTATCTTATTGATACGAATTATTTTTTCAGTTCATTTCGACAATTTTTTATTGATAAATCTCTTCTTCTAATTACTTTTTTTTAAGATTTTATTTAAAAATACTGAATTCAGTATCACTTCAATCAATAACTTATTGATATAAAGAAGGGCTTAGAAATATTTTTACTAAAAAAGTTATAAATTATTATTTTTTCATTTATACACTTGTATTTAGAACGGTGTAATAGAATTCATAAACCCTTTTTTTTCAAATTTTATCACACACAACTAAGTCCCTTCCTCTTGTTCAAAAAATATTTGTTTACTTTATATCTTGATGTCAACTTTAAGATTAATATATATATATATATATATATATATATATATATATATATATATATATGGCATTTAAATTCAAATATAAAATAAAATTTATAAGATGATATAAATCTTATCTATTTTCATTTTATGTAATGAAATATTTAATTCATATTTTATTTTAAACGATTATAAAAATGGAAGAACAGTACTTCCATTCGAACCCAATTAATTACCTTAAAATTGGAGTCTTTCATCAATAAATCGGAAGGATAATTTGAGGAATGAAGTTAAATATAATGATGCGACGAAAAAAAAACTAGCAATATATTTGTAAAGCATGAAACACAAAATTAGCAAGACTCATCAAATAAAAATCAGAAAATTTTATAATTTTTTAATAACTTTTAACCATAAATAATAAAGAGTATGTAAAAAAGACTCTCTCTCTATATATATATGCGCATATATTTGTATTTTATTTTAATTTACTAAAATATATATATATATATATATAAATTTTAAAATATAAATACTTATTTTTAAATTATAAATTGTTGAAGATAAATATTTATTTTTAAGAAGATTAAAAAAACTTGTAATTGAGAAAATAAAGATGAAATAATATTTTTTTATTTTTATTTGTTATTTTATAATAAAAATTGAAAGAACTATGTAATTAAAAAAAGAAAGAAATAAAACATAAATATAAAATATAATTTTTTCATGAAAAAAAAAACTGTTACAAGATAAAATCTTTATAGATATAAATATATTTTCCACCTCACTTTTTTAAATGGGGAATTTTATATTATAATTTATATTTAAGTGGTGATATTTTGACAACAAAAAATCATACAACTCTTTAAACAACTCACTTTTATTAATATAATAATTTATAAAATGATTTAATAAAAATAAAAATAAATTAAAACTATTATTATAATATTAAAACCGAATTATTTATAAAAATTATATAGATTTAGGTTATTAAATTATCATTTTCTTTTATAATTATAAGTTAAAAATATACTTCTCATCAAATAAATATACGAGTTTGTTTGACTTTTCCAAAAGCCACTCTAAAATTTTAAATGCATGTGGTGAATAGTGATTGAGTATTGACTCTTTCTCTTTTCAAATTTGTGACAAACAATACTTTGACTTTGAAATGTGCCAGCTGAGAAAGGAGAACACGTGTGGGCCCATTCCAGCAAGAGTGAACGTGAGAGACAGAAAATGTTACAGAAGAAGCATTGATTACTACGATGAGAAGGGGTATCACTTTCTATTCCTCTATTCAGGCCCATGATGGCCACTGGCCTGCTGACTCTGCTGGTCCTTTGTTTTTCATTTAACCTTTGGTGAGTAGTTTAAACCATCAATACACAAAACATATTTTTTTTATAAATAATACTATTTTTAAAAATATTTTTCAAAATAGCACATAGAATATTATTTACCCAACTAACTCTCTATACTTATTCATGTATTAAAATAATCAATTATTTTAGATTATGATCGATTATTTCGCGCAGATCAATTCTCGCTCAAGCGAGAAATCCATCGCTTGAGCGAGAAAAGTTGTAACAAATGATTAATAGCGAGTTATATTTCGCTCAAGTGACGGGTACTTTCGCTTGAGCAAGAAGTGATTGAAATATGTGGTGACCCAAGTTGCATTATGTGACTAACTACGTGGGACGTTTAGCATGTGGTCATTTCTCACTCAAGCGATGGGTAATTTCGCTCGAGTGAGAATTGATTGGCTAACCACGTTGGACCGTGGTAAATTTTCGCTCAAGCGAGACATCCATCGCTTGAGCGAAGAATTATATAATCGATTATAATTTAAACTAATCGATCATAATTTTAAAATAATCGAATATAGAAAATGATAATCGATTATTTCTCTCTCGCTCAAGTAAGAAACCCTTTGCTTGAACGAGGAGACATGAAACTAATGGGTAATCTTAGGTCAATGCTCGCTCAAACGATGTGTACTTTCACTTGAGCGAGAAGTGATTGAAATATGTGGTGACCCAAGTTGTATTATGTGGCTAACTGCGTTAGACGTTTAACCTGTGGTCAATTCTCGCTCAAGCGATGGATTATTTCGCTTGAGCGAGAATTAATTGGGTAACTGCGTTGGACTGTGGTCGAGACATTCATCGCTTGAGCGAAGAAATTTATAATCGATTATAATTTGAATTAATCGATCATAATTTAAAAATAATTGAATATATAAAATTATGATTGATTATTTCTCTCTTGCTCAAGCGAGAAACCTTTCGCTTGAGAGAGGAGACCTAAAACTAATAGGTAATCTTGGGTATTTTTTCGCTCAAGCGATGGTTAATTTTGCTCGAGCGAGAAGTGATTGAAATATGTGGTGACCCAAATTGCATTTTGTGGCTAACTGCGTTGGAGCTTTAGCCTGTGGTCAACTCTCGCTCAAGCGAGAAACCCATCGCTTGAGCGAGGAAACCTGCAACTATTTACAATGCTAAGTCACCCACCCAAGTCAGGACTCCAATCTTGGATTCCCTGCATTGGGTTAGACAAAAACAAAAGAATTTAAGCACATTTAAAAGAGATGTTGACCCACCCACTTTGCTTGGGTTTTGTGTGCGTCAGAAATCATGTGAGGGAGCCTTGGATTCATACCATTGAACTTCATTATAAATAGATCACTTTCATTCTTTGAAGTTCTCACATTACACACTCCTAAATCTCTGAAGCTCTTTGCATTATTTCTTCTTCTTACCTTTAGTCTTCTTTTTGTTCCACACTTCTAAAATGGGTGTAGTGTCTACTATTGTCCACTATGATGGTTCCATGAACCCATGTCCCATGGAGGGAGTTACCTTCAATACTGAGACTGCAAAACTTGTTCCTTTAAAGAGAGGAATTTATCTACAAAGGTTGAAGAAGTTGACCCATAGGAAATTGGAGAAAAAACCCCATGAAAATGTAGCAACCATCAATTTTCGCTGCCCAACTAGACTCGGAGTTGGGATCAACAACTTCATTGCTGTTGAGTTAAAAGATGATGACGACGTGGAGGTCATGTTCGATGTTCATGATTCAAACTCAAGTCTATGTGGTATTGAAATTTTTGTTACATTTAAAACTTCTTCTTCTTCATACCCAACACACACTCACCTGAAATCTCACCCTCACCCTACCAAGCTTTCCCAAACACTGACTCAGAAATACCCACACATAATGACTACATCTTTTTACCCAACTTCTAAGTGGGTCTTCCACCACCATCAATGAAGAACTACCCACACAAGAGAACAAAATTGTTGGCCTCCCAATTGAAATCGTTGATCCTTTTAGTGAGGATGAAGACGAAGATGAAATTCTCAGCCAACACCAAGATGATTCAGAGGACGAAAAACCACATATCCCTACACATGCACCAAACTTCATGGAATCATACAACCCACCACAACATTTTCTTAACTTTGAAAGTCACATTGAGCAACAAGACCCAGAGTATGGTCATGCGTTGGACAAATAGTCTTTTGTTTCTCCAGCAGGAACTCTATTTCTTGGACAACATTTCATAACAAAAGAACAAGTTCAAGATGCCATCAACTGTTAGGTTAGCTTTCTCTAGCTCCTTGTATGAGCATGATTAACTGTGTGGTGAGAGCTACATAGTTCTTTGGTTGTGTGCCTGATGGTAAATATTGCTTAGTGCTTGTATATGATGTGGATTATCTATGGATTGATTTATTTATTTCCCTTGATGCATTGGAATTGTTTTTGAAGTATTTCGTATGGTATGTTAGTTAGTGTGTGCTTAGGAGAGTCGAAAGGAGGTGTTTAGAATTGTTTGGCTGAAAAAGGGGGTTGAGACTCCAAAGAACCTCCAAGCTTCCAGTCCAGATCTTAGTTGAAAGTGATCCTAGCAAATATCTCATTGATTTGATGAAGTCAAAGATAAAGTCAAGGGTCAACTCTGCAGCAGTCAAACAAGTCACTCAGAAGAATGGAGCTGAAGACTTAGTGTGTCTTAACAGAAAGCTTAGGTAAAACCACTTTACCTTTTCCACTGCATAAAGCTTCTTCACTCATCTTGCAAAATGCCTCAAAAACAGTTTTTAACAAATCAAAAACAAAAGCATTTTGGCAAAGAATTTTCTTAAACAAGTTATTAACTGATACAG
Source organism: Sphenostylis stenocarpa (assembly GCA_963425845.1). Lineage (NCBI taxonomy): Eukaryota > Viridiplantae > Streptophyta > Magnoliopsida > Fabales > Fabaceae > Sphenostylis > Sphenostylis stenocarpa. The sequence continues at coordinate 13,029,584 of OY731400.1, read as the reverse complement.
GTTTGAAAGAATCAATTTAAAACACTTAGAATGTCTTAAAAAGTGTTTTTACAATATTTTAATCGATACAAACTTCTTTTAATCGATTAAAACTCTTTATGACCGATTAGAATTCGAATATAATAGGTCAGAATGCAATATAATCGATCAGATCATAAATATGAGCGATCAGAATTATTTTAATCGATTAAAACACGTTTCAATCGATTAAAATCACTTTGGATGTCAGGATGATCGATCAGAATGAGATTATGACCGATCGAAGTTGGATATGATCGATCAGAATTGAATTATGACCGATCAGATCTGTTTCAATCGATTAAAACGTATTTCAATCGATTAAAATAACTTAGAAAATCTTTTCAATCGATTAAAACGAACTTTCAATCGATTAAAATGACTTGAAATTATATGTGCAGTTTTTCAATCGATTGAAACGACTTTATATCGACTAAAATAACTTGGAAAGTTTTATAAGAAGGTTTTTAAACAAAACAATCGATTAATACGCGATTCAATCGATTGTTTTATACTTAGAAAATGTTTGTAAAACGTTTTAACTGATAAAAACGTGGTCGTATCAACTAAAACATTTTCTGTTAAAGATCAAGAATGCATTAATGGGTTGAAAGGACTTTTAACAGATTGTAACGGCTATTTCAACAGATCAAAACAAACTTTCAACAGATTAATTAATGCAACAGATTTGAAAATACTCTTTTATAAACGAATTGCTTGAAACTTTTAACGAGATGAGTTTTGACACAATTCAAGCAATCAATACAAACAACTATTAGCATTTTTCAAGAAAGATACACAACTGTTTTTGTGAACTTCTTTTGAAATCTTTCTTGAGGCACTTTGCATTTCTTTGAAGAAGAAACTGATCGTGGATTGGTATAATCCGGTTTGAGCTTTCTTTGTTTCTTCTTTTAAATTTCTATTCATTCATTTGTACTTGTTTTGTACCTGGAATTTGGGTACAAGTTTTCTCGCACTTGTTGTAGAAAGTTGCCAAGAACTGGAATTTGGTTCTTGGTGGAAAGGTTAAAGCAAGAGCTGGAATTTGGTTCTTGTGTGTGGTGCCTGGAATTTGGGCACTGGTTTCTCTGCGGCTGGAATTTGGTTGCAGAGGTTTCCAAGAACTGGAATTTGGTTCTTGGTGGAAAGGTTAAAGCAAGAGCTGGAATTTGGTTCTTGTGTGTGGTGCCTGGAATTTGGGCACTTGGTTTCTCTCGTGCTGGAATTTGGTTGCGAGAGGTTTCCAAGAGCTGGAATTTGGTTCTTGGTGGAGAGTTAGAATAGGTGTAAGAGTGTGAGTCTCAGTAAAACATCTATTCTAGTGGAACCCAGCTGGAATTTGGCTGGAGACTGGACGTAGCCCTGGTTGTGGGTGAACCAAGTATAAAATTACCTAGTGAAATCTTTCCTAACCTTTCTCTCTTTAATTTCATCTGCTGCACTTAAACTGTTTGATTGCTTTGTGATTTGTGAATTGATAAGTAATCTTAATTTTCGGATTAGATAATCTGTGTATTGCGAAAAACTTTCAAAAATCAATTCACCCCCCCTCTTGATTTAAAACTACTTTTCTAACAATTGGTATCAGAGCGAGGTGCTTGAAAGTTAATCAAGTTACTTCGATCCATGGCATTTTCTGAGGGAGCGTGCATTGATAGACCTCCACTGTTAAGTGGAACAGATTACCTATATTGGAAAATAAGGATGAAAATCTTCATTGAATCTGTTAGTATAAATGCTTGGAATGTTATTGAACAGGAAATTGATATTGCTAACAGAATCCAAGATGATTGTATTGCCAAGAACATCATCTTATCCGCCCTTAACAAAAATGATCTTTTCAGGATTGCACATTGCCAAACAGCTGCACAAATGTGGAAGATTCTTGAAAAAACCTATGAAGAAGCACCAGAAATATGCTTGATGGTCAACTCAGAATCACCAAATACAAGTGTAAGTTCTGAATCTATGAACTATAGCTCATTACAAGATGCTTTCCTTGAAATACATGCAGTAGCAAAGAAATTAGAAACTGAAAATAGAAAATTGAAAAGCATGAATAGACTTTTAGAAAACAAGATCATTCTTCTTGAAAAGAAAATAACTGATGAAGAATAAGGATGAAAAGTTAGAATTAGAGAATGATACTGATTGCATGTGTAATATTGAAGATTGCAAAAACTGTCCTGAGTTACAGAAACAAGTATCATATCTAGTAAAAACCTCATCTAAATTGGCACAAGGAAAAAATAATCTTGATAAGATACTTAATTCCCAAAAGTTAGTTATTGAACGTGGTGGTATAGGTTATACACCAGCCATTGGAAAGAAAACCAGAGCTTTCAAAAATTATTTTGCATATAGTAAAACAGTTTCATCTCCATTTATTAAATGTTTTTACTGTATGAAAAAGGGTCACTACTGTTAAATACCTGCAGAATTAAGAAATATGCAGTACCCAAAGGAAGAATGAAATGGGTTCCAAAGATTAATTCCTTTCAAATAACCTAATCAGGACCCAGTAATTATAAAGGGTACCAGAACAATTCTTAATTTGTTTTGCAGGAACAAGTCTGGGAATCCCTTGAAGATCAGAGCTGCGAAATCAGGTTCTGAGTATTTAAACTAATTGTTTTAATTGATATATAAGTGGTTGAAGGTGAAACAAGTGATGCCTGATTTCTTTTTTCTTAAAAAACCTCCAAAGATATGTCACACCTCAGCAAGGATTATGCCTCATATCAGACCGACATGAATCCATTAGAAGTGCATACATGAGAAATGGAAGCAAATGAGCAGAAAATAATTCAGTGTATGTCTACTGCATTAGACACATTGCACAGAATTTTATGAGACGTTTCAAAAACACCGCACTAAGGAAAGATGTTGTAAATATGAGTAATTCATTTGCTTCAAATTTGTTACAATTTATTCATTATTTAACTGTTGCTAATAAATATTTATATTAACTATGTTTTTTTAATATTGTTGTAACATATGGGATGACTGAACCACGATTCTACTATTAATACAACATCTTGAGACAATGTGACATACAAGTAGCTAATTGGTTGGATAAGATACCTAGAGAAAAATGGGCACTTACATGGGACAATGGACGACATTGGGGCCACATGACGACCAACATAGCAGAGTCTATCAACTCTATTTTGAGAAAAACAAGAAATCTACCTATTTGCTCCATGGTCAACACAACGTACACCCGCTACAACAAATTTTTCATTGAAAGAGGGAGGCAGATAGATGTCATGATCAATGTTGGTCATGTATACTCTGAAATTTTGGTCACAAATTTAGAGGAAGCACAAACACAGGCAAATACGCATAGGGTCATAACTTTTGACAGGTCTACCACAAAATTTGTAGTAGAAGAAACACAAAACCAGCAGGGAAGTTTGCAGTTCGCCTTGATGAGCTGTGGTGTGACTATGGGAAATTCCAGAAATTTCACATGTCGTGTTCACATGTTCTTGCTGCACGCAAGCATGCACACCATGTTCTTGTCATACCCCTAGTCATAGCAGAAGAACATGCTCGAATGTTGCACGTGCATCTACTTCGCATCATTAAATTGTGTTAGTTAAGAAATGCCCAATGTATGAAACTTAGAAGTTTTTCAATTAATTGAAAGTGATGAAGATTTTATTGAATCATTTCATAAAACGAATATCTTGTAGATTTGATGAAGTCAAAGGCTAATCTGATGAAGTCAAAGGCTACTTAAGGAACTTTTTGCTAACTGTTTTAATCGATGTAAAATCGAAATAATTGATTAAAACAACTTAAGGAACTTTTTGCTAACTATTTTAATATATGTAAAATCGAAATAATCGATTAAAACAACTTAAGAAACTTTTTACTAACTGTTTTAATCGATGTAAAATCGAAATAATCAATTAAAAGAACTTAAGGAACTTTTTGCTAACTGTTTTAATCGATGTAAAATCGAAATAATCGATTAAAATAACTTAAGGAACTTTTTGCTAGCCTGTGGTCAATTCTCGCTCGAGCAAAATAACCTATCGCTCGAGCGAAAATTGACCACAGGCTAAACGTCCAACGCAATTAGCCACATAATGCAACCTGAGTCACCACATATTTCAATCAATTCTCGCTCTAGCGAAAGTACACATCATTTGAGCGAGCATTGACCCGAGATTACCCATTAGTTTCAGGTCTCCTCGCTCAAGCGAAGGGTTTCTCGCTTGAGCGAGAGAGAAATAATTGATCACAATTTTCTATATTCGATTATTTTAAAATTATAATCGATTAGTTTAAATTATAATCAATTATATAATTCTTCGCTCAAGCGATGAATGTCTCGCTTGAGCAAGAATTGACCACGGTCCAACGCAGTTAGCCAATAAATTCTCGCTCGAGCGAAATTACCCATCGCTTGAGCGAGAAAAGATCACAGACTAAACATCTCACACAGTTAGCCACATAATGCAACTTGGGTCACCACATATTTCAATCACTTCTCGCTCAAGCGAAAGTATCCATTGCTTGAGCAAAATATAACTCGATATTAACCATTTGTTACAGCTCTCCTCGCTCAAGCGATGGATTTCTCGCTTGAGCGAGAGTTGATCTGCGCGAAATAATCGATCATAATCTAAAATAATCGATTATTTTAATACGTGAACAATAAAGAGTGCTAGTTGGGTAAATAATGAGTGCTAGTTGGGTAAATAATGTTTCAGATGTGCTATTTTGGGAAATATTTTTGAAAATAGTATTATTTATGAAAAAAAGTCCACAAAAAACGTATTATTAATAATTAGATGTAACTCTAATTTAACTTATTAGATGAGGTTTAAATTTTATTTATTTATTATAATTTAATCTTATCTTCAATCAATTTTTAACATAGTTGTTTATATTAAAGAATTATCATTTTAAGGGTGTGAAATTAAATATTGATGGGTGTCCTTGTTGGGATAAAGATATTTGATTAGTTAAATTATAAGTTTGTATAACGGTACACATTGCGAGAGAGGGAAAAATTGTCCTACATCCGTGGGAAGGTGAAACCTCTAACAGAGAACGATGAGGGATATGAAAAATGGTTACTGAAAACCAAAAAATGAAAAGATGACTATTGATGTCCATAAAGCCAGAAATCATGAAAATGTATCTTCGCTTACCCACTGCCCTTGATATTTGGAATGTTTTGTCAAAGGTATTTTATGATGGAAGTGATGAGCTACAGGTATTTACCCTGAATCAAAGGGCATTCATTGCAAAACAAAATAATAGAACCTTAACTGAATATTATGGGGAGTTGGTTGAGATTTTTAGGAAATTGGAACATCGTGACAAAGTAGTCATGAAGGACCCTGATGATGTGAAGTCATATCAGAAGTCCATTGAAAGATTAAGGGTGCATATATTCCTTGTTGGACTGGATGATGATTTTGAGCAAGTTCGTGGAGAAATCTTGCGCAAGAAAGTGACACCTGATTTAGAAGAATGCTATGCATTGATCCGGAGAGAGACAGTCTGACGAATAACGTTGAAAACAGAAGATATGATTTCTGATTCCACAACTATGATGACAAAGAAGCAGCCAACAAATCATCACAGCAAATCGAAGTAATCAAAAGATTTTGAAAAAGGTAACTACAAGTGTACTCATTGTAATAAGGATAGACACACCAAGGAACGATGCTATGAAATCATAGGATACCCCGAGTGGTGGGATCATAGTCGAGCGTCGAAGAAGAATTAAAAAAGAAATTCAACTGTTATTGCTGTAATTGCTATTGACAAAGAGGATGACAAAGACATGATGTTTGCTACAATCGCAGGTAGTGATGATTCCAATGGTAAGGCTTTAATAAGCACATCTACCGTTCTGAATAATGCATGGATAATTGACTCTACGTGTTCTGATTATGTGACTTTTGATGTTAGACAGATTAAAAATCTTAAACCTTCCTCACAAAAAAGTATTTCCACAACCAATGGTAGTAAATCCACTATTATTGGAGAATGAACTGTCTCTATTTCAAACAATTTGAATCTTGATATTGTCCTTGTTGTTTCTTCTCTTAAATATAACCTATTGTCAGTCTCACAAATAACCAAAGCTCTTTTATGTGTTGTAATTTTTGGGTCTGACTCTTGTGTTTTTAAGGACATTCAAACGAGGAAGACGATTAGTTGTGGTGTTAGGCGAGAAAGGTTGTATTACCTGAACCTGATAGAAAAAGATTCAAAGAGACTTGGTCAAGTGCTAACAACAAAAGGGTCTCAAGAAGTAAGAAAAGGTGATGATATTTGGTTATGACATAAGCGTCTAGGACATGCATCTTTTGGTTACATAAAGAAATTATTTTCAAATGTATTTGACTAAGTAGATACTTCAACTTTTTATTGTGATGTTTGTGAGCTTGCAAAGAGTCATAGAACATATTTTTCTTTAATTTCAAATAAAAGTTCTCTTCCTTTTATGATCATTCACTCTGATGTATGAGGTCTATCTAAGGTTACAACATTGGGTGACTCAACATGGTTTGTAACGTTTATTGATGATTATACTCGAATGACTTGATTATGTTTGATGAAGTCTAAAAGTGAAGTTAGAGAGGACTATTTCATAAATTCTGCAAAATGATTGAGACCCAGTATAAAGCACAAGTTTAGGTACTGTGCAATGACAACGAAGGAGAATATATGCAATCAAAACTTCAATATTTTGTAGTAGTCAAAGGAATTGTTCATCAGAGATCTTGTCAAAATACTCCACAACAGAATGGGGTGGCAGAACGAGAGAACCGTCATCTATTGGAGGTGGTCTGAGCTGCACTGATTGGAGCTCACATGCCAGCAATATATTGGGGAGAAGTTCTTACATATGCAGTATACACTATCAACCGAACACCATTCAGGTTTCTTGAATATAAAACACCTCTTCAATCACTTACAGATGCAATAGTAAGTCCTAAAATTTCTGAACTAACACAGAGTTTTTGATTGTGTTGCTTATGTTCACTTACACAAGCATCAGAGAAGTAAGTTGTCTCCTAGAGCTGAAAGGTGTGTGTTCCTTGGTTATGCGGATCACTATAAAGGATATCGGTGCTACAATCCACAAACCAAGCAAATGTTTACTACTATAGATGTAATTTTTCATGAAACTTTGATATATTTTTCCCCCCGAGTCTGAAATTCAGGGGGGAAAATTATGATGAAGTTCAGACTTTTGTTTCTCAAGAAATTGATATTGAGGTCAGATTGGAGAAACAAAGTTACAAAGTTGTATCAGGAGATGATGAAAGTATGCAACAATATTATGATCAACAACCACATAATGAGGAATATTTTGTGCATGTCGAGATCGAAAATTTGTCTGTTGATGCTGATGATATACCACACCAATCGTCCCCTCAAGAACCTAATACAAAAAAAAAGAATTTTGTCAGATCGTGTCACTAGAGATATCCCTAAGCCTACTTATGATCCTGATCTCACCAGTAAGACAAGATACCCTATGAGTAATTATATTTGTAACCAGAATTTGTCTAACTCAAATATCACACTTATAAGTCAATTATCTACTATATCTATTTCTAACAGTGTGTAGGAAGTTTTAGCTGACTCCAGGTGGAAGGATGCTATGAATGAGGAAATGAGATCCTTGCAAAGAAATAAAACATGGGAATTAGTAGATTGTCCAGTTGGAAAGAAATCGGTAGGATGCCGATGGGTGTATACTGTGAAATTTAATGCAGATGACACAATTGAGAGATTCAAAGTTAGATTGGTGGCAAAGGGGTACACACAAGCATATGAAATAGATTACACTGAAACGTTTGCTCCCGTAGCCAAAATTAGTACAGTTCGAGTATTGTTATCTCTAGCTGTAAACCTTGACTAGTCCTTACAACAATTTGACGTAAAAAAATGTCTTATTACGCGTGGAATTGTCTGAAGAAGTTTATATGGAGCTACCAGAAGGATGTGAGATCCCGAATACACATAGCAAGAAGGTATCTAAGTTGAAAAAGTCATTGTATGGACTAAAACAATCGCCACGAGCATGGTTTGATAGATTCACCAAGTCAATGCTTGTTTCTAAAGAAAAAGGGAGGAAAGATTACAATTCTTATTGTCTATGTTAGTGACATGATAGTTACGGGAAATGATCTAGAGGAACGTAAGACATTGAAAGAGTACTTGACAAAGGAATTCGAGATGAAAGATCTTGGTCCTTTGAAATATTTTCTTAGAATTGAGGTCTTAAGATCAAAGTCAGGTATTTTTCTCTCACAACGAAAGGATGCATTGGATTTACTGAAAGAAACTGGAATGACAGCATGCAAACCAACAAATTTTCCAATTGAAGAGGGATTGAAGTTGTACATTGAAGAAGATCAAACTCCAACTAACAAGGGAAGATATTAGAGACTTATAGGGAGATTGATGTATCTCTCACACACTAAGCCAGATTTAGCTTATGTTCTTAGTGTGGTTAGCCAGTTCATGCACAATCCAGGTGAAAAGCACATGGATGCTATTATACGGATTTTAAGGTACATAAAAGTTGCGGGAAAATGAGTTATGTTCAAGAAGAACTCCAATTACAAGGATGTGATGGTTTATGCTGATGCAGATTAGGCAGGTGCTCTTGATGATAGAAGATCAACCTCTGGATACTTTACATTTGTAAGAGGTAATCTTGTCATATGGAAAAACAAGAAGTAGAAAGTTGTAGCTAGATCCAATGCAGAAGCTGAATTTAGAGGAATGGTTCTTGGACTTTGTGAAGGTTTGTGGCTTAGTCTACTTTTCCAAGATTTAGGGTATGCACATACACGTCTCATTCAGTTATATTGTGATAATAAAGTTGCGCGCGACATTGCTCACAACCCTGTCCAATATGATCGGATGAAACATGTGAAGGTTGATAGATTTTTCATCAAGGAAAAGCTTGATAAAAATATTTTGGAATTGCCAAATATTCGATCTGAAGATCAGCTGACAGACATTCTTACCAAAGTTGTGACAAGTCAGATTTTTAGGAGATTATTGGATAACTTGGAAATGTATGACATCTATTTACCAATTTGAGGGGAAGTGTTGGGATAAAAATATTTGATTAGCTAAATTATAGGTTTGTATAACAGTACAAAATATTGTATAATCAGAACTTCCTTTATTTAGTCTCAATTTGTTGGAGTAAAATACTATAAGATCATATTATCTGTGTACAAAAATAATATGAATAAAAATTATAAAATTTAATAAAAATTATAGAATGAATTTTATGTTTTTCAATTGTCCCAATACGAAGGATAATAACATTTTGTATTAATAGTTTTTGCTCTTGTTGTATATTTTATCATTACTACGTATATTTTCCGGTTATGGCACTCTATATTACAGGGTCCCTGAATGATGTTTTAGGACCAGAACACCATAATATTTGTATAATCACCAGGTATATTTATCATGTTTCTTAAGTTGCGTATACAAGAATGAAAACAACACAAACACAGGCTCCAACAATAAGCTAGGCATGGAATTGAAGGTAAACCAATTAAAAGTTAGGTTTGTGCATGTAATTTGGTCCAACTGAAATACCTATGACTCTTGTCACATGAAACAGAACAGAGATGGAGGTTGGGGATTCCACATAAAGGGTCACAGCACAATGTTTGGGTCAGCGTTGAGCTACATTGCCTTGAGAATTCTTGGTGAAGGACGTGAAGATGGCGAAGATAGGGCAATGGCTAGAGGCAGAAAATGGATCCTTGACCATGGTGGTTTAGAAGCTATTCCATCATGGGGAAAGTTCTGGGCCACGGTAACTAATATATCATTTATCATTATTTGTGACCAATTTAACTAAATATCTTGTAGAGGTAAACACAAGTGTAGAACATATTAAACAATAAGTATTAGATGTTATTAGATGATACTAGACTATATAGTTCAGATTACTCATGATATAACAAAGTGTTATTTTCTATTTGTGAATTAAAAAACTTGAATACATATCATATTACTAATTTCTTAATAAGTATATATATATATATATATATATATATATATATATATATATATATATATATATATATATTGCATTATGCAGATCCTTGGAGTTTATGAGTGGTCAGGGTGCAATCCACTTCCACCAGAAATATGGCTTTTGCCCAAATACACCCCAATTCATCCAGGTTTACTACCTTGTCTCATAATCATATAATTAAATCTGGGGAGGGAAAGGGGAATGAAAAATACTTATTTTTTATCTGCAATTATTTGCTTATTAAAGTTCTCTTCTATGTATATGTATCATGCAGGGAAAATACTATGCTATTGTCGCTTAATTTACATGCCCATGTCATATTTATATGGGAAGAAGTTTGTGGGTTCTATTACCAAGTTAATCATATCACTAAGAGAAGAAATGTATAACCACCTTATGATCAAATCGATTGGAATCAATCCGATATCTGTTGAATTATTGGTAAGCGTACCAAAATTATCAATCGCAGTATAGTATTTCGATAAAATAAAAGTCGATCCCACGAGGAACAGTTTTAATGAAAATTCCCAATTATGCTTACTAAGTATATTAAACAGATTGGATTTTGCAATTAAGAGTTGAGTTGAATTTAAATGATAAAGAACGGTAAATTGTTGAAAAAATATCAATTAAAGGTACTTAGGATTGACTTCCTTCCTTATCCCTCTTTTGTAATGGTTATGTCAATTAAGAACATCAATTAACCTAACAATGTTGATGCCACCTACTCAAATCATCCATGTTGATTCCTCACACATGAAATTCATAAGAAAACCTAATAAATGTTGATTCCTCACACAATTAACAGATTTTCCAGCATTAGGGTTAGGGTGTTTAAGCAATTGATACATTCATTCTATTCCTGGCAATTAACGTAACAAATATTCTTACCGTGATCTAGGGTTTAAGATATATTTTCCAATCATACCTCAAACAATCAAGAATAAATCATTCCAAAGCATAAAAGATAAGAATAACAACATCAAAGCATAGATTAATATCTCAAAATATCACAATTGATACAAAAGAGTTTAAAGGAAGTGCACCGAATCCTAAGAGAATGAAGTTAGTCACTCATGTTGACCATTATAATGCTCCAATTGATGAAGAAAAGTGAAGAATTGATGAAGATTAGACAAAACCCTAACAGTAGTCGTGTCTCCTCTCCTCCAAGACTGCTTGTTTTTCTCAAAACACAACTTATCTTTTTATAAGAAAATTTGGGTCGGGCCTCGCATCTTTCATTCGCTTAAACGTTCTTCTTTCTTTAAATTTTACTCCAATTATGCTGATAATTGTGCTCCTTACTCTTGTATCAAGGTATTCTCGAATTCATCCTATATTGAGAGAAAAATATATTAAAATTAACATAAGTGAAGTGATTTCATAATAATTTAAGGCATAATTATATCAATTTTTTACCACTTAACAATCTCTATAACCCACGTACTCTGATTCAAGATATGTTATGGGCATCTCTTCATCATATAGTAGAGCCTCTTCTGAACCGCTGGCCCTTTTCCATGCTGAGAGAGAAGGCACTAAAAGTTGCAATGGATCACATACGCTATGAAGATGAGAATAGTAGATTCCTTTGCATTGGTAGTATAGAAAAGGTAGCATAATAACAAGGCTGCTTAACCCCTTAAAAAACATCATTGTTGCTATTTAGAACATTGAAGTTGATTACTGAATGGAGTTTTCCACATGTCAGGCGCTACGTTTGATTGCACGTTGGGTCGAAGATCCCAACTCAGAGTCATACAAACTTCATTTAGCCAGAATTCCGGATTACTTTTGGCTTGCAGAAGATGGCTTGAAAATTCAGGTTAGTATCATTACCACTTTATGGACCTGTTTGAACACAACTTTTCCATAATCACTTTTAAGACAAAAATAAAATAAAAAAAAGGGTTAAAATGAGCTTTTGTAAGCTAAGAATTTATAGAAGTTATATAAGAAAGCTTCTACAAGTTGCATTATGCATGAGTAGTTTTAACTGATGAAGATACTCATTTCATTTTTGACTTATTTTGTTCTACTAGAAGTGCTTATGAGAAACTTTTCTAAACAGATTTTATGTCAATAATCAAAATCTAAAAACTGTACAAGTTACTGTTAGTCGCAAAATGACAAATAGGAAAATGCACTCATGTGAATGCACTGAAAAAAATTGCAGAGTTCTGGTTGTCAACTGTGGGATGCTGCGTTAGCCATACAAGCAATCCTTTCATGTGATTTGAGTGAAGAGTATGGACCAACACTTCAAATAGCACATCATTTCGTGAAGGCTTCTCAGGTTACACTTAATATGCGTATGGCATAAACGTGAAGAATCCTAAAAATCAGAACCATAATAATCAGAAAGTTGATGCCGTTTCTTTCTTGAGTGAAGGTACGTGAAAGTCCATCAGGCGACTTTGAAGCAATGCATCGACACATATCCAAAGGAGCATGGACATTCTCAATGCAGGATCAAGGTTGGCAAGTTTCTGATTGCATAGCAGAAGGATTAAAGGTTCATAAAATTCAATCCATAATTTAATGCATGTTTAGTCCAACTTACTAAAAAAATATAATTGATTATACCTAACATGCACTTCAATTATCAACTTTGAGTAAAATTTGACATAGTGCAAGCACACTCTCTACAGGCTGCACTTCTATTGTCACAAATGCCTGTTGACCGAGTAGGTGAGAAAATGGAAGATGATAGATTTTATGATGCTGTGAATGTGATCCTATCTCTTCAGGTGTGATTTTCCCTAATTAGAATGCACCATGTAATTTTTAACTGTAATTTTGATTTTGTAACTAACTACATTTAACACTACATAGCAACAATGGAGGATTCCCTGCTTGGGAGCCTCAAAGAGCCTACCGTTGGATAGAGGTAGGAAAATGAGTTTTCTTAATTCGTGAAACAAAATATGTTTCATTACATTGTCATGACTGAGAGATACACTCATGTTTACTACTGCAGAAATTGAACCCAACGGAAATATCTGAAGACATTCTTGTTGAGATGGAGTAAGATTACACTTATTCTGGCAAATTAAATGTATTGTTGTTGTTCATGCACTATTTTATCCAATTCTCTCTACTTACTGTATTGAATGTTGTGAGATAGGCATGTGGAGTGCACATCATCGGCATTGCAGAGCCTGACTTTGTTTAGAAAGTTGTACCCAAAACACAGAAGAAAGGAAATCGACTATTACATTTCCAAAGCAATCCATCTGTAAAGAAAGATTCTTACCTTTCTCTTCTCTCTGATGCACAAAGATGAATGAGAAACAAACTTCTTTTTGAATTCTGAATGATGATTGACTTTACAAAGAATGGCTTATTTATAGCCTCTGGTCCCTACCTTTTATTTTAGAACTAACTATTAAAAGATAAAACAGAAAATAAATCTTATCTAATTTCCACTTTTATTGCGGAACTAACTATTAAAAGATAAAACAGAATGACATATAACAGTTTTCCCTCCCATGAAAGCAGATCTTGTCCTCAAGGTCTGTCAACGTGGAACACGTCATGTATTTTGGTTCCAGCAGGTAACTTAAGTTTGTAAGCCACTTTTCCTATTTCCTCTAACACTTTATATGGCCCAAAGTATCTAGCTGCAAACTTTTTTCTCTAAGTGTTAAAAGACAATCCACAACAGCTTTCATAGACCCCTTTTCTAGGTCTGATATTTCAAACCGGGGCAATCCTACTGCGTCCAAAGCTTTCAGAAACGATTTAACATTTTCTGATTGTGATGGCAGAGAATTATCAGGTTCACTAATCACATTCACAATACCAAGTCGTAGCTTGTTCAGTATCTGGCACAAAACTGTACCATTGCTTAAACATGCTCTTAATTCATCGTCTGTGACATTTGGTGGAAATTTCAATAAAGGAAGAAGGCTAGTTAACCACTGAACCAAAATCAATCTACGTTTGGCTTTCTCTGTAGAGATCTTCTTGTCTAATTCTTTATTAATATCATCCTGTAATCGTGTTAGACGTATTGCTTCTTGGATGAATTTAGGGTTATGAAGACGAACTGATTTCTCTAAAGGACTTTCCAAAACTGCGAGGAAGAAACTGAGAGCCATGCCTTCGGAGATCATCACACGCGCTAACAAAGAATCAAAATTTTCAAGATATTCAGGCAAAGATTCTTGTTGCCATAAGCGCGAGATTTCAGCAATAGGGTCATCGTAGGCTCCATCATCAAATCTGTTTCCTACATCAAGCAAGATATCGGTCCAAGATTTCGACTGAAGTCTGGGTTTTTATGTAATGTCGTTGCCATGCGAAGGCGTTGCCTTCCATGGATAACGGAGCAGTTTCCCTCTTTGGTTTCTCGATGTTCCTTCTAATTCAAAAAATTGCTCTGCCTTGGCTTGCCAAACCCTAAAGTTTGTGCCATCAAAATTGGGGAATTGGAGCTGTGCACGATGTAATACTGACGTAGTAGATTCGCTTTCATCGTCGTTCGGAGGTGGAATGTTGGTTCCTGCTGTTAACGCCGCCACGGAAGCTGCTAAAGTCTGCATAGTTTTCTGCATCGCCAACAATGTCGTATTCGTTTGTTCTTGTGAATCTGCAAGAGATTTCTCCAAGGATGCCACACGCGTTTCGAGTTCCTTGTTGGTCACCATGGTCGTTGCCTTTCAACTGATACCAATTGTAAAGAAATATTCTTACCTTTCTCTTCTCTCTGATGCACAAAGATGAATGAGAAACAAACTTCTTTTTTAATTTCTGAATGATGATTGACTTTACAAAGAATGACTTATTTATAGCCTCTGGTCCCTACCTTTTATTTTGGAACTAACTATTAAAAGATAAAACAGAAAATAAATCTTATCTAATTTCCACTTTTATTGCGGAACTAACTATTAAAAGATAAAACAGAAAATAAATCTTATCTAATTTCCACTTTTATTGCGGAACTAACTATTAAAAGATAAAACAGAATGACATATAACAGTTTTCCCTCCCATGAAAGCAGATCTTGTCCTCAAGGTCTGTCAACGTGGAACACGTCATGTATTTTGGTTCCAGCAGGTAACTTAAGTTTGTAAGCCACTTTTCCTATTTCCTCTAACACTTTATATGGCCCAAAGTATCTAGCTGCAAACTTTTTTCTCTGAGTGTTAAAAGACAATCCACAACAGCTTTCATAGACCCCTTTTCTAGGTCTGATATTTCAAACCGGGGCAATCCTACTACGTCCAAAGCTTTCAGAAACGATTTAACATTTTCTGATTGTGATGGCAGAGAATTATCAGGTTCACTAATCACATTCACAATACCAAGTCGTAGCTTGTTCAGTATCTGGCACAAAACTGTACCATTGCTTAAACATGCTCTTAATTCATCGTCCGTGACATTTGGTGGAAATTTCAATAAAGGAAGAAGGCTAGTTAACCACTGAACCAAAATCAATCTACGTTTGGCTTTCTCTGTAGAGATCTTCTTGTCTAATTCTTTATTAGTATCATCCTGTAATCCTGTTAGACGTATTGCTTCTTGGATGGATTTAGGGTTATGAAGACGAACTGATTTCTCTAAAGGACTTTCCAAACCTGCGAGGAAGAAACTGAGAGCCATGCCTTCGGAGATCATCACACGCGCTAACAAAGAATCAAATTTTTCAAGATATTCAGGCAAAGATTCTTGTTGCCGTAAGCGCGAGATTTCAGCAATAGGGTCATCGTAGGCTCCATCATCAAATCTGTTTCCTACATCAAGCAAGATATCGGTCCAAGATTTCGACCTGAAGCTGGGTTTTTTGATGTAATGTCGTTGCCATGCGAAGGCGTTGCCTTCCATGGATAACAGGAGCAGTTTCCCTCTTTGGTTTACTGATGTTCCTTCTAATTCAAAAAATTGTTCTGCCTTGGCTTGCCAAACCCTAAAGTTTGTGCCATCAAAATTGGGGAATTGGAGTTATGCACGATGTAATACTGACGTAGTAGATTCGCTTTCATCGTCGTTTGGAGGTGGAATGTTGGTTCCTGCTGTTAACGCCGCCACAGAAGCTGCTAAAGTCTGCATAGTTTTCTGCATCGCCAACAATGTTGTATTCGTTTGTTCTTGTGAATCTGCAAGAGATTTCTCCAAGGATGTCACACGCGTTTCGAGTTCCTTGTTGGTCATCATGGTCGTTGCCTTTCAACTGATACCAATTGTAAAGAAAGATTCTTACCTTTCTCTTCTCTCTGATGCACAAAGATGAATGAGAAACAAACTTCTTTTTTAATTTCTGAATGATGATTGACTTTACAAAGAATGACTTATTTATAGCCTCTGGTCCCTACCTTTTATTTTGGAACTAACTATTAAAAGATAAAACAGAAAATAAATCTTATCTAATTTCCACTTTATTGCGGAACTAACTATTAAAAGATAAAACAGAATGACATATAACACCATCACATTGAAGAAACACAAAAACCTGATGGATCGTGGTATTTTTTTATCTTTCTCATGTTATCATATGAGTTTGCTGTTTTGCCATTCAATCTGTGATTCTTTTTACTCTTTTTAGCATATATTTGGATTCGCGTTCATAACTATTGTTTCACCTAAAATTCACATCAAAATCACATAGAAGTTATTGGTGTTGTAGTGTATTAGTTTCACATTCTTAATGCCTAAACTTTCCAGGTTTGGTTTTTGGGGTATTTGCTACATCTATACCACCTAGTTTGCTGTAAAGGGGTTAACATACTATGGAAAAAACTACCGTAACAGTCCTACCTTGCGTAAAGCTTGCGATTTTTTGCTGTCAAAACAACTTCCTAACGGAGGATGGGGTGAGAGTTACTTGTCAAGCCAAAAGAAGGTATAAATTACTTTGAATACACTAAACTCTGAAGAAAGAAGAAATAAGATAGTAATAATAAATTTCTATCTTGCACAAAAATATACTAAGATGTTTATTTTTTATATAGGAATATACAAATTTGAAAGGCAACAGAGCAAATCTAGTTCAAACTTCATGGGCTTTGATGTCCCTTATTGAAGCAGGGCAGGTAAGTGAATTAAAAAAAATAAAATAAAGTATTTTACTGCTATTTGTATATGGGTTGAGTTGTCATCCACTGTTTACCCAAAAATGTAAAACAAGGAATGAAAAACACGCCATATAAAGAGATATTACACACGTTGGAAAAAATACACTGAACTTTCTCATGTAGTCAGATATGTGAAAGTGAAATAAAAATGGAATAATTGGACACACCAATTGATAACGGAGTTCGGCCAAAATTGTCTACGTCTCCGGACTACTGCAGATATTTTACTGGGAGAAAAGAAAATACATAGGTGTTTACAAAACACTCTCAAAACACTCACAACCCTCAATCCAATTACACCCAGAAGCTAGATTATTTTCTTTCTGCTTCTTGCTATCTAACTCTTGTAATGGTTGCTTGGAAATTGGATGATCCAAATGAGTGAAGTGAAGGAGCATTTTATAGCAAAAAATGGTTCTTGTGCATTTAAGGCTTTCCGTGTTTTCTTGTCTCCAACCACTTGCCACCTTTTTTTGACTTTTCAAACACCAACAATCTCCCACTTGAGGACTGATTTCAATATGTCCTCACACCTTGATTAATGCAGTAGTCTTCTCTGGTCTGCTACTCTTGCAAGCCAACTGAAGTTGAGCACAACTTCATTTTGTCAATGGTCACCACCTTCGTTAGCATATTTGTTGGGTTCTTGCTTCCTATAATCTTCTTCAATGTTAACACCTCATCCTCAAGTAGAGATCTGATGAAATGATAACGAATATCAATGTGCTTGGTTCTGGAGTGAAATGTTGAATTCTTTGCCAGATGTATTGCACTCTGACTATCACTATGCAAAACACTCCCTTCTTGAGTGAATCCCAGCTCTGCTAACAGTCATTGAAGCCATATCAATTCTTTACTGACTTCTGTCACTGCTACATACTCAGCCTCTGTAGTGGATAAAGCAACATTTTTTTGTATCCGCGACATCCAACTAACAGTTGTAGTACCAACCATGAAAACATAACCGGTGGTGCTTCTTCAGTGATCAACTTCACCTCCAAAGTCTGCATTTATGTAGCCCTGTAATCTTAGATTTCCTTTTCCAAAGCACAGACATTTTGCTGTTGTTCCTCGTAGATATCTCAGAATCCACTTGACGGCTTCCTAGTGAGTCTTTCCTGGATTTGCCATAAACCTGCTCACAACTCCCACTGCATGGCCAATGTCTGACCTTGTACAGACCATTGCGAACATCAAACTTCCAATGGCTGAAGCATACAAAACCTTAATCATAATTTCTTCTTCTTCCTTTGTTTGAGGAGACTGGTCCTTGGATAGACGAAAATGACTGGCCAAAGGTGTACTGACTGGTTTGGCCTTGTCCATGTTAAATCTTTGCAAAACACGGTTGATGTACTCCTCTTGAGATAACTGCAAAACTCCTTTTTGCTTATCTCTCGTGATTTGCATTCCAAGAATCTTCTTTGTTGGTCCTAAGTCCTTCATGTCAAATTCCTTTGACAACTGCATCTTTAAATTTCTGATATCCCTCATATTTGAACCTGCTACTAACATGTCATCAACATAAAGTAGCAATATGATATAGCTGGACTTATACCTCTTCAAGAAACAACAGTGATCATCATTGCACTTCTGGAAACCTTCCTTGTGCATGAAGCTTTCAAACTTCCTGTATCACTGTCTTGGAGCTTGTTTCAGACCGTACAAGCTCTTCTTCAATTTGCACACCATATCCTTCTTTCCTTCTGAAAATCCTTCAGGCTGGTGCATGTAGATCTCCTCATCTAAGTCTCCATGGAGAAATGCAGTTTTCACATCTAATTGTTCTAGGTAGAGCTCTTCACTAGCCACAGTACTTAACACTGTTCTGATAGTATTGAGCTTTACGACTGAAGCAAAGATTTTAGTGTAGTCAACTCCTTCTTTCTGCTGAAATCCTTTGACAACTAGTCGGACTTTGTATCTCTTGGAACCGTCATGGTCTTCCTTCATCCGATACACCCATTTGTTGTGAAGTGTTTTCTTCCCCATAGGTAACTTGACTAGTTCCCATGTCTGATTGGAGATCAGAGACTTAATCTCTTCTTTCATGGCAAGCTCCCACTTGCTAGCATCTGTGGTTTGACAAGCTTCTATATAATCTTTGAGCTCCCCTCCATCAG
Organism: Sphenostylis stenocarpa; assembly: GCA_963425845.1. Classification (NCBI taxonomy): domain Eukaryota; kingdom Viridiplantae; phylum Streptophyta; class Magnoliopsida; order Fabales; family Fabaceae; genus Sphenostylis; species Sphenostylis stenocarpa. The sequence continues at coordinate 13,010,304 of OY731400.1, read as the reverse complement.
TCAGCAACATGTAGTCCATGTGTCTCTTGTTTGGCACATGAGGTCTAGAGGACCTTCTCAATATAGGAGTTGGAGTAAGAAGTTCTGGTTGCACATCACCTTCTTCAATTGATTCCTCTGACTGAGGACTCCTCACTATAGGATTTTCTGGGACATCTTCCACTTCTACAAAAACTCGCCCACTCGATTCTGAATTTCTAATACATGTTTTTATGCATGTCCTTGTACAACACTCTTTCATTGAAGATTACATCTTTGTTGCGGATCATCTTTTTGTTTTCATCATCTCATATGCGGTAGCCATACTCATCTTCACCATAACCAATGAAAGTGCACTTCTTTGATTTTGGGTCAAGTTTGTTTCTACCTTGATCACTGATATGGACATATGCTACACAGCCGAAAACTCTAAAATGTGAGAGTTTTACCTATTTTCCGCTCCATACCTCTTCTGGTATTCCGTGCTCCAATGGTACCGATGGACTTCAGCTGATCAAGTAAGCTGTTGTGTTGACTATTTCTGCCCAGAACTGCTTTAGTAAGCCTGACTGTACACGCAAGCTTCTGGCTCTTTCAGTCAACGTTTGATTCATACGCTCAACTACACCATTGTGTTGAGGTGTACCAAGCACGGTTCTCTCCATTCTGATTCCGTGCTCATAGCAAAACTTCTTGAATCTGGTGTCTATATATTCACCACCATTGTCGGATCTGAGCTTCTTAATCTTCAATCCTGTTTCATTTTCTACCATAGCTTTCCAAATCTTGAAAGCTTCAAATACTTCTGACTTGTATTTCAGAAAGTAAACACATACCTTTGTGGAGTGATCATCGATAAACGCCACGAAGTATTGTTTCCCACCAACGAAAACATCAGAGTGGACGAGCTCAAGTCTCTCTTTCTTTGGAGTTCTTCTATTTGTCTGAAAGCTAACTCTCTTCTGCTTTCCAAGTATGCAGTCTTCACACATGTCAATTTTTACTGACTGAAGACCTGGTAGTTTTCCTTTTGAGTACATGATCTTCATCCCTTTCTCACTCATATGCCCAAGTCTTTGGTGCCATAAATTGGGATTTTCATTTGCTGTAACTGCAATCAAATGGCATGCTCCTGCAGTCTTGTAAAGAGTACCACTCTTTTGCCTTGAGCAATTGTCATCGCACCCTTTGAGATCTTCCAATAATCACCGTGGAAGATTGTTGTGTAACCTTTATTGGCTAACTGACTCACTGAGATTAAGTTCTTCATCAGGTTGGGAATATGTCTGACATTTTTCAATTCCCATACAGACCCGTTCAACTTAATCTTTATTGTACCTTTACCTACAATCTCACACGATTGCTCATTACCAAGGTAAACTTTACCGAGATTTCCGGGAACATAATTCTCGAACAGTTGCTTTTGTGAGGTAGTATGGAAAGATGCTCCAGAGTCTAACACCCAAGACTTCTCCTTGCTTTCTAAAGAGCATATCAACACATCATCTTTCCCTGAGGTAAAGGCAACGTTTGCCTCGTCAATCGCTTCTTGATTCTTTCATGCATTCTTGCATTGATTTTTGTAATGCTCGGTCTTCCCACAATTCCAACACTCGATTTGCTTCGAGTTTTGGGAACTACGATGATTTCTGGACTTGGATTGTTTGTCCTTTGATTTTTCGCGTCCGCTTTATTTGGTTGAACTTCTTCCTCTTGACTCTGTATGCAATACTGAAGAGGTTGATGATTCACCCGACTCCCTCCGTCGGATCTCTTCACTGAGAACCAAATTACGAACATCATCAAATTTTAACTTATTGCTTCCCGATGAGCTACTCACAGATGTGACAGTAGCATTCCAACTTTCTGGTAGAGAAGACAAAAGTATCAAAACTCGTACTTCATCATTGAACTCGATCCCAACTGAACTCAATTGAGTTGTAACAATATTGAGTTCATTGATATGTTGCGCCGTTGAAGCGCCTTCAGACATCCGTAGATTGAACAACCGCCTCATCAAATGAACTTTGTTTGAGGCTGATGGTTTCTCGTACATACTGGAAAGAGTATCCATAAGACCTGTTGTCGTCTTTTCTTTTGCAATGTTAAAAGCAACATTACGGGATAACGTCAGTCGAATGGCTCCAAGGGCCTTTCTGTCGAGAAGAGTCCATTCCTCCTCTTTCATACCCTCTGGTTTCTTTCCTGTGAGTGGTTAGTACACATCCTTCTGATACAGGTAATCCTCGTTTTGCATCTTCCATAACCCAAAGTCCGCACCATCGAACTTCTCGATTTTCACTTTTCCTTCATTTACAACCATCACTCCAACTCGGATCTGACTTTTCTGGATCGTTTCTGACAATTTTTGTGAACTACCGTGTTTCGGAACACGTTTGTAGATAATTTTGTAGCACCGACAAAATTTTTACTATTCACATTTTACTATTCATGGAATAGTAAATTCACTATTCATATGAATAGTGTCACCACAAAAATTGCAGAGTTAACAAGCTCTGATACCAATTGTTGGAAAAAATACAGTAGTCAGATCTGTGAAAGTGAAATAAAAACGAAATAAAGACGGAATAATTGGACACACCAATTAATAATGGAGTTCGGTCAAAATTGCCTACGTCTCCGGACTACTGCAGATATTTTACTGTGAGAAAAGAAAATGCACATGTGTTTACAAAGCACTCTCAAAACACTCGCAACCATCAACCTAATTACACCCATAAGCTAGATTATTTTCTTTCTGCTTCTTGCTGGCTGACTCTTGTAATGGTTGCTTGGGAATTGGATGATCCAAATGAGTGAAGTGAATGAACATTTTATAGCAAAAAAATGGTTTTGGAGCATTCAAGGTTTTCCGTGTTTTCTTGTCTATAACCACTTGCCATCTTTTTTTTTTTTTTTAACACCAACACGAAAGACAGTATAGTATGAAAGAACAAAATCTCACTAGTGCAAAAAGGGGCTTTTACGTCAGGTATTTAGGGCTTTTTACGTCGTATTTAAGTCCGACGTAAAAGCGGGAGACGTAAATTTACGTCGGACCCTTTTACCCGACGTAGATTTACGTCAGTTATGAAGATACGACGTAATTTTGCGTGGCATATACAATAAACAGACGTAAAAACCTTTTCAATTTAAAAAAAAAAAACAGAAAATTTACGTCGCATACAGTATATACGACGTAAATTTACGTCGCATATTGGTATATACGACGTAAATTTACGTCGCATATACCAATATGCGACGTAAATTTACGTCGCATATGGTATATGCGACGTAAATTTACGTCGCATATTGGTATATGCGACGTAAATTTACGTCGTATATACCAATATGCGACGTAAATTTACTGTTTTTTTTAAATTGGGTTTATTTACTACTGTTTTACAACTAAAACCTGCAAAAATTACAACCAGACAGTCCAGAAGCAGTTTTCTTTTGCTAGTAAATTAAAAATATAATATTATATAATTCAAACTACATAATAAAACAAAATAATACAAACATACAAACTAAAAAATCTATTACAAACTAAGCTACCTATACAAACTAAGCTACCTATACAAACTAAACTAAACTACATAATACACACAATATAATATGAACAAGAACATAAAAAATAATGTACTAGAATTGTAGAACAAAAAATTTTGCCCATTGTTCTCTAATTTACGTAATCTCGGATTCCGGTAATGGAGATGGATCTTGAAATACCCGAAACATGAATTTGACTCTTGTAAGCATGCAACATGAATAAAGTTAAATAAACTTAACTAATGTTAAAAGTAATTACCTCAGTCCAAGAATCAATTAAACCCGCACAAACTATGGCTCTCATCCAATACATTACATAGTAACCACATTCAAGCGAGTCAGTTTGCTTATTACATCGAAATGATGAAAAAAACATAATATTATTTTCAAAATTGAAATATAAACAATAATTATGGTATTCACTTATATAAATAAGTTTCTAACCTTAGGATAAATGAGCTGCAATGTCTTTGTTCTAGGTTTTCCACTTAGAACATTAGTTCCAGACACGATTCTAAGTGAAAAAAAGTCATATATTATTCAATATGTATTCACAATTTAAAAACATAATTAATGAATAAAAGATAAAGTTACCCTTGTAATAAGCTTTTCATTTCTTGACTCGGTTTCCGATGTAATGAACAAAACCATACCACGGTGTAATCCGGGTATGATTACAATTAACGCCAATGGGACTACATTGTATGACATAAAAATTAGTTACAAAAATATAAATTAAAATACAAATCAAAATACTAACCCTTCAATGTATGGAGCCAAATATATATGTCTTCTTGAGTCACTCATCCATGTTTGCATATATTGTTGGATTCCAACCTTTGTATTTCCAGATTGTTGAAAATCATTTATAGTACAAAATAACATTGCACGCAACCTGAAATTCACTTCGTGATATGAATCAAATACATCCACTCTGTTTCCCACAACATCTTCAAATCATCAATTAAAGGACTAAGATATACATCTATGTCATTTCCTGGTTGTCGAGTCCCGAAATCATCATAGATAACATCATATATTTTCTCTTCATGCATAACCAAGGAGGCAAATTGTAAATGATCAACATAACTGGCCATGAACTATGTTTACTACTTAAATTTCCATAAGGATTCATCCCATCCGTAGCTAATCCAATTCTCAAGTTTCTTGGCTCTGCACCAAATTCTGGAAAGGTTTCATCAATCCTTTTCCATTGTGGAGAATCATTTGGATGTCGAAGAAGATTGTCACATTTTCTACCATTTGCATGCCATGTCAAGTTTCTTGCATCTTCTTTTATGGCAAATAATCTTTTAAACCTAGGTATAATTGGCAAATACCATAACACCTTAGCGGGGGACCATCTAGTTCTTCCTCACCACTACTTTCCTCAACTTTGGTTTTGAACCTCGACAAACCACATGTCGGACACATCTTTAATTTAGCAAAATCATTTACGTACAATATACAATCATTAGGACATGCATGTATTTTCTTGTACTCTAAACCCATTGGACATAATATCTTCTTTGCCTCATAGTTACGAATAGGTAATGTATTATCTTCAGGAAGCATCTCCTTCAACAACTCCAATAATTCGGTGAAACTTTTATCAGTCCATCCATTTCTTGCTTTTAAAGTAAACAATTTTAAAGTTGCTCGATAATCTTGTAAAACTACATCCTATGTACAATTGTTGCGCAAAATCGGATTTCAAAGAATCATATAGATGTGCTTTCATAAAATGTTCTTCACCAATATCACGTATCATATCCTCTAGATTATCATCCATCCCTTCATCAAAATTGTACGTAGTTGACACGGTTGGGATGTCTAATATTTCTCCATGCCATGTCCATATTGTATAACTCTTAATAATACCATAAACAAACAAGTGATCACGTATATCCTCAAGTTTATGACGAATTTGATTCAAACAACGAACACATGGACAATAATATGTCCCTTTCATAGCTTTTCCATTTTCACTAGCAAATTTCGAAATTCCTCAACTCCCTTTTCGTACTCTTCACTAATACGACGTGCATTCATCCAACTTCGATTCATATTATGTTATAAAGTTTCGTCACTCCTAAAGATTTAAAAATTATATGTAAAAAAAAATTAATATACAAACAACAAAGCACGTTCCAACAACAATGGAGTGTGTAAACCGAATGCACTCAAACAAATAAACAAATAACCGCATTCCAATAACAATCCGGTGGAGACATTCATACTATAACGTGATTGAGATCCCCAAAAACAATCACGGATTCAATGTAAACATATAGCAATGACAATGAACACTAACCTCGAGTGTAGACGAAAGCCGATTTCAAACTCGAATCCAATCGGGGAGAAAGATGAAGTTCGTCAAATGACACGACAATGTAGATGTTTTTCACTGTAAAGCTGCTCGCAAATGGTGTGCGAGAGGTAGGCTGTTGTCGTTGTTCTCGTCGTCGTTCTCAAAAACCACTGGTTGCGCGAGACGAGGAAGTGGGTCGGGAGGAAATAAAATAGACTTTTTACGTCGCGCGGTGTAGTAAGCGACGTAAAAGTCATCTTTACGTCACACACGGGAGGCGCGACGTAAAAGATGGCCTTTTACGTCGCGTACGGGGGCGCGACGTAAAAGCTAAGGCTTTTACGTCGCGTCCCCCGTACGCGACGTAAAAGCCATCTTTACGTCGCGCCTCCCAGTGCGGCGTAAAAGATGACTTTTTACGTCTCCTATTGGGGTGTGCGACGTAAATTTTTTGTCCCATATTTACAAAATTGCCACCGCGTTTTATTTACGTCGAATATACGTGCATGCGACGACAATTGGGTGACGTAAAAGCCATATTCTGCACTAGTGTCTCCTGGCAGATGTAGAATGTTATTATGTTAAAAGTGGTCTTTTTGTTGACAAAAAGATTGAGATAGATCCAACACCAGTAGAGCGTGGAATAAGGTTATTGATCAATTCACATATGGAAGATGGAGACTTCCCCCAAGAGGTAAAAAAACTCTTATCTAATGTGAAGTCAAATTATTCACATCTATTTCTCATTAATATGCATCTCACTTATTCATTTACAGGAGATTACTGATTATTTATAAGGAATTGTAGTCTACACTACTCTTTATATCGAAACATTTTTCCCTTATGGGCTTTGGGAGAGTATCGTCGTCGTGTATTTACTCAAAAATCAAATGTTTAGTTTTCCAACTCATTTTAATGGTTTCAATAGCCATTATTTATTTTAGTTCTTAACTTGCTTTTTGTAATCTCTTATCCTGTAATAACATATTTAAGACCTTCATAATTTTTTACTTTAATATAATGTAATAACTAATCTACATGGTCAAACATTATTATGACGATAGTATGATTTATTACATGTAGCGTGTGGGTTGCAGTTAAAACAAAGAAGAAGAAATCTATAATAATATACTGAAAGGATAAAATTGTTTTTTTTCCCTATCTTTTAAATAAAAAAAGTTTCGAACTTTTATTTTCAATGTATGTCTTTTATATCAACAATTCATTTGTTCAGTCTTTTTTATCTATTTTTCTCGTAATTTTTTTCTTACTTTTTCTTCTTCTTCCTCAAATAATATTGTTAAGTGGATTTTTTTCCTATATACTCACTGCCTTTTGTTTCCGCCGAGAGAAAGGAGGAATCTAGCAAAATCTGACTTATGGCTTCAAGATATTTCACGCAATCAACATGCTGCAAGTGATATAATCAATATAATACTATGCACAAAGATTAATTTAAGTACATACTCTCGTTTATTAAGGGTGTAAATATGAGTTTTACCGATTCATAATGGATTAAAGTTGGATTGGGTTAATATTTTTTATTTTATCGAATATGGGTCACAATGAATCCGCTCTTTTAATCTAATGGTTAAAAGGGTTAAAATCAGATTGTGATAGGTCGAACCATAACGTATAATATATTTTAAATTTTAAGTATAATTAGTAATTTAATAAAAAATAATTTCATTATTATGATAATGTCATTTGATTATCAAAATTAAATAATTAGTCAAATAAACACGTGACTCATTTAAAGTAATTTTTTTATATGAAATTGTGTTCTAAATCATTATTTAAAAACTTATTATTTTTTTTATAATATAATAATTTAAAATAATAATTTTATTATTATTAGATTAAAAAACAATAATAAAAATACAAATAAATTCTTAACTCTTAAAATGAATATATTTTTATTTATTTTAAGTACGTAGAATTTAATTATTAAATTTAAATAAATAATTCAATTTTATAAATTATTACTATATATATATATATATATATATCCATATATTTATACTAATATAGAAAAAAATGATATTCTCGTTAAAAAAAAGTTGTTTTTAAATACATAATAGTTTTTTTAAAATTTAATCATATAGTAACTTTTTTTATTATGTAACTGATTTTTATTAAAAACAAAAATGTTATATATATATATATATATATATATATATATTTACTATCTTTATTCAGAATATTTATATTAGCTATTTAATTTTTTATTAAAACAACGAGAGTTGAAAAAGAATCTTACAGTTTTATTTTTTTACTTAAATTCATATTAAAATTTTACATATTTTAATATTTTATCCAAATAATGTCTAGATAATTGTAAATTAATCGATATATTTTTTACTATTATATATTTTAATTATTTTTAATATTCTTGGTTAAGATAAAATATGTTGTATCTTTGCAGTTACTAGTGATCTCCCTTGAAGTAAAAATGAATTCCAAGTTATGGTGAATTAGGAGCATGATTATACATAAAGTACTATATTTAAGAAGTCACGATTTGTTAAGCTAGAACCATAATGTGTCTAGGAAAATAATTATAAATTAGACTGATTTTTAGATAATTAAAATAACAAATTTAATTTAAATATTCATATACTAAATTTAGGATTATCTAAAACATATATATCTATATATATATATATATATATATATATATATATTAAGGTAATTTCTTTAAATAATATTTTTTATATTTTAACTAAATTATTGTATCATTTAATTAAATAAAGAAATATTTTTGTAATATCAATGGTGAGAGTGTACAAGTACAACTGTTCTGTGACTAATCTTTTTAAACAGTTAATATATTTGAAACGGAAATGGCAAGGGTGAAAATAGTACATACGATTAGAGGGTATTTTGTGTAATAGAGACGGACCAAAACGAAAGAAGATTGGAGCCCTTAGTTTTGGCGCTTTCTGCGCCCATCGGTGAATCCAACGCCATTGAACCTTCAATCATTCTTCACTCCTTTCAGTCAAACCTTCCTCTCTCTCTCTCTCTCTCTCTCTCTCTCTCTCTCTCTCTCTCTCTCTCCGTCTCTTCAAATTCAATTCGCAGTTCCAATTTATCGGTAGTTGGTTCCATTTGCCGATGAACCATCTCAAATCCTTCAGATGATGTAACTGCATACCAACGCCAACGCCGACGTGAATGCGGTTTTCCGAGGTTCCGATCCAGATCCAGATTCATGGGGATTTGCTTTAGCATTGAAGACCAGAACAACTTCTCCGTCCCCGATTCCGAACCCAAGCCTAACGCCAAGTCTCCAGGTAACTCTGATTTCCAATTCGATCCGATCCCGTTTTCTTCTTAATAATGGATTAACGCTGATTAGCGTCTGAAATAGGATTAGTAGGTCATGAATCTGGCGCTCCAATTGCTTCTATAAACATCAAAGATCTCCGCGAAGGTGCTGGATACAGCAATGTGGACAGTTTCACGTACGAGGAACTGAGGCTAGCCACGAAGCATTTTCGTCCCGATTTCATCTTGGGAGAAGGAGGCTTCGGAGTTGTATATAAAGGCGTTATAGACCACAGTGTGAGGTCGGGTTACAAGGCTACCGAGGTCGCCATTAAGGAACTTAATCGCGAAGGATTTCAAGGAGACAGGGAATGGCTCGTACGTAACTTACATTTCCTACTCTTGTCATTTAACACTTTTATCTGACTAAAATTTGTGATGGTCCCCCTGAAAAGCGTACACCCAGTGTCCACCATTATACTTTTTTAATAAGGTCGTAACATATTAACCACTTGAGAGAGGCATATTAAACTATTACTAGTTCCTCGAGTACATACTCATATTTGTACAGACTAATTCGTTTATTATAACTATCCACCATTAGATGTTTCAGTTATCTTATGAAAGTATTAAACACTCGTGAGACTTTTTTTATGTGAATTTGTGGTATCGAGATCCCTTTGCCAATAGTTAAGGACTAATCTTTTGAAATACTGAGATCCATTTAAGTGTTTAAGATATCTCGACAGAATTTTTTCATGTGTTGAACTCGGGACCGATTCCCTGATCACATGCTTAATGAACAAGATTTTCTACTAATCATGCAGCACCGTGTTGGTCTTGTGAAACATATTTAACTGTTAGTGTAGTAAGAACCCATTGATAATTATGTGTACACATTCATTTACTCAACCACCTGGAAGACGAAGTTAATCAATATTAGATATTTTAGTAAGATATATTTAAACCGTTAGTGTCACTAGTAGACATTAATGTTAATAATTGTATAGAATTACATCGAATTTTCTATTAACCTCTTACTAACTATATCTACCCACGTGGTTAATCTAGTGTGATGGTGGACGCTGGGTATATCTCAGCAGTACATTTATGATTTACGATTATTCTATCTTAATCGTTTCTGTTAACATATGGTAGCTAAATAATCCCAACATGTTCTGTAAGGAAGCTATTGTGCGATTGTTTGGTTTTCTGCTATTGTACGAAAACAACTGGTTATAGATATAGGGCTTGGAGTTGAGGATGTTGAGAAGAGGAAATAATGGATCATTTGTAGTCGAGCATATTCTATTAGTTGAGTTTAATTTGGTGTTTGGCGGTGAGAATTGATGGTTAGAGGGGAAAGAAGTTTATGCAAGTAAAGAGCGGACAGAACTGAACTTAGATTTATGGTTTTGTTTACTTTGCAGGCGGAAGTTAACTATTTAGGTCAATTCAGTCACCCTAATCTGGTGAAGCTCATTGGATATTGCTGTGAGGATGAACATCGGTTATTGGTCTATGAATACATGGCAAGCGGGAGCTTGGAGAAACACCTATTCCGCAGTAAGCTTTGCATGAAATTTGCAAATGTATCTAATTGTTAAATTGGACTAAGGTTATATATTTACTGGGATCAGATTATTCTCGTAACTAGTTATGTGTAATTGGGTTTGTACCTGCGAGGTTGTGCTTTTACTTTTTTATGTTATTGACTAAGGCTACACATTTATCCCTTTATCTAGAAGACTAGCTCAATTAAGTTAACACCTTCTGGATTGGAGATGCGAAGCCTTTATGCCACCTTCCTGTCGTCCCTGTCTGCCCAGTTCTACCTTTTTATGTAGTGGCTGTTCTTCAAATGTACTTTGCTGTGGGGAAGAAAGGTTCCAAAATATTAACACCTTTATTTTATTATCCTTTAACCTTCTGCATGATTCTGGAGTGCTTGACCTTCTGCATATGTCTTCTAAATGGCTTGTAGCATGAGTTAGTTATATGACCAAACAATATGTTGGAAAAATTGATCCATTTGTAAATTCTCTCTTTGATATTTAACCTGATCATAACTTAATAAGCCCCTCGTCTTGTGATCAATTCATGTAATGAGTGTCCCATCTTTTGTCCAAGCTCCATTTTGACATGGAAGCCTTGAATAAACTCATAATTCTTACCATTCTATTACATAAGTGCATTGTGTAGGTGAATATAAGTATAAAAGAAAAAATTGGTAAAGAAATTGTCTCTACTTCACCATCCTAAACATCATACTGTTTATTGATGCTAGGAGTGGGCTCAACATTGACTTGGTCAAAAAGAATGAAGATTGCTTTACATGCTGCGAGGGGGCTTGCTTTTCTTCATGGTGCAGAAAGACCTATTATATATCGTGATTTCAAGACTTCAAATATCTTGCTAGATGCGGTTTGTTTTCTTCTATCTTAATCTGGAAATTAAGTTTTTGCTGCCATCTTTTTACTACAAACTGAGATTTGTAGCTTTCTTAAAACTGAGATACTTTTAGCTTCGGCAAAATTTGAAAGGAACAAAAAAACTGTTTTGCTTTTCCATAAATATCTTCCCTAACTATTCAACCTGACTTACTGTACTCGAATTTTAAAAGAAGCTGAGATAAAAGTTTATTTTAGCATCTTAATGGTGCTCAGCTAATGGTTTCTTTAGAGGGCTTTCAATGGCCAAAATACAGAATGATTGATGATCGTTGCTTATCGATAAGACTATGTTCTAATGTGTGGTTTGTATATTTTGATTCTTTTTACAATATTCTTAACTTAAGATGCTAATTTCTCTATTCTATTTTCTAGCAAAATTATTGTTTGTTGGTTTAATAAATTAGGGACTGTCCTTGTCCTACTCAAATCACATCATAGATCTTCCAACAAATTATTTCCTTAAAAGAAAATTGAAAAGAATAATGTAGAAAAAAAGGCTATAAATTTTTTAAAATGTTTATTTGGAAGCCACTATAAACAAGTGAAGTTTATCTAGGTTTATGCTATTAAATAGAGGTGTATATAAACTTGCAGGATTTCAATGCGAAGCTTTCAGACTTTGGCCTTGCAAAGGATGGCCCGATGGGGGACCAAACCCATGTTTCAACACGAGTAATGGGCACGTATGGATATGCTGCTCCCGAGTATGTCATGACAGGTGAGTTACTAGAAGCTGTTGATGGTGAATTATCATTTTCCTTAATTATCCGAAGTGTCGAGAATTCATAAAACAAATAAAAAAAGTGCAATTACTCTCATTTTTTTAGTGATTTACACAATTGTGAGTTGGCATAAACAACTGTTGTTAGACATGTCTGAACACGTTGGAAATGAAAGCCTGCATTCATTGCATTAACATATTCGACAGGTGATATAAATTGGATTCTCTAAATTTGTCCGATCTCAACATTATAAGACAAAGAAACAACTATCAATTATATTCTAGATTTCTGCCAGTTGGAGTTGTGACATTAGAAATTTAGAATTGGTATATCATTTTATTTGTGATATTTGAACCTTTTTCTTTCATGAGGTCATAATATGTCATAACTTTTTTTTTTTTAATTTCCTTTTTTTCTCTAGATAAATATTTTTAATGATAAGGTGGAAGTAACTTTGCACCAAGTATGTTACAAACTAAGATGATCAAGTACTAAGTATAACAAATTTAGGAATTAATTGTAAGAAAACATGCGGGAAAGAAAGGTAATAGAGAAGAATATAAATGCAACAGGAGGAATGGTCTTTCACTGCTAATAGAGACAAATATTCCCTACCCACTGATTTCTTACTCCTTTTCTCCCCCGTCACACTACATGACACTCATCCCTAAATAACCGAATTTCCCCCATCCCTCCTAACAAACTTACTCTTCTAATAATTTCTCTTTCCTCGAGCAAGAAGAGTCACATTCCTTTTTTACCCTTTCTAGAATACACATACCACACTTTGGGTCCATGACTTAGCTGATCTATCACTGGGCCTCTATCATTGCCCCCTCCTAAAACAACAGTCTTGTCCTCAAGACTGATTTTTGGAAATTGACTTTGGATGGCTAGTTTATCTTCCCACGTGGCACTCTCTGTCCCTTGACCCTTCCACTGAACCAACAGTTGATCAACATCCTCCCCTCCCTTTCGCACACGCTTGGCCGCTAAAATAACCTCGGGTTCCACCTATATGCTCTCCGCTCCTTCAATGTTCTCAGGTAATTTAGCCTCCACTGCGTAATTACCCACTGCCTTCTTGAGTAATGAGACATGAAACACGGGATGAATCTTCAAAGTCGATGGTAGTTTGAGCTTGTAAGCCACTGCACCTACACGCCCAGCCACTTCAAAAGGACCAAAATACCTTGCCGCTAACTTGGGACTAATTCTAGTGACTACCGAGCCCTGCCTATGGGGGCGCAACTTCAGAAAAACCCACTCCCCAATAGCAAAATTGTGCTCTTGACGATGCGTATCAACCTGTCCCTTCATACGATCTTGAGCACGAGTCAAATGATGTTTTAGTTGTCGTAAAGCTTCGTCTCTGTCCACCAATTCTTGCTGCACAGCTTCCACCAACGTTTCCCCTTGTAGAAATTTCACCAATGCTGGTGGTTTACGGCCATACACCGCCTCAAACGGGGTAGTTCCGGTTGATTGATGGAATGTGGTGTTGTACCAGTATTCTGCCCAATGCACCCAATTTACCCACGTTTTTGGTTGGTCAGCGATGAAACAACGTAGATAGGTTTCTAGGCAACGGTTGACTACCTCCGTTTGTCCATCCGTTTGGGGATGGTATGCGGTACTCATTTTCAGCTGAGTGCCCTGCAACTTGAAAATCTCTTTCCAAAAATTACTAACAAAAATAGGATCTCTATCACTGACTATGGCCTTGGGAATGCCATGTAACCGAATCACCTCCCCGACAAAAATCTCGACCACCGTCTTTGCTTGTATAGGGATGTTTAAGAAGAATGAAGTGTCCATATTTTGACAACCTATCTACCACCACTAATATTGCCTCATACCCTCGAACTTTAGGGAGACCCGTTATAAAGTCCATGGAAACCTCATCCCAAATTTGTTGGGGAATTGGTAGAGGCTGCAAAAGGCCACCAGGGGAAGTAGCCAAATATTTCTGTCTCTGGCAAATATCACACTGTTGGACATATTCTTGAATCTTCTTCGTCATCCCAATCCAATACAGGTTGGCTGCAAGGCGTCGATATGTCCGATAACAACCTGAATGTCCCCCTTCTGCAGTGGCATGGTATTCTTGCAACAATTTAGGTATCCATTCAAAATTTGGTGATATCACCAACCTTCCTTTATAATACAGGACTCCCCTGATATAAGAGAAACCTGATTTAAGCGTGTTATTTTGAACCAACCCTTCAATGATAGCCTTTAACTTGGGGTCTTGATGCACCTCCTCAATGATTTTTTGACTGTCCTCCCAAAACAGATAGTATATCAAAGAGCAGAAAGACCCTTTGACCTCATGCATTCGGGATAGAGCATCTGCACCTCTGTTACTAGCACCCGGTTTATATACAATGTCGAATTGATAGCCCAATAACATGGCCATCCAATTCTGTTGGTCCATGGTGGAAATCCTTTGTTGCATGAGTTGCTTGAGGCTTTTCTGATCAGTGCTCACCGTGAACTTTCTACCCAACAAATAAGGTCTCCAATGTTGGATTGCCAGCACTACTGCCATTAATTCTTTTTCATAAGCTGATTTGGACAGATTGCGTTCACTTATGGCCTTACTAAAATAAGCTATTGGTCTGCCCATTTGTGTGAGTATTGCCCCAACCCCTCCCCCGGAGGCATCACATTCGATCAGAAACTGTTTAGTGAAATCGGGTAAGGTTCCGTCATTTTTGTCTTTAGCTGATTAAAGCATCTTGAGTGTGAGAATTTCATTGAAACCCATCTTTCTTAGTCAACTCAGTTAAAGGCTTTGCAATCTTTCCATAGTCCCGTATGAATTTCCGATAATAACCCGTTAGCCCCAAAAAACCATGCACTCCTTTGACATTTTTTGGGCTGGGCCACTGTTTGACACTCTCCACCTTCCCTGAATCCATCGCCACACCCTGGGTTGAGACCACATGGCCCAAATACTCAATGGATCTCTGAGCAAACTGGCACTTCTTCTTGTTGACCACCAATTGATGTTGTTACAGCCTCTGTAGTACATGGTTAAGCTGTTTCAGATGCTCTTCCCAACTCCCACTATAGATCAAAATGTCGTCGAAAAACAATAGCACCCCTTTTCTCAACATGTCACGAAAAACATCATTCATCAAGGATTGGAATGTGGAAGGAGCGTTCATAAGCCCGAAGGGCATAACTAAGTACTCGTAATGGCCTTCATGGGTCCTAAACGCCGTTTTATGCACATCTTCCTCCCTCATACGTACTTGGTGGTACCCGGATTTTAAGTCCAGCTTAGAGAAGAAAACTGCCCCATGAACCTCATCAAGCAGCTCATCTATCACCGGTATTGGGAATTTATCAGGGACCGTAGCCTTATTCAAAGCACGGTAGTCAACACACATCCTCCAAGTAGCGTCTTTCTTTTTAACCAGAATTACTGGGCTCGAAAACGGGCTCTGACTTGGTCTGATGATACCCATGCTCAACATTTCTTTGACTTGTTTTTCTATCTCATCCTTGTGATGATGGGGATATCTATACGGACGCACGTTAACTGGTCTCTCTCCTTCACGTAACACTATCATATGCTCTTTACTCCTTGTTGGGGGCACTCCTTGTGGATCTTGGAATACCGCTTCATATTTCAACAACATTAACTCCAATTTTTCTCTCTGTTGAGGAGTCAGAACCGAATTAGCATCTTCAATGACATTTCCAGAAGCAAACTTTAGATCCGTGGACATCAACATGCCCCCCATCCATGTACGCCTCCCAATAAACAGGCTCTGAAACGTAGTTTGGGATTCTTGGTCCTCTCCCTTCAAATTCACCCACACTCCGTTTCTCACTACCCTCATGGTTTTCTTACCCCAATCAACAACCATCTCTCCCATGGTAGACAACCAAGACATGCCCAAAACCACATCGATATCCCCTAACTCGAACAAGTGGGCATCGATAGTTACTTTGAGCCCTCCGAACTCCATTTCCACAGCCTCGCATTTTCCCCGAGCTACCGTTTTACTCCCATCTCCCAGCTTTATACTCATCCCCCTTGTGTCAACAGTCTTCCACCCCATTGCTTGAGTCAATTTCCTCGATATGAAATTGTGAGTGGCTCCGCTGTCCACCAATACTAACACTGGGACTCCTTGAATGGTTGCTCTTAGTTTTAGAGTTTGGAACTGTTGGCCTTCCTTAGTTTCCAAACTTCCCAAATCAATCACACTACACTCTCCATCAACCCTCTCCTCTTCCTCAACTTCAAAGGTGCTTTGGGTAGGTTCATCATCTATCTCTTCCTCTTCGTCTAACACCATCACGCGCAACTGGCGATCTGGGCATTGATGCATTGGGTGGAATTTACCTCCACACTTGAAACATAGTCCCTTTTTTCTTCGTTCTGTGATCTCCTGAAAAGATAAGTGTCTGACTCCTCTGTCACCCCGTGATCCACTACTACGAGGGCTAGATCCACTTTCCCCTTCTACATTCTTGTTGGGCCTAAATTGTTGAGCTGGCCCAAATCCCCCTCCTCTCATTAGATTTCCTTCTTCAAATTGCTCTCTTCCTCCACAAAATTGGGCCCAACCTGTTCCTCTAACTCCTTTGTTTTGCAAACCTAAATTGGGCCTTTTTGGGTGAAATGGCCCATTTCCTACCTCCTTGCGAGTCACTGTTCCCCAACCTGGGCGGATCCCTTGAAACTCTGCTTCCACCGCTCTTGCCACGTTCAACATTTTGGATCTGGATATGGGTCCTAGGTCCCTCAGTGAACGGATCCTTCCTCGAATATTCTCCTTCAAACCATGTACAAAGTACCCGAAGTACTGGTCATCTGGTAGTCTCTTCACCTGAGCAGTCAACCTCTCAAATTGTTCAATATACTCGTCCACGCTTCTCACTTGTTGCAGCGACACCAACTGTTCGAACACGTCACCCTCCCCTAGCCCACCATATCTATCCATTAACTCACGTTTCAATTGTTTCCAAGTCATCTCCTCATCCTCATCAAGCAATGAATTGAAGAAATGGATAGTAGACCCCTCCATACAGAGCTGAGCCAAGCTCACCTGAGCCTCTGGATGAGTGTCTTGCACCCGGAAATAGATTTCAGCGCGTGAGATCCACCCCACTGGATCCTCACCGTCGAACATGGGTAACTCGACCTTCTTCACGCATTGTCGGAATTCCTCTAACACCTCTTCCTTCAAATGCCTTAGTGACCCTGGTGGTGTTGATTTCTTCTTCTCCCCATATTCATGTTCCTCTCGGTGGTGGTGGTGGTTGCTGCAGTCACCCCCTCCCTCTGCATTGTTAGTCGTTGGTGATTGCTGATCGCCCTTTACCAAAGTCTGAAAGAGCTTCTCAAATTGTTCCTCCATCTTCCGCTGTGACTCCACCATCGCCTCCTTAAGTGCGCCAACCTCGTACTCCATATTAGTAAGTCTTGCCTCCATCTCGTCGTTCTTCACTCCTTTCTTCTTTGGTGGCATTCACTCTAACAACACCTCGCTGATTCTCCCTCCCCAAAAGTCGAATCCGGCACGTCGGACCAATTTGTTACAAACTAAGATGATCAAGTACTAAGTATAACAGATTTAAGAATTAATTGTAAGAAAACATGCGGGAAAGAAAGGTAATAGAGAAGAATATAAATGCAACAGGAAGAATGGTTTTTCACTGCCACCCACAGAGCTACGCTCCAATAGAGACAAATATTCCCTACCCACTGATTTCTTACTCCTTTTCTCCCCCCTCACACTACATGACACTCATCCCTAAATAACCGAATTTCTCCCATCCCTCCTAACAAACTTACTCTTCTAATAATTTCTCTTTCCTCGAGCGAGAAGAGTCACATTCCTTTTTTACCCTTTCTAGAATACACATACCACACTTTGGGTCCATGATTTAGCTGATCTATCACTGGGCCTCTATCAAAGTACTTGGACGTGGTTAAATGTGTTTTAGTTCGCTTAGTCTCTAAAAACTGAATCATTTTCTTTTGGTTTATGGACACTTGTCATTTGTTGTCCTTATTTCCATACACGAGAGATTAGAAGCAGATGAAGGATAAGAATCACATCTAACATTTTTGCATAAATAAAAGACAGTAGGGAGAGATTTAAAAAAAAAAAAAAAAGAAAAAAAGAAAAAACTCATTTTTAGAGACTTGAAACATATTTAACTTCAAATATTATTCAATTGAGTCAAATTTTAGTGCTTTAATATGAGGGTGAGCCTTGGCCTCAATAAGTTTTTGCTGCCTTGTGATCTCCTAAAGGTCACCGGTTCAAAACCTGTAAAAAGCTCTCTTCTTGCGGGGTGATGACTGGGACATTTACCCTTCTCAGCCCTTAATGGGTGAGACCTTGTGCAATAGATCTGTTTATTTCCAAAGTGTACATTATGCTGTAGGAACAGAAACCAACTTTTTTTTTTTTTTTCTTGTTTACAACAGTCCTTTAAATCTTAAACTGATGATCAAGCCACTATTTTTGCATGTGCTTCCGTAATGAATAATCAGTGTGAGATAACATCTGTTAACCAATCTGTGTGGCATCATGAGCAGGGCATTTGACAGCTCGAAGTGATGTCTATGGTTTTGGGGTGGTACTACTTGAAATGCTTATTGGTAGAAGGGCATTAGACAAGAGCAGGCCCAGCCGTGAACACAACTTGGTCGAGTGGGCCCGCCCGCTACTGAATCATAATAAGAAACTTTTAAAAATTTTGGACCCAAAACTAGAGGGACAATATTCAAGTAAAACTGCACTGAAGGTGGCCCATTTAGCATACCAATGTCTTAGCCAAAACCCGAAAGGAAGACCGCTAATGAGCCAGGTTGTTGAAATGCTCGAAAACTTTCAGTCAAAGGGGGAAAATGAGGAAGATCAAATGCTTCAAACGGGTGGCAGCAGTATAACCCTTTATGAGGTTCCCAAGGGCAGCAATGTCACTCCAACTTAAGCCTAAAACCAAACTAAAAATGAAGAGTTTTACACGATTGAAGCATGAAGAGAAGAAAAAGCTGAAGCCAACGTCACACGACTCTAATTCATGTAGTTCCTTAACCAAAGTTTGTGCTCGCGATAAGTTGTCTTCTCTTCTTCCAGAAACCGAAGTTTCACCAATGAAGATGGCAATGAAAATTTCTACAAAATGTTGAACAGGGGTAGTTGTTTGCTTCGAGCAAAATTAGGGAAGGCAATTATGTGGCTTAAGCATCCTCTGTTTCTTATTCCAATTTACATCGATCAGGACGCTGTTTATTATAGAATATTTTGCAGAGTTGGTGTAAAACATTTTTTTAATTATCCGTGCACTCGAAATGCATTCAGTTAATAGAGCATGATATTGTGCGTCAAATGATGTATGTGAATAGATCAGACATTTTAACATAGCTCATTTAGTTCAACATAGGTTATACTTATTTTTTAAAAGTTAAATAACTCTTAAATGTATGGTTTTCAATTAATCCTTGTGTTTAATTAGCGTTAAAAAAAAAAAAACTAGCTACTTGAATTTGTTGCGAGTTTACAGTACAGTTAGTAGAAAACTGTCCTATTTTTCACTAATTTTTTCAAATATGAACTAATTCCAAGTCGTCAAAGCTGGCTCGTTTGAATATCACGTTTATTTTATCGAGGAATTACTTTTCAATACCTTTCTATCAACTTTTCCAAAATCAATTAATACTCCGCTTTACTTTAACATCTAGAAGAGCTGTACTAGGTTTCATAGGTTCAAAGCTTCAAATGATGGCACAGCACCGTGGGACAATCTCTGGAGTAGCACAGCACTAGGTTGATATCGGACTGAACTCATTGCAAAAATCTACAATTTACATTAAAAAAAAAATTGCAAATTCATGATCCTCTATTTGATACAGACTGATAATAGCATTATGAGGGATTAAAAAACAATTTTAGAAATTCAGGATAAAAATATTTAAATGTAGATAACCGAAAACCATATAAAGAAATCCATATTGAAAGGCAAAAACATATTTCAGCCTTAAAATTTATTATATATATATGAGTATCATTTATGAAAAATATTTTTGGAAGAAACCGAAAACAGATTGCGTGAACTTCATTGATGAATAACTCAATCTATAGCCTTCAAAGATCTTAAATGATATTGTACCTTTTTTCTCACCTCATTTTAAATTTATTTTTTCAAATGTCTGAAAAAAAAATAAAAACATGAGATAACTCTTGTATCTATAAAAAAAAAAAAAAAAAAAAAAAAAAAAAAAAACGATGCTGAATTAGCCAACCTACTGAGATTCATCCATTTGGTCATGACGATTACAAGATTGAGATCTTAAATCCTGATCATCTTGCCTAGTCTCTTCAGACTCTAACGACTTCGAAACAGAATCCTCAAGAGCCTCCAGAAAAGACAAAACTGTGAACTTGTCTGCCATGAAAGAAACAAATTATCGTCAATATTAAATAGTCAAACCAATAATCCGATAATAGTTTCTAACCACTTTTTTTTCTCACTTGTGTCCTTTCCAAAAACACATGAAATAGTCAATTCCCAATTTCAAACAAAAAGGGCATGGAAATTTGGAAGAGAATATTGCAAAACTATCTGAGGGGGTGTTCAACGACAAGTCCCTTTTCCCATTACTTACTCCAAACTCGCTATAAAAAGTTAATTCTAAAACCCCTACCATACCAAACGGAACAAGGAAACAACATGACGATTCCATCAGCATCTATTATACAGGTCCTTATAAGAAGCTAGATTATAGAAGAAACTACAACTTTGGGCATTAAAAATGCTAGAATATAACTAAATAATACTCGCGCTATAGGCTAAAGACTAAGAAAGTACTGCTCACATTTACTTGGATCAATTCCAAACTGAGACAAGTCTATCTGTCCCGTTCGAAGTACCTATAAAATAAACACATTTATTAAGTATATTTTGAGAAGAAATGTAAAACTAGATAAGTGAAGCACTGCACTCTCACATAAGTAAATGACTCTACTTGCTGACGGAAAGGTGGGCTCTGCAACAACTCCAATATCTCTTCTGGAGACGACTTACCCTACATCAAAAAATATTGAATGGATCTGTAAATTAAGAAATACAAAAAAATCAATAACCAAATTGACACCTACCTCAGGTAAATAGGGAGCTAAACGTTGCTCCAAAGGTAATGTCTCCATCAATGGCATTATTAGATCAGGCTTCAATATATCACCAAGTCCCAAGCCTAATGAAATACAGGAAAATTGTCAAAGAAAATTTATATTTTACCAACATTTTGCCCCAAAATAAGAAAAAGCAAACAGTCAAACTTATTCCTTTCCTACAAATCCATCTCATCGTGCATTGACAATCACAAATTCCAAATCAAAAGACATGATACCAGCAATGATACCAGGTGCCCCCCCCCCCAAAAAAAAATAAAATTAATATCACTCCAATGATGAACCAAACATTGTCACCCATAACAGAGCAAATAAAATTTCATATCCTGGTTAGTTGATATTTCTTTCTTTCTTATCATCATTATCGTGAAAAATATAATTCAGGAAGAGCTATGCAGTCTCTAGTTTGAAATTTGAATGTTAAAAATAGCATGCAATATTATGTGTTGACACACATCTATATTATTGTATTCAAAGATGCCAAGGAATAGAATATAGTGTGGAAACATTACCTCCATCAGGATCAACAATACTATCTGCAAACATATCAAGGAAAAAAAAAGAGACCAGGTTAGGCCTCAATAATTAAAAATACATTAAAGTCTATCTCTTTTAATTGAACTTGTTACCTGCAGGCCCAAGGTTACTCAATATTCTCTGGAGATCTTCCAATCTAACCCGACCAGAAGATGGTACCTCACTCGTTGCTTCCACACTCAAGTTTGGGATACCTAAGTTTGCAGCTCTTTTTACAAAAAGTTTAATACGTTTAGTGTCCAGTTGGCTATATACAAGTGTAAGCAATAAAAAAAAATTGATACTTTAACAACGTCATAGTTTGTTATATATGTATCTATATTTCATCACAATACTGTTAATTTTCCAATCAATGGTCATAAGTATACATTGTACCCTACAAAATGTACCCTTCATTTAAGAGGAACCAATTCTCAAAAGAAGAATGGTCATGACTCACTATACTAAGTCCTTAAATAACATAATCTCATGCTTAGGAAAAGAAAATTAAGATATTTAGTGGTGAGAGGAATAATGAAGCCATGCATCATTTAGAACTTAAAGCATTGGCTGGCTGAGATGAGACAATTTGCTAATGAAAATAATTTCATAGTTTAAAAAATGACAACATTATCAGGCCTTTACTTTCTTTCTCTTCATTAAAAAACTATATTCTGTAAAAACAGTATATATTGCATCCAAATCAGATATACTTCTTGGTTCTGAGCCATGTTAAGGACAGCTAGTCAAAGTCAGTTGCTAATGTCTAAAAATGGGCAACAAGGGGTGAACCAAAAAGGCTGAGTAATGCATCTTAGTGTGGAGCTGCTAGGATGTAAACTCTTTAGGGGTTGAAATCCCACAGGCTAGAGATAAGGTCCAAGTAGTGCTTATAAAACCTGAAATCCTCACCCTACAAGTCAATTTTGTGATGTTTAAGTATAAGCCCAAATTCTAAAAAAGGTTGTTTTCAACTAATTCATGGGGAAATCCTCACCTTGGAAGCCAAATTAGTTTCATAGCCATTATCCAGTTGTTCAGTTTGAATCAATCAGTCTAGCACAGAAAGGCTACATATACATCTAAAAGGTAGAGGATATGCACGGAATTCTACTGTCAAAAGAGCCACCCACATTAGATTGGGTCAGTGTACCAACTCTAACAGAATGGTTATATCTAGAAATAGGTCAAAAATTAAATAAAGTAGACAGTGAGAGATGATCTAAAAGATTGAATTAACACAGAAAATGTATGAGCAAGCCTTATTTTCCACTGTCATTGGAACTTCACCAGAATTTTATCTGATAAAAAAAAAAAAAAGTATTTTGTACAAGTACAAATTACTTTCATCAATTAAAAGAGAAAAACAAACCAAGAAAAAAAATATTAACTTTGAGCAATAGCATCTGCAAACATTTAAATATCCAAAATACATCAATACCTAGATGGGATGTCATCCTCAGCCATATCTTCAGAAAGTTGAAGTGGAAGAGATCCATCAGGCTCCTCTTCACCAAGTAACTCTGTTAACAGTATACAATTCTCTTTATTTCCATTTTACAATGAAATAACTGCAGAACTTATTCATAACAATATCCAAGAACCAAAACCAAACAGAAGGTTTCCAAGTAGAAAATTTTCAGTAGTATTGTTCCACTGCTAGAGAGCCCGTCTAGCTATATAATTAATAATCATAGTACTTGACATCACCTATTAGACAGTGGACTGATGAAATTTAAGATTCATATATGTAAGATAATATGGAGACAACTCAGACTACTTAGACTTGTGATAATATAACTCCAATTACAAGAAAAATATGTACCACTTTAATTAAAAGAAATCAAAGATTAGAAGCTATGCTTGTAGGGTCAAGTCAATTACTGTCCTTAAGCAATCAGTGAAAATCCGTGACATATGGATACTTCTAAATATTAGTTGTAGCCAGCCAAATGGGGTATGTATCTGTTATCATTACTTATTACACTTCAGTATATAACACCAGTACTCACTAATCACATGAGTACAGAGGTCCACAAAGCACTAAGGTTTGTAGCTTAGTTGTTTAATTTGCTGCTAATGAACCATATGATTACTTTTCAAAATGTGTGTTTTCCTTAGATATTTATAATGACTTGAGTTAACATGTTCAGAATATTGAATTTAATTAATGATTGAATCCCTTCATACTTATGTTTTTATATTTTTTATATAACATCCTGTGGTACTTGATCCCCCAAGCATGCGGAAGTTTGTCATATTTCATACCCAAACCTGTACATTTACAAGCACCCATACCCACATCATGCAACTTAGATGAAAATTACGAGTCACTTGAAATGTATTCAATGGTTTCATGTATTCTGAAAAGTTTTGTCAGTAATAGAGTTGAATTACAAAGGACTGTGTATACTTCTTGAAAGAAATGGTTTCCAACTTATTAATTTTCTCAGAGCGAAAAATCAATAATTCAAAATGAAAACAAACTTTAATATTTTCCAAAACTTTCAAAAATTGACAGAGAAAATATTTGTCAAGACTACTTCCCTTTCATTTATATCAAGAACAAAAACTTTTTGCAAATGAAGTTTAAGAATAATAGGACAGTCTGGTGACAGAAGGCTTAAGCTAACAAAAAGGAAGTTAGGCATATTCCTACTTTGAAGTAAAAACAGGACAACTTACCTAATGGTCGATTAATGTAATCATTCACTGAGCTACACAGTTGTGAGTCACCGTCAGCATTTGATTCCTAGACACAAAGAAGGATCATATAGAAATGAAAGAAATAATTGTAAAGGTAAAGCAATTACTTGATAAGAAGATATTAAGTAACAAGAAAAACCTGCATCCAGAAGAAAAATTTCCTGTCATCACTATTAAACTTTAATATGTAAACCCTTCCAGATGTTTGATTAACCTATGCAACCAAGAATTAGAGTCATTATAATCATAAAAAAATGGTAAAACCAAAATGATTGACAGTAGCAATGGAACCTTCTCAAAAATAGCCTCATTGGGAAATATTATCTGATCCTGTTTTAGCTTGGGTCAAGAAAAATCAAGACAAATCCAGCACGAAGTAGCATAATATCATAGTGATAGCATGAAAAAGAATGATAAATAATCAACAGAATAATGGTCAGAAAGGAACAGGAAGAACAACTCACAAAATATCAAATTTGAGGACAACAATCCAAATGCACTTGGAATTACAGATGTTAAAAAGGTGAAAACTCCCAGAATATGACATGTTAGATACCTCCTATACTGATTGGAAGTGATTGACATATTTCATTTAGAATGAAGTAAAAGATTAATAAGTTCAGACTCAATCTCTAAACTTCAGTTATCCATCAATTTGCTTCAAGCAGATTGTTAGTGTCCGACTAATTAAATTAGCCATTCACCATGTTAACCTGTGGTTCAAAAATGTGTCATTGTCACAATTAACCTTATGTTCATTCTGTTAGAACATATACCCCTGAACTTTATCATATCGATATCATTACAGAATATTTTGATCACAAAGAAACCCAAAAAACGTTCCCTTGAAGAGAATGATAAAACCAGAATCAAGAAACCTACAATAGCAAGTACAACAAGCTTGCACCAAAATGTTGGAACATAATTGTGCATCCACTTAAATGTGATGGGCAATTGTACTGGGGAGGGAAAATAAAGGATACATCTTCGACAACATTTTGTGTGCGATCAAGCCACTGGAAATGGACTAATCCCTCTTCACCCTGAGACAAAAAAGCAATCATTTAAAGAAATCTAGCGGCAGTCATGCATTTAAAATACCACGAATGATTTAAATTAGTGAAAATATTCAACTAAAACATACCCTAGCAATTCGAACAAGCCCTTTCCGTGTATCAGGAACAACCGTTTTTCCCTCGAGAACCATTTTACCAGCACGGAACTCCAGCATAACTTCCTGGTAATATGTATTTTATCCAATGAAAAACAGAAGAAGACTACAATGAAAAACACTTACGAATTTGATCCCAGACTTCTTTGACTTTATTCATTAAATTCAAAACAAATTTACAATTAACTTCATATCAAATGGCAAACCACACAATGGGACTAAAACACATACACACCGTCAGTACTCTGAATCCTTAATGCAATACGCATTCTAGCACAGCACTACCCTAAGCTTTCTCACAACAATCCAGATTGTGTTTGTCTCAATACAGAAGATTTCATGACCGAATAAAAAGGAGAGAAACATCTACTGAAGAAAAAAATTCAATCCAGATTACAAAACACATAAGCATTATTACCTGAATTGCTGGAAAAGCATCTGCCGAAGACGAACTCATAACTCTAGATTGCAAACGGAGCTACACAACATGAATCAATTACAAACAAATTTCAAAAAACAAAACTAAAATAACATGCATAGACCTATTCGAAGCGATGAATAGAATCCGCTACTTATCAGCAGCGAATATCAGTTCGGGTGATTATTTAAGAGGACTACCAAAACCCTAGACGAAGAAATACGAACTTACAAGTCCTTAGTTAATAGTAGGGTTCGGCTTCAAAGTTGCGTAATGTCGCTGGAATTACTGAACTCAATACAGCAAGAAAAGAGAGAAGAAAAATGAAAAAAAGATAGAGAGAAAGCACAAATCGAGGGTTCCTCCCTCCAATTTATTTCACACTGTTTTCTTCTGTGACGCTTCTTTTTTTATTTCAACCTTCGTCTTCAAAATAAAGACATATCATCCTCAGCTATTTTTTAATTAATTAATTAATTAATGATTATTTCCTTTATTTTATTCAAAAATAAAATGAATAAATGGATACTCTTTTACTAATGTACCGTGATTGAATTCAAATTTTATTATAGTTTCAGATTTTTAAAATAAAATACCAAAACAAAATAAGTCATGTTTTTAATATAAAATAAACGAAATGTTAATTTTTTTTTAAATTAACATAACAATAATGCAAATTATACATTTTATATAAATTTAATTGGTATAGGTTGTGATTATTGTCAATGGTTTCTATAGAGAATAATCCATGTAAAAAGTATCTTAAATAATATATAAGAGGTTCTGACCACCAATCTTTAAACATACAAGTTGATAACAGATGAATTAAAAAATTAAATTCTATTTACAAACAAGGTATACAATTTTCAGCTCATGTACGCAAAAGGTTTCAAATACAAAATTCTGCATTCAACAACACAATATTAAATTTAAGGATTTGTCTTTAATAAATAAATAAAATCACATTCATTAAATATTTTTCATTGTCTTTTCTCATTGAATTTATAAGTATTTTTGAAAATAGGGAGTATTGATCATTTTGTGTATATGAAATCTGTTATGTCGTATAAAATAATGTACACAAACAAGTGTTTTGGTAAGTAATCAACTAAATAAATGCAGTGGTTTTAAAAAAATATAGTTCAACCAAATTTTTTAATATATATATTGTATAGTAGGATTCAAGGTAAAAATCCCACAATAAAACTTTGAGGTATATCACCTACTCATGATTTTATAAATATTAATAAGTTATAAAAAAGAGAATGTATTTTTATCTTTATTATCTTTATAAAAAAAAATTATTGTTTTGAGTGTCTAAATATTTTTTCAAATACTTCCAACAATCCGAGAACTTTCTCACTAAGATGTTTGACGAAAAACACTGAAAAGATCCATTGAAGAGAATTGACTAAATAGAATCTTATATTTAGAATATTTGTGAATAATATGAAAAATACATGAATTACTCTTGTGATTAAAATACTTGTACAAAGGAGAATGGTATGAAAATATATATTAATTACTCTTGTGATTAAATTGAAAGAGACATACATTAATTTATACAAGGAGACATATTTATATAAAATAGTGTTTTATTAAGATGTTGTTAGAAGACATGTTTATATAATAAAATAACTTTAGTGGATTAGTTATGAAACAAAAAATTACAATTATCAGAACATATAATATTTAATAATGATATGATATAAATTAAAATATTCAATAAGAAAACATATTATTTCCGTAATTGGTTAAGATATATTCTTAAATCAAAATTCACTTGTGTTAATTAAATTATTCATAACAAAGTGATTGATTATACTATTTTTAAATTACCTATACAATAAAATGGTTTGTGAAGAGTATTTCTTAATTTTTTTATAAGAGAAAACGTTTTTAAATATTTTTGCCTTTTTATTTGTATATATACATTAATTTTATTATTTAGCAAGATTTGAGAAATTTTTACAAAAAAACTAGATTTTATTTAATTTGCATTTTGCTTCAAATATAAATTAAACCCAAAACTAAATAAGTTAAGTTTTATATATTTTGTTGACGGTTATTGTTCGTACAAACATTTATTTAACTCAGTGTTTTTTATTTCTATTACAAATAGTACAAACTTGTTAATCTATCTCTTGTAAGTTCCATCATTTTAATTTATTGTTTAACACTTGTCGAAAATTTCCAGACTCCACACGAATATCTCTTCTTTATTTTATCTAATATATGCACTAATTTTTTTAATTATTTTACAAATATTATACTTTGTATTGTATTTATTTATTTAAACAATTTTATAAAGAGAAAAAATTAATTGTCAAATTAATTCATTTTTTCTCAATATTTCCATCCTTAACCATCTATCAAAATAAAAGTGGATGAAAAAAAAGTAGAGAAATTGATTCAGGGTTGAAATTTCCTTTGAATATCAGCGTATAATAGAACCGTGCATGTAGGAGGAGCCAAGTTCCTCTGTTTGTTTTCACTGTTAAATTATATTTCCATGCTCAGTGCTTACTCGGTTGGCATCGCCAAACGTGTATTCATTAGTTTCTCCATAAACCATCAACATTGCTTACATAAGTTACTTTTTCGTTCCATTTCCATGAATAAGCAAAAGGAAGCACAAAGCGAAACTGAAAGTCACGTGCATTACAACCACACCGATCCCTCCAAATACGTAAGATGGACTGCGAGGTAAGCAACTTTCTTCTTTCTAATTCCATTTTTTATTTTGCATTTCTTCTATTTAATTGCAATTGATGTGTTGTGATGTTATCTGGGTTTCAGGGAGACTTTCCAATTTATGTATGCAAGGCCCTGGCAACGAGTCAATGATTTTTACTTCAACCTTGTCCGTGCCAACTTGTCTCTGTCACTTCTCTTCGGACCCCAGGTAGCCAATTTTGTAGATTTTATGCTTTTAGTTTCTGAACCCTAATTTCTGATTCTGATAGGTTCAGTGTAAAATGGTATCTTATGAATGATTTGTGTGTGTGAGTACTGTCTTTAACTATTTGTATGCTATTCATGGATTTTTATCAGACAACTCTAGATCATAATGATACTGGAATTGCAGCACTTTCTGATCAAAGTGAGTTGGAAAGTGTTGCATCTGAGGATCGCTCTGGGAGGTGGGCGAGGACGACGTTCAAAATTATTCTTTCATATCATGGGGGTTCGTTTGATGGGTGGCAAAAGCAGCCAGGTTTGAACACTGTCCAAAGGCAAGTTGCTATTCTTACATTTACAGCTTCTGGAGTTTTTTGCCTATTGTAAATGGCATGTCTTACAATTAGTTGGATGGAGTAAGTTTTTGTTATTACAAAACGGTTTTGGTCACATACAACACGCCTCCATTTAGCTTTCTCTTTCTTTGTATTCTATTAATTGTGTATATAAAAAAATATTCATGAATATTAGTTCATCTTTAGGATGCAAATTGAGATATGTATGTGACACAATTGAACATGGTACAAGTGTTTCCTTGCCTTCTCCTTTACTATTTCATTCTCCCCATTAGTTCATCTTTTTAATTGGATGATATCTCTGCTTCTTGCTCTTGTACTCATTTGTGCATGCAGCATTGTAGAAGCGTCACTTGGTAAATTTGTTGATGAAAAGAAAACACAACTGCTCAAGGATAAAGGTTTGCCTATTGAAGGTTGTGCTGTTGTTGCTGGTCGGACAGACAAAGGTGTGACAGGCCTTCAACAAGTCTGTTCTTTCTGTAAGTCATTTCCCTGTTATTAGCAATGCTCTTGCTATGTCCAAGCCTTTGTATACATGAACTGTCACGCACAATGATTTCAGCATGCAAAAACTAAGAACATAAATCTGGAGTCCCAAAGTATCTCTTATAAGTGCAATATTTGGGACTAAGATTGTTTAGTACTATTTGACCTCATGTTTATGCACTTGTAGTTATACAATCAGCAGTAAATATTGATTGATTTGGAAATTTCTTACATCAAACGTTTAATGTCTGACTTCATTTGATATGGTATCTTCGATGCTTAGATGTGTAAGATGTATTTGGTTGGTTAAATTTAACATTCACATGTCCTCACCCAAAACGTACCTTCGCTGAATATAGGACATCTGAAATGCCTATGACGTTCTCAAATCCACACACATTAACGTCTTTGACGTTTGGGACCACCAAAATTCCTCTATAGTGTGATTTTGTTCTTGTTCCAATCTCATTGGGTGCTTTCTGCCTTACTCTGGCCGAATTTTATTGGATTGATTGTTTCCTCACAGTGGGTTCCAGTGACATGGGAAAATCTTTGAAGGCTGTGGGAAGGGAACTTGGATGATTAGGTTACTTTGTCTTCTATAGAGGCATAATGAATCATAAATGAAACTAGAGATACTATTTTTTTTTTTCTGGTGAAGATTTAAATTTTTATAATAAGTTATTTCTTTTCATGTGATTCTTGTAAGACTGTTGTCTACAATATGAATAGTTCCTTATAGTTTGGATGAGAACTGTTAATTTGGTAATTTGATGTATACCAAGCTTGGAAGCAAGTCCAAGTGCACCAGAAGGTTATGATTGCAATCATTTATCACAGGAAATACTAAGTAAGCCCAGTTATCAATTTTGAAAAGAATCAAGGAAATCCTTCACTAAATTCTGCAGTGATATTCCCTTGTTCTTTATGTATGGAATGAAGAACACCAAAACATTATTGCATGGACACAATTTATAGACTTGTATAATCATGCAGGGTATATTTTACAATGTATTAAATTAGTGTTATGCCATGAAAGGAAAGAAAAATTTCCAGAAGTTACATAATTTTTTTCCCCATTACTGAGGCATACAGGGTGGGTTAGTGGTTTTATTTATAGCATTCTTTGGTTTTGGTTAAGCCTTTTTGCCTCTGATCTAGGGTTCATTATACACAGACACTTGGAAGAAGGATGTTCAACCAAAAGATATTGAAGATGCTATCAATCAAGCAGCACTAGGAAAACTTCGAGTCATATCAGTTTCTGAGGTAATATCTTTTTTCAGTAATCTGCAATGTGAAACTGATATTTGAAAGAGTTATCAATTGCCTTGAATCCAAAGGAAAAAGAAAACAAAAACAAAAACATGGCTTGCAGAATTGAGTTCTTTGTTGTTCACATTTCATGGAGTAGTTATTCTGATAAGATATGACTTATTGTAGGTATCACGCGTCTTTCATCCAAATTTCTCTGCCAAATGGAGGCGTTACCTTTATATCTTTCCACTCACTGATGGCTGTAGGAACCAAAGTAGTGTCAGTGGGGACTTTTGTGACATTTTTAAATATAACGAAATGCGTAATTCTTCCAGCAAGGATGAGGTAGAAAATCAAGAGAAATCCTATTTGTTCAGCGTAAGCAAGGTAAACAGGCTTTTGCGCAAGTTAGAAGGAAAATTGCTATCCTACAAGATGTTTGCTCGTGATACAAAAGCTTCAAGAAATGAGTAAGAACCTAATTCTTGAATTTCAATCTCTGCTCACTTGATTATCTCATTTATTTGCACATTAAGAAGCTACCGTATAATATTTTTGGGAGGGTTGCAAAATTTAATGGTTGTGTGATTATTATTGGGAATTGAATCTTAAATTATTTCTTTGTTTCAGATGAATCAAAGTTAAGTGGTAGTTTTTAGTTTGTGAGTACTTAAGTAAGGAAAAGTTGTTTCACGTATTAGAAATATAATAAATAAAACATTTTTGTGTTTTAATCTAACATCAAAGCCGTCATGACCAGGAGCTTTAGAATTCAATTATCTCATTCGTCATTCTTTACATAAAATAAGTTTCCTTTCAGCACAAAGTAGGTGGGTCAATGAATTGTCCATGCTTCAAGGTTGAAAGGGCTCTTGCATGAGGGAGCCTGTTAGAAATATAATATAAAAACAATTCATGTGTTTTCACTTAAAGGTTTAATCTTTTTAGATTGTTGTTTCATGACACCAGTTACATATTTTTGGTTGGTGTTATCATGACTTATAACAGGGGAATTGTCATTCATTGAATAGGCATATGACTGTCATTCTGTTTCAGTGGTCCACCGACTGAGTGTTTTGTTTACCATGCTCGAGCTATGGAAGTCAAACTGCCTACAACTGTGAGTGCTTGTAACCTTTTTATTTTGCCCATAATTGTTATACTATAATTGAAAATATTTAAGCTTGTGTCTCTTGGTATGTGTGGTTAATCTTGTGGACGTGTCTTGCTCATGATTAGCAATATTGCTTGGATCAAAGCTTGCTCCAATAGAGGAAAGGAGGGGTGAATATATTCATTTTGTTGTAGCTTAGCTTCGCATTTATTCTTTCAAGTAATTTTGGCAGAAACATGATTGAGAAACCAATAGTTAAATTCAAGTCATATTCATTAACCATTTGATGAAAAATCAATTATTCATTATATTATTGCTCATAGCATAATAGCTAGGGCAAACTTTTCCAAGTGTACAATAAATATGGGAAACAAGGGCAATTGCTGAGCTCGGTTTTACCTATATTTGACACAGGCATAATTAAATCCCCTTTTAATATTTTTTTATATGATGGGAATCTTCTGAGATTTTACTTGTTCTCAGCATCAGCAGTTTAATATCTTCTAAAAATGTTAGAAAAGGACTAGAAAACCTTCTGTTCATTCACTAGGTTCTCAATGTTTTTATAATTTTTTCTTTTAAATACATATTATGATATATATAGTGGAATCTTGTTAATTAGTTGAAGATTGTATCATATTATTTTCATTACAAGTTTTGGCCATTTAGCTTATTCTGCCTTGAAATGAATTCAACTCAAAATTGTTAATTTGTCCAGTTGGCCTCCTACAAATGTACTGATAATATTTCCAAGGATGACTTTAAGCATATCCGTCTGGTTGGATTCATTGTAACATGCAAGTTTTACAATTTGTCCATGGCTTTCAATATTAACAGATTTGTTCAGCATATATTTAGTTACTTACATGATTAATATGCCCTTGGCTTTCTCTTGTCAAGCTTATATGTAGTTTTAGCAAAAATGTCTTTCCAGTGGTTTTCCCATGAATATATTAACATGTCACTATCCATGTATTGGGTTTTATGCTGTTTAGCTGTGAGTTCCTGTGTTTTACATGTGTATATATTCTAGCTATGATTATTCGCAGACTCCTTTGTTTTACTGCGTACTTTGGTTGTTGACAGAATAACTGTATCTATGATTTGATTTCGCTCTTGACAATTTTAGGACTGTGGAGAAGAAACAAAGGTTATGTGTGTTGAGCTGGTAGCTAATCGCTTTCTACGAAAGGTAACTGTTGTGTGTTTTTTGCTTTCGATTTAGGAAACATATGAAGAATTTTGGCTTCTCTTATGTACTACTAAAATGTAGATAATAATTTTCACTATTATTACATCTATAGATTTCAATTTCGGATATTAAAATCCCAAAAATAGCCTTCCAAAAAAGCCTTAATGAATCAACACATAGTGCATGAGAAAAACCTAAGTTTCTTATTGACTAAAAATATTACCAAAATATAATATATAATCCTCTTCTTATAAGTTGATTTTGTAGGTTTGGATCAAGTTTAAACCACCTTGGAAGATGATGTCAAAGTTTATCTTGTATCCATATCCATTAAAATGGTCACTCAAATGTTTTAGATTCCTGACAGTGAAAATGACATGGGGCTGGTTTCTGAGGCATATTTATTTATTTATTTTCACTTACTTTGTTGGGGCTAATTATATTTTTGTAGATGGTTCGGGTGCTTGTAGCAACGTCAATTAGAGAAGCTGCCGCTGGTGCTGAAGACGATGCCTTGATAAAGCTCATGGATGCCACATGTAGGCGTGCTACTGCTCCTCCAGCACCACCTGATGGTTTATGTCTTGTTGATGTTGGCTATGCTGAATTTGACCCTAAAAAATGCTTCATTCTCATAGAGTAAATCCCATGTGTCTACTAGTTCCTTGATCAAATTTACAGTCAGTCACACTTGCAGAATTTAATCTAGGCTGCGTTTTGATGCACTATTTTGCAATTAGATCCTTCACATTGTTATTTTGTGATTTATACCAGCAACTCCATCAATGAAGCTGCACTATATTACTTCTAGAAATTGTACGTTTAGATTTTTATTTTATTTTTTTAACATGCAGCTTTTTTTTTTTAAACATGCAGCTCAAATTGTAACCTCTTATATTTTGCTTTTACATGTGGTTTTGCACCTCAGATCCACGTTTACATCTGTCACATTGCCCTTCTTGGACTTCAGAACAGCGAATTTTTTATCCATGAGTCAGAAACTTTAGATGTCAATATCAAATGAACCCGTACATGTGGGAATTGACTTGTCACCACTTGGAGTTGGATAGAAAAAAATCGAGTGGATCGAAATAATTTTGAGTTTTTTCTATTTTAAAAAGTCAGGAAGGAAGGTGTAGATGTAATTTTTATCTCGGTTATGTTCTTGTTTTTATTTTATATTTAAATTTAAATTTTAAAATATTAATATTTTAAAAATATTTTTTTATTATATATAATGTTATGTTTTTATATTTCATCATTTTTATTTTTTTCTATCCATTTTTTTAATATTTTATATCAATTAATTTATTATATTATTCTCTCTTATTTTTTAATTTTTCACATTTATTTAATTTTTCTAATTAATATGTTTTCTTATAAAATTTTTCAACCAATTTGATGAACAAAATTTTTTTTATCTTTTTTTAAATATTTTATATAAATCTTAATATTATTTTATTTATAATTTATACTTATTAGGTTTTATTATGTCATATTTTTTAATCTTATTATTCTTATTTATCATATATCAAATATTTTCTTAATAAAATAATTGTATTTTAAATGATTAAAAAAATTGATGTGAACTTTTATTATTTTAAAATAATTAAATAAGAATTAATTTATTAAATATTTCTTTATAAATTATATATTTTATATTTTTAAATGACAACTTAAAAATAAATTAACTTTTATATATATATATATATATATATATATATATATATATATAATCAAATGTTTGAATACAGTAAAATAATAATAATAATAATGTTATACGTATTTAAATATTTAAATAGTGTTATAATAATAATAATAATGTTATAAATATTTTATATATACATAAATAAATAATGATTAAATATTTTTTTACATGTATATTTTAATATAAATATAATAAATTGTAAAATTATAAATATTTATTTATATATAAAAAATACATAGTAAAATTAATTTATTATAAATATAATTTTTATTTTTAAAATAATATAAATTAAGGGTGGAAACTCGAAACCCGATGGGGACGAGGATAGAGACTTAATTTGTAACCTCGACGAGGATTGTGGATCGAGACGGAGATGATTAAAAAGTCGGAGCGGGATCGGGAAGGTAAAACTCGCCCCATTACCATGTCATATATAAAATTATTAATAACATAGATGATTCATATATATTTAACAACATAAATAAATATTAGTAAGTTCAAATATATATTTAATTTTTTAATTATGTTTTTGTATTACAAAAATATTACATTTGAATTGAGCTTTAAAATAATCTTATTTTTTATATTATTAGTTGAATTAAAATTTAATAAACTAAAGTTTATTTTACTATTTATCTTCCATTCTTGAAAAATAAGTTTATATTTTATTTTTAGACTTAAAAATTCAACCTTAACATCAAAATATGTAGTACAATAAAACATTAAAAAAATATTAATTAAAAATAAATATCAAAATTATATCAAAATTTCATATTTTTATATTATACATATTAATAATTGTTAAAAATAATAAAAAATAATTTTTTTCATTTGTTTATTCACTTCAAAAATTGTAATATTTCCTTTATTTATTT
This sequence comes from Sphenostylis stenocarpa, assembly GCA_963425845.1. Lineage (NCBI taxonomy): Eukaryota > Viridiplantae > Streptophyta > Magnoliopsida > Fabales > Fabaceae > Sphenostylis > Sphenostylis stenocarpa. The sequence continues at coordinate 12,974,144 of OY731400.1, read as the reverse complement.
ATTTTAATTTTTTAATATTGTAAAATTGAAATCATTAAAAAAATGCGAAAAAAAAAAAGAACAACATATAAATTTTATGTTTACGAAAAAAAACTGTGGAAGTAAAAAGAAAGAGAAGTGTAAGTGTAAAAAAAATAAATAAAAGAATGAATGTGAGAAAGAAAAAGTTGGAAGTAGAAGAGTGGAAAGATAAGAAATGAGAATATATAAATATAAAATTAGAAAGTTGTGAAAAAAATACAAATAAGAAATTAATTGAGAAAATAAAATAGTGATATATATATATATATATATATATATTATTGTTATTATTATTTAATATTAGGATAAAAAAATATAATAAGTAAAAAACAAAATATAAGTTTTATTTATATCTTAAGTAAAATTAAACTATATTAAAATAAATAAAAAAACTTTGGGGCACACGTCCCATAAATCCACTTCTGTCCACGATATATATTGTCTTAGTGTTTAATTTTTTTTTAAGAAAGAGTCGTAATATTATTATTTATCTAACTTATTTTATTCTCATCATATCAATTAAAAAAATATTATTTTAAAGTTATTTATTGGATGTCAAAAAAATATTCTCCCCACATTTAACGTAGATTTGCTTCCCTATGAATGTTGGGTTTTGAGGAAATTTGTGTTAGTAACCTATATATACATTTGAATCTAAAGCGTTAATTGTATTTCATTTCAGTTAATTCTAGAGAACCAAGTTTTTTAAGGTTTTATCAGAAATTTTAAAAATATTTTTTTAAAGAAAATAATCCTATCGCGTATTTACTGTCTGTAATATGTACGTGTATTTGTACCAATTGAAGAATGTTGAAATGGTATTGGTCGTTGCACTACGTACCTTTTAACTTGGAAGTTCCAAACGAAGCACACGAAGATTATTGTTTGGGAGGGTAGCATACATGCATGGAAAGGGTTGAGATGAGGATGTTTGTTAGTGAGAAGTGTTGTTGGGAGAGGGATGTTTCGTCAATGAAGAGTCATGGAAACAGAAAAAAGGGTCTAAAAATAGGGTTTCAAGAAGGAATTGTTTGTTTGTGTTATCGAAATTTGAAGGCTCTCCGGGTCCTTCTCGCGTTGGATGCATAGACTTTGTGATGGGACCAAGAAAAAAGAATCAGGGACTACGTCAACCTCTCTCCGCGTGCATGCAACCGAAATTATTCCTCCCAAAACAACCTTCTCTGTCATCATCATCTCCTATTCTTGGCTCTTCCTTTTCTTCTCTCTTTCTCACCCTTTCTTCCAATGCCATCAAAAGTTTTCCACCCTCTAACCCGTCCTTCTTCTTCTTCTTCTTCTCCATCCTCATTACTACCTCCGAATTTCCTCTCCATTCTGATTCAAGCCCTTCTCCAGGGCGCGCACGCCGCCCCTAGTGCCTACGCTTTACTATGGCACTAAGTGGTTGGCATTGCTGGATCATCTTCATCGTTCTTCTAGCATCTTTATTTCATACCTCTTCTGCTGCTTCTGACTCTGAATTGCTCCTCAAAGTCAAAGATAACTTGGAAAACTACGGTTCCTACTTGGACTCATGGAACTCTTCCACTCCTCCTTGCAACGTTGGCCATGCCAACTGGCGTGGCATTCTTTGCTACGAAGGAAAAGTGTGGGGTGTGAAGCTTGAGAACATTGGGCTCGCAGGCTTCATCGACATAGAATCTCTTAAGGGCTTGCCTTACCTTAGAACCATGAGTTTCATGAACAATAATTTGGAGGGTTCGTGGCCAGAAATTCACCATTTGGTTGGTCTCAAATCTGTTTACCTTTCGAATAACAAGTTTTCTGGGGAGATACCTTATAGAACCTTTGCGGGGTTGCAGTGGTTGAAGAAAGTTCATCTGTCGAACAACCATTTCTCGGGTTCTATTCCAACTTCTCTGACGCTGTTGCCGAGGCTCATAGAACTGAGGTTGGAGGGGAACGAGTTCACTGGCCCCATTCCCCATTTTCATCACCTGAACAGATTGAGATCGTTTAGTGTTGCTAATAATCAGTTGCAGGGTCAGATTCCTACCACCGTTAGTAGAATGCCCATTTCTGCCTTTGCCGGTGAGTCATCACACATTCCAATTCTCCCTATTAGACTGATAAAACATAGATTATGTTCGTACATCACGCAAACAAACACGCATAGCTAGCTCTCAACTTTAATCAAGAGATGAAAATATTAAAAATAATGAAATAGGTTTCTGCACAACTTGCGTAAGGTGATTTATAGACACTTTCTAATGTAATTTCTCATAACTTACAGATAAACCCAGTTTACTTTTTTTCCCCTTATTTTCTCATGTAAAAGTACTTGTGGAAACATATCTAAACTATACATGCTTGACATCAATCTAAACTAGTAATATACATGAAATGAGCAGGTAATGAAAGGTTATGTGGAGCCCCATTGGAATCATGCACCGTGAAGCCCTCAACTGCGAGCATGATTGTGGCACTGGTGGTGGTTTGCCTGGCAGTGCTTGTAATTGGAAGTGTAGTGTTGATCCTTCACAGAAGAAAGAACCGAGGGTGTGTAACGGGCGCGGACAATCCACCCAGTTCCCTTGGAAAAGGGCGTGGGAGGGAAATGTATGATGATAACCGCTCGTCCTTCAGGTCAACGACCTCCTCACACAGCAGAAGAGGTGACCCAATGAGACTCTCTTTTCTGAGAGGTGACATAGATCAGTTTGACCTGCAGGAGTTGCTGAGAGCCTCTGCTGAGATTTTGGGGAGTGGCTGCTTCAGCTCTTCATACAAGGCTGCTTTGTTGAATGGACCAATTATTGTGGTGAAGAGGTTCAAGCAGATGAACAATGTGGGGAAGGAAGAGTTCCAAGAGCACATGAGAAGGTTAGGGAGGTTGAGTCATCCTAACTTGCTTCCTCCTGTGGCTTACTATTACAGAAAGGAGGAGAAGCTCTTGGTCACTGACTATGTTCAAAATGGCAGTCTCGCTGTTCGTCTTCATGGTATGTATTATCAACTTTTTTCAGACTTTTTGATTCATGAATTGAACTTCATTATTAGTACTTCACTGCCTAAACTCATCCTCTTTTCATTGATGTCAATATGTGACAAAACTAGCTGCATATTTCTTCTTTTCACTCTGAATAAATAAAAATAAAGTTGATATACAAGGTTGATTTATGATGTAGAATCTCTATAATGCTACGCTTTCAGATAATCTTCATGGGAGAATTTAGTTAACTTTTTCTTGTGAATTAAAAATGTTATTATGTATCATGTAAAGATGAAACTAAAAACACATTAGAATTTTATATCATGCAATGATTTCCCTTAAAAAACCTGACTTAATTTAGTTATTATAAGTATGTGCACAAAAGATTTATTCATTAAATTGATCAACTTCATCCCAAATTTAATTCCCATATTTACATCATATAAAAGAACTGGTTTGTCTTGAAGTAGACCTGCTCAGTGACTAAATTGCATATATATAAAGAGTTTAATGACTGACAGTATAAGTATTTTTAACCAAATAATCAAGAATTATTTTAGTTAATGTTTAAGGTGACTATTGCAAAAAAGAAAAATATAACAAACATACTGTATATATTAAATTTGCTAGTTTGTAATAGGATGAAAATTTTTATACATACACTGTTTATTAAGCAGAGAATTTTGGGAACGAAGTTAGTTACTATACAGATAATGATACATAAAAATGGTTACTTGTTTCAGGGCACCAATCCCTGGGAGAACCAAGCCTTGAGTGGCCAATCCGGTTGAAGATTGTGAAGGGCATAGCAAAAGGTCTTGAATATCTGTACAGGGACATGGCAAGCCTAATTGCCCCACATGGAAATCTCAAGTCATCTAATGTTCTCTTGACTGAATCTTTTGAGCCTCTCCTCACAGACTATGGCCTAGTTCCAGTGACAAACCAAGAAATGGCTCAGGACATAATGGTGATATACAAGTCTCCTGAGTATTTGCAACAAGGAAGGATTACAAAGAAGACTGATGTGTGGTGCCTTGGAATACTAATTCTGGAGATCCTAACTGGGAAGTTCCCTGCAAACTTTTTGCAAAAGGGTAAAGGGAGTGAGGTGAGTTTGGCAAGTTGGGTAGAGTCAGTTGTGCCAGAAGAGTGGACCAATGCTGTGTTTGATCAGGATATGGGGGCAACAAAGAACAGTGAAGGAGAAATGGGAAAGCTTTTGAAGATTGCCTTGAATTGTTGTGAAGGGGATGTGGATAAGAGGTGGGATTTAAAGGAAGCAGTAGAGAAAATCCTGGAGGTGAAGCAGAGGGATGATGACCCAGAGAATTTTTTTACATCTTTTGCTAGTGAAGCAGACATGATGTCTTCAACATAAATTGTTGAGACTACCTTAGTTATTGATTGATTCCTTCATTTTATGTCCCTTTCAACACATAGCCATATTACCAGAATGAGATATGGATTAGTTTACCTGGGACATTTGTTGCAATAACCATGATTGGTGAAACAAATGAAAGAAAGAAAAAGTTAATGTAAAACATGGACTTGATAAATCGAAAAAGGAATGTCCTGCATAATTATATATGCAAATATGGTTAAATTTATTCTGTAAATGGTTAAATTTAAATGTACATAGTTAGTTATACATTATTATTGTTATGATTTAGGGATTATAACAGAAAAGAGGGAATATATATAAATGATTATTGTAACCATCTTTTACTTTTTTTTCTTATAGTATAAATTTTGATTTTTATAAACAAATTATTTTCTCAAAATTTAATTTCAAATAAAACTATTCGAAAATGTAAATTCTCATTAGAATATGACAGGCTCGTTTCCAAGTAGAGAAAACGAGATTAAATTACTTTTTGATACTCTTTTAAATATATTATTTTCTCAGTCCTTGTTAATCTTTAGCTACTTTTGAGATAAAACTAACCATGACCAAGGTAAAGTAACAATATTTGCACAGGAAAAAAAAACACATGTAACAATCCATAAAAGGATGTAATAATAAAAAAGAAATTATAGTGGAGATAACCAATTTATATATATATATATATATTTTGTTTCTCTTACTAATTATTCATGTTTTGAATTTGACTCTTTTAAATAAATCAGTCAAATTTGAACATCATTTCATTTTTTGAAGTTGTTTTTTAACTTTAATTTTTCAATTTGAGTATATATATAAACAAATTCACATTTAATATCAAATTATTAAGACTTAATATAACTTCTATTTTGTGTTTCAACAAAGAACTTTAACAAGGTAAGTAATTTCTTTTAAAGAATTTAAAATATATTTTCATAATATCCGCTGTTTGGAAAACAAATATAAAAAGAAATTAAAGTTTTATAAATTTATGAAAGAATTTCAATTATATATAATTATCGAATTTTATATTAAAAGAAAATATTTATATTTTTTTATCTCTCTCTTCCCCATTTTCATTTCTCATCCTCTTCTTCTCTCTTATCTATCTTTCATTTAACTTTTTTTTCTAAATCTTCTCTAGGTTCTATCTTCTTTCTTCGTTTTCTTTTCTCTTCTCTTTCTTCTTTCTTTTTCTCTCATATTTTTTAATTATTTAAAAATTAATTGATGTTTATTTTCATATAGTATAAGATTAAAAATATATTTAAAAAATATATTTAAATGATTGGATATAGTAGAAATAAAATTTTGTTCCAACCCAAGAATTTGAAGATTAGAAATTTAAATTAATTTATATAAACAGAATTAAGATGAAAAAGTTGTCAAAGATATTCAAATTTCAAATTCTCTAAAATTTTAAAATTCACCATCCATAGTATTTATTTTACAATTAATGTGCAATTTTGGGCTTTAAATCTCTTTTAGTAAATTTAACCACTTGATTTCCTTATTTGTCATCATCAACCTTTCACATAACTATTTTTTTTAACTTCTCATAGTATATTCATATTTTTTTTAATTCAAATTGTTTTACAAATTTAATTTAATTTAATAAAACTCACTCGTTAACCTCCAAACTTTGAACCATGTGGTATAAAACTATTCTAGCTTAATCATTGGTCTCAAGCTCAAACTCTGGGTATGCAACTCGGAAGCACAACATAATAATATTATAAAACTAAATGTATAATAATTTGTATTTTTAATCCTATATATAGTATAAATTTTAATTGCAACTTAATCTACGTTACCAAATGAAAATTGTAACTTAATCTGTTTGGATTAAATAACTTTTGTTTCATAAAAAGTCCTAAAACTAATTATGGCTTCTTAGTTTGAACCCTCCTAGATTATCGCAATGTGTTGTTGTGAGTTGGCGATGGAACATGCACAAGATGTTTTACGCATCAACAACATTCACTAATTTTGGAGTGTAATAACAAAACGCAAACTAATAAACGGTTGACACTCTGCAACAGCAGACAAAATTTCTATTACAGTTTCAAACAATGCTTAAAATAGCGTTGACAACAGTCACAAGTCGTTAAAGTTATTTGTACACTTACGTTTACTAAATTGTTTCTTTGAAAGATTCGTGCATGACGTGTCTCTAGGAGAATCCAAACTACCTATATATAAAAACAAAACATGGGGCCTTCGAGACAAGGAGTTTGAATCAATCTTTGTGGAACATCATTTATTTTCTGAGATAGTGAATAATTTGAAGTATTCACAAGGAAAATAAAGATGTCAAGGTTGATTCATGAGAAGAAGCTCGGTGCAGGACGTGTGGTGGCAGTGGCAATTGAAAATAACAAAACAAGCCAATTTGCAGCAAAATGGGCAGTTGATAATCTTCTCCCCAAAGAACAAGCTCTGTTATTGGTCCATGTTAGACAAAAAGCATCTTCCATTCCTACACCAAGTAATCATTAAACCTCCATCTTATATAATTCTTCTATGCCTATATATGTATTGTTTGTAATATGGAAGGCCAATTTTGTGACATTATGTGCACAATGCATTGGTCGTTTAATGGTAATTTATTGTTACTTTAGCACTTAGATTTTCTTAGGCTCTTTCTGTTGATTTTGTGAGACATTAGTGACTTGAATGATTATGAATACAGCGGGAAACCTTATACCCCTTGATGGCAACGAAGATGTGGCTAGAGCATACATGCAACAAATGGACAATGAATCGAGGGAACTTTTCGCTTCGTTTCGTGTCTTCTGCAATAGAAAGAGTGTTAGTTCTGACACATAATTGCTTTTTTCATTTCGTGTCTTCATGCCATTATGAGAGCTTGCTTACAATGGGATGAAATTCAGTTTTGTTCTTGTTGGGAATCTGTATTTTTTTTTTTTTGTCTCTTAATTAGTTTCCTTTTCAATGTTTTTCTTCCTAATTGACAACAGATACAATGCAAAGAGATCTTATTGGAGGACACGGATGTAACTAAGGGAATATTAGAAGGTATTTCTAAGTATTCCATCGAGCTTCTTGTACTCGGGGCACCTTCAAGGAGTGGTATTGTTAGGTAAGAACATTCCACTCAACTCACGAAACACTAGTTGAAACAACTGTGCTTGATCACGACAAAGATAACAAATATTAGCAAAACCAATGCACAAATAATCTTGCAAAAATAACGGTGGTTAATTGGTTAGTGAAGAAAAAACACAATGTGTGAATTTGACTTCAACTTTGTTTTCAAATCAAATTTTGAGATTTTGGCATTAGACAGATTAGAGGTACAACATTCAGAATATTGCAGAATCCTAAGTTTTTATAATGTTATGTATAACAGAAGATTTAGGACATCGGATGTTCCAAGTTCTGTGTCGAAAGGGGCACCACCATTCTGCACTGTGTACATTATTTCCAAAGGAAAAATCTCATCGGTGAAAACTGCTACTGCTCCTCTACCTGCTAAACCTCCAACCCGTAACAATATACTGCAGCCGCAGCTGTCTCTCCTAACTCCTGAGAGAATGGATCTACAACTAACACGCAACCCTGCCCCACCACGAAGTATGCCAAATTCTCTTTTAATCTTTGGCCCATATCTCTTTGTCTAACTTTTTTAATTCTTTGGCGACATTGTTCATAAAACACTACATTCATTTGTTGTATCTATGACAGCATCATTGGAGAAGCCATCATACCTTGCCCGCCAGCTACGTCTAGCTGATGAAGAGGAAATCATGTAAGTACCTCGTGAATCCTTTGTAGGAAATTTCTTTCTCAGTGCACAAATTGGAGTAGAAACCTTTTATGTTCAAAGTTCAAAATCACATAAGCTATAATCACATCATTTCGATTTAAGGAACATACGAATGCTAATAACCCATGACAATGTGTTCTACAATGGAGATGTACATGAGAGTTTGAAATGGATGAAAATTAAGCTTCGGACAGATTTCAGGGCTTAATGAGGAGACTAACTTGATATTATGTTGACAGATCACCGTTCACAAGACCTGGTAGAGGAAATTACATATCATTCGAGCCCTCAATTGATGACTCTGATATTTCATTCGTGAGTAGTGGAAGGCCTAGTGTTGATAGGACGTTCCCTTCACTGTATGATGATATGGATCCTAGCTTCATTCATCGGCTTTCAACAAGCTCAGATTTTGATCTCAGAAGCTATGGTTCTTCATGCTCAGGAACCAAATCAATTGATCATGGTGACTTCTCATTCAGTTCACAAGACAGTAGGATCTCAATATCATCATCAATATTTTCAGCTTCAGTAAGCTAAATATATACATTATATTATCAATATGCGATAACATCCTTGATTGCTTTTCTAACCATTTCAAGATCAAGATTTGACAAATGTCTTCTTTGAAATTATAGGATGAAGCGGAAGCTGAAATGAAGAGACTGAAGCTAGAACTGAAGCAGACAATGGAAATGTACAGTACTGCATGCAAGGAAGCTATGGCAGCTAAGCAAAAGGTACCTTATAAATGTTTATCTAGTCCAAACACGCAAGTTCTAGGAATATTACTGCCATGTCATGAAATTGATAAAAGTAATAAATTAAGTATATACTGACTTATAGGCACTATTATCCAACAGGCACTAGAACTTCAGCGTTGGAAAGTGGAAGAACAGAGGAAATTGGAAGAGGTACGATTAGCTGAAGAAACAGCATTGGCCATAGCTGAGAAGGAAAAAGCAAAATGTATTGCTGCCATGGAAGCAGCAGAAACATCTAGAAAAATTGCAGAGTTGGAAGCACAAAAAAGAATGAATGTAGAAACTGAACAAATGAAGAAGAATGTGGATATCCTTTCACACAGTCCTGCCAGGTACAGAAAATACACTATAGAGGAGATAGAGGAAGCAACACAATTCTTTTCCAACTCTCTCAAGATCGGCGAAGGTGGTTATGGGCCAGTCTACAGGTGTGAACTAGATCACACGCGAGTTGCAGTGAAGGTATTGAAACCAGATGCAGCTCAGGGACGTGCGCAGTTTCAGCAGGAGGTATGGAAAATAGGAACAAAATCTAGTACATGATTTGTGCCCAATAGAACCTACATTATCGTGTTTCCATCCCTTGTCACTTGAGGTGATCAATGAACTATGGTTGAATGAATGAATTTTGCATTTGGTGCCTGCAGGTTGAAGTGCTAAGTAGCATAAGGCATCCAAACATGGTTCTCCTCCTCGGAGCATGCTCAGAGTTTGGCTGCTTGGTGTATGAGTATATGGCTAATGGAAGTTTGGAAGATTGCCTCTTCCGGAGAGGTAACAAAAGAGCTCTTCCCTGGCAGCTGAGATTCCGAATTGCGGCAGAGATTGCAACTGCACTCCTTTTCCTACACCAGACAAAGCCAGAACCACTAGTGCACCGGGACTTGAAACCTGGAAACATTTTGCTTGATCGGAACTTTGTGAGCAAGATCAGTGATGTGGGATTGGCCAGGCTTGTTCCGGCATCAGTAGCAGACAACGTCACACAGTATCGCATGACAGCAACTGCTGGAACTTTCTGTTACATTGACCCTGAGTATCAGCAAACGGGCATGCTGGGAATCAAATCTGATATTTACTCACTGGGGATCATGCTTCTACAGATAATAACAGCAAAGCCACCAATGGGTTTGACTCACCATGTTGCAAGAGCTATTGAGAAGGGGACCTTTGCTGAGATGCTTGATCCAGCCGTCGAGGACTGGCCAGTTGAACATGCCTTGCATTTTGCCAAGCTTTCCTTGGCGTGTTCCGAAATGAGAAGAAAAGATAGACCTGATCTTGGAAAAGTTGTATTGCCTGAGCTCAATAAACTCAGAGATTTTGCTGAGGATAACATGCCCATGATGATGATGTTTGGCGCTCCCACAGGATTCACTCCTGGAAGCAACGACAGTTACTCAAACTCTTCCATTTCCTCAGCTCAAGTGAGTCACCGTCCCTAGTTAAATTTTGTTCCTTCAGCTTATATTATAGTCATTAACATCACATGTTTATCTTGTAGAACTCCATGAGTGAAGAGTCAATGTCAGGAATGTCCGGATACGAAACCCGCTCAAGCTCATCCTTTGCATAACTGCACGTGGATGACTAGGCAGCTGGTTTAATAACAGCTTGAGAAACTCGCTATGCCTTTCGAAGCCATATAGTATGTTCTGAAGAAACTCATAAATGTATTCACCATGTCTGTGACAGCTGATTTTTGTCATTATATAAAATACGTGGCTGGTTGAAAGTAGCTAACTACTTTATTCAACCAAATGCAAAAGTACAGTTCTGTGAGGATTAACCTCGTTAATTGTACTTTGTTAGGGTTTCGAGCAGAATAAACACAAGTCATGTTTGACTTTTTTGAGAAGGTTGAGTTTGTACTTTACTCTCTGAATTGCGCCTTTGTTTTCTAAAGTCATAGTTATTCCTTGACAGCATAAAGGTCACTAGTAGACGAAGACGGACGGACAGTATTCAATCGTGTCACTTCACGTTGAATACAAGTGACATAAGAAATATGGACCACAGGAAAAAGATAAACTAACGAAAACTACTAAAAATATCTAGCGACACCAATTGATCCTTATAACAAACCAAGCCGGTTAGAATAATGTCAGTTTTTTATTACTGTATCTAACACCGAGCTTTTAATACAAGAATTACAAACAAGCCTTCGAAAGATCTCCTAATAACCACTGTGACAACTATGACTAAAAAAGCAAGGAGCTACTACCAATCCCTTGCACTAATATTTGGGATGATATCAACCATGATTAATTTTAAGATATAATTTTGCGAAGATAAAGGAATGTAATAAATAATTATCAAAATTTCATTAAAACTTTTAACTTCCAACCACTGACGAGATAATGATTACAACTAAGCAATTCTGCATCACAAAATCATATCCTTCAGGCAGTTCAGCCAGCTACTTCATTCAACCGTTAGCTGAGTACTACCATCTTCTGTGGCGGCTGCATTTGAAGAGGACAGCAAATCAAATAACTTATAAATCAAACAAAAATGTCAGAAACTATTAGCATAGGACAAATTAAGAACATATTTTTTAACATTAGCAAGGATGATCCATGCTATCAGCAATAGGATCATTATTATTTTCATCCATTCTTAAAGATGACTAAGGAACGTCTTATGTTTTACAGACTTGCCAGTTGCCCGCATCCTCTACACAGCATTTTGACATATCGCTCAACCTAATGATTTAGTTAACTACAGTCTAATCAGAAGTCTTAGATATTGGGAGAACCACAAACCCAAAAGCTAAGACGTTGGAGACTCCAGGACCATATGTCCAACAATATGCTCATGAGAACTCAATGAAAGATTCTTGAATCAAATATCACACATTGATTAATCAAGGAAAAATTCAACAACTAAAACAAAAGATCGATTTTTTATTGGGTTCCTTCCTTTCTTCAATTGAAACATCATAAAATCAGATCGATTCCTTAAAATCCATTCCAAATATTGCTCAATGTTCCGACTATTCATATATAGTGAGATGTAGATGAATAATCATATGCTTCCAAAAGAAATTGAAGAATTTTGAGTATCCTACAAGATTCACTTTTTTTTTTCTCTAACAAATGGTCATAACTTCATCTGGGATTGAATACTTTTGTGTCGTTTGCTTGCACCATGTGCAGTGGCAAACATTTAGTCTTATACCAACCATTTTGTGATCATGGGTGTAGTGAGAACTACATCCCAAAATTACCTTAATTATAAATCCTGCATCAGACACATGAGCATCTGATGTGAACTATGACCTATCACACCAAACTTATTAGCATCTCTGATGGGTAAGGAAATAGACTGTAATAGAACATTTTTGTATCTGATCCAAACCCTGATTCAGTGAGCCAATAAATTCTAGATCCAAAAATCTCAGGCGAGGTCTATCAGCTAGAATGAGAAATTTCAACCCACATAGAATTGATCATGATAGATAAATGTATGAATATTAGTATGAATGCTTTCTAGACAGAGAAATCAATTTAAGGAAAAAAGGAAACAAATACGAAATAAAAGATATATATATATATATAGTTTAAATGAATAAATATAAGAGAAATAGTTCTTTCTGCATGTTTGAATGAGTACTTCTTGGACTTCAGAACATCAAATTTTTGGTCGGCAATAATATATATTTGGGTTAAAGAAAAAAATATATATCATTCTCCCCTCAGTTAAAGATTTGCTTCCCTACTAATTTTGGGTTTTGAGGAAATTTGTTTCTTACAAACCTATGTATATCAGTAGGATAAAGAAATTATCAGGGACATTAATATATCTAGAAAGCATAAAACTAATACTCATACATTTTTACGCATGCAAACTAAATATAATTTTTAAACCCATCGCTAGGGACATTAGGTTAATAAATTCTTACCATTGCCAACTCTTCCTCATGTTTTGGAATGAAAGCAGTATCAACTTTGCCATTTCTGAAATCCTGCAATACAATACAAATATGTTGTATATTAGATTTAATCATTTAAATTCTGACTTCTGACCAGCAGAAAATATTGCTAGAGGATACATGCTAGCAAACATACATAAAAGGCAAACTCACCTCTATATCAAGGATGAGTTTATGATAATCAATTGTAGTTGGAACTCCTGTAACAAAATTGAAATTGTTAATTTAAGAAAATTAGCTTAATTATAAATCCTACACAACACACATAAGCATCTGATGTGAGCCATGACCTATCACACCAAACGGATTAGCATAAGATTTGTAAGGGACTAGACTGTAGTAGTATAGTAAAATTCTGTATCAGATCCCAACCCTGATTCTGCGAGCCAAAAATCTTGCAGGAGTTGCAGCTTCTTTTTAAAACTGAAGGGTTTAAAATTGGAGATCTCTGTAACAAAGTTAGTTCAATGGATATGAATATGATTTCTTGGATCAGAAAACTGCACCTCCTGCAATTTGTTTCAAACCCTGTATCTGGCACCTACAGAAAACTAACTTTTTTGTTCTTCTCGTATGTACATTGACCAAAGTGCAAAGAAAAAGTATTTGATTGTTTCAGTCTTTACAGGTCTCAGGAATGCAATGGACTAACAGCAAGTACAGGTATTTGAAAATTTTTTAAACAAGGACCAAGATCATCAGCAGATTCTTTTTAAAACTGAAGGATTTAAAATTGGGGAGATCTTTGTGACAAAGTCTAATGTATATGATGCTTTGGGTTAGAAAATTGGACCTCCTGCAATTTGTTTCGAACTACATGGATGAGGACCTAGTTCTTTAAAACGAATTTTTTTCTTCTCTTTGCTAAGTACATTGCTCAAGGTGCAAAGGAAAAGCATTTTGATTGTTTCAGTATTTTCTGGATTCAGGCATGCAATTGACTTACGCCAAGTGCAGGTATTTAACAGAATCACAATCATAAAAGTCAAAATATTTTACCTGTGATAACAGTGTCATCAAGAGCCCTTTTCATGCGTTCAATGGCTTTTTCTCTTGTTGGAGCCCAGACAATCAGCTACAAAAGGTTCACAGGGGCAAGGCAAAAGTAAGGAGTTGAAACAAAAAGTGCACATTACGTTTAGTTGGGTTTATCACATCTAAGCCTCCTCCACAACATAAGCTGAATAAATTGAAACTCTCATTTAGAACATATTAAATCCAGTTCATTTAATATTTTGTACCATTTTTTTGCTTTTTTCATCCACTCGCTCCACTTATGTGAGAAAAAATGACCACTTATAGATTACATATCAATAGGCAATACATTCTCCTTTTAACAAATCCAGTAACCATTTAACTTGTATTTATAACCAATTATTTCTTCAATAGAAAAGCCAAAACATCAAGAAGAGAAGCGAACTTAAAATGCAATTGAGTTTTCAAGGAAAAGACCATGACTAATATATTCTTGTATTATATATTAATGTTATTGATTACATTCATTGAATAGTACAGCTAAGAAATTTATATAGACAGGACATAGACAAGTTACATGCATTTGATGTTCATAGGGAACATAAAGACATAAATTACGTAGTATCACAATCCACAGTATGATGACAAATCAATGCTATAGAAGAAACATATTGGCACACCTTTCCAAGAAGGGAGTCATAGCTTGGAGGAACAACATAATCAGGATAAACATGGCTATCCATTCTGACAAATGGACCTCCAGATGGCAAGTATGCTGTAATTCTACCTGTTATTTGAGGGAAGAAATTACCTTAGATTAACAAACTTAAAATAAAAAACAAGACAACCATAAAATGCAAGCACTTGGCGCAACAAAATTGAAATGATCGAGAGAAGCTAATTGACCCAACATATGTAGAAATCTACAGTGTTCTAAGTAAGCATTAATCTGTCTGTGGTTTTTTTTTTTTTTTTTTACTTTTAACATAAATTTGCAAAAATACATCAAGATACCTGGCCCTGGTCTAAATCCCTTAAAAGCATCCTCAGCGTTGATACGACATTCAATAGAATGTCCTCTGAGAACTATATCCTCCTGTAGAAAAACTACCATAAGAGCAAGATTCTAAAGAATCACAAGTAAAATATATCCTCTATTACCTGTTTGAATCTAAGTTTTTCTCCCATAGCTACGCGAATTTGCTCTTCTATCAAATCTGTTGAGGAAATCATTTCTGTCACAGGATGCTCAACCTGACACAAATAAACATAAAGGAAATTATTCACTCACAAATATTGAACATTTCCCTAGGTTTCATTTAAAACAAGATAATAGAAATTAGTTCAAACCTGAATACGAGTGTTCATCTCCATGAAGTAAAAAGAACCCCTTTCATCCAAAAGGAACTCCACTGTTCCGACACCTATATAACCAATAGATGCAGCGGCTGCAACTGCTGCATCTCCCATTGCCTTTCGCAACTCAGGGGTCAGGGCAGGAGATGGTGCTTCTTCCAATAGTTTCTGATTACGCCTCTGCGTGAAAAAAACACAATTAATAGGAATTCATTACTGGTCGGATGTCTTGCAACATATATAGGAAAGTAGAAACTAAATCAAAAAACCTTATGTTACTGTAAAACTAGTTTTTAATAATATTAGAGTTAAAAGATGAATCAAGTCCAAGGCTTTTATTCCTGCATTCTATCGGTGGTATCTGCTATGTTTGTTATGAAGCAATACATGGGAAAACTCTATACTGAACAAAAATACAATTGAAAAAACTAAAAAATAAATGACAATGATAGTGGTTGCTTCGATTACTGCCTATAACAATGCTTTAGTTTTTCACAATGCAGAGAAAAAAATAAATAAAACTCTAGTTGGAAACATATACCATACAAATTTTTATTTCTTTATATTCATCTTTTTATCTTTATTTCATCTAGTTCAGAAATTACAAGTTTGAGAGCACAGTTATTATGTATTGTTCAATGTTATTTTAATATAATCAAGATTCAATTTTTACATAATTTGGAAAAATAAGCATAGAAAGATAGAAATGAAGGAATTCAGTTCACAGTACCTGGATGCTGCAATCACGTTCTCCAAAGTGAACAACATTACCATATTTATCTGCAAGAACCTGTCAGCCAGGAAGCATAGGTATACATTACAACTCCAAACAATCATCAAAAATCATAAAAGTATTAAGCTGTAAGTACTTCAATAGGGCTTAAGCATTTAATAATAATACACTAATTTCATTATCTGTATTTCAAATCATACAGGTTGCAAAATAATAAACCTAAGTACCCAAACGATTAGGAATTTGTCAAATCAATTATCAGACTGTCTGTTTACTCAATCACCATCGAAAAGCCCTTCTTCAACCAGCTTTAAAATATAGCCAGTAGAGGCTGTAAGGTACTTCTACATGGTTCAATAATTAACTGTGTGATCCATAAAATTGCCACAAATACAAAATATGGAATTTAAATTGACATCATTTTTTGAGGTTAACAATGTACATTGTGGAGTCTTTTGGACTTTGGAGTTATAACTTTCATTATTGACTGGGTTCAGTTAATCAAATTCAATAATGACATCAACAAATACTATTAAGTTTCTACTTCACAGCCTCTGAGACAACCAGGACATTTTTATTTGATGTAAACAAAAAGCAATCAATTATTACATAGCTCAAATCCAAAAAGCAATCAATTTTTATCTTATGTAATTCCCAATATGAGTGTTTTCCACAGATCCAAGTTCTTCACTGACTGATAAATTCCCTACAGGTTTTCTAATCTCCAGGCTTCAGTCAAATTATAGATTTCAACAAGCAAAAAGGATAAAATTACCTGGAACTCAATGTGCCTTGGGTTTTGAATGTACTTCTCCAAATAAACCCCATCATTGCCAAATGCAGCAGCTGCCTCACTCTTAGCTTGCTGCAAAAAAATCAAGTTGAAAAAAAAAAAAACAAAATCACCAAACATGCATGCCTACTCCCACATTAATGGGACAAGCTCTACCAGTCTGCAACTATTTACAATCAAATTAAAATCATATCCCTTCCATCAGAATCAATTAAGATGGTCAATCCCTAAAACATACTTCTGCAGCGAAGAAGTTTTCATTTCATAACAATTACTGCAGCACAGAAACTGCAGGAAACCACCTTCTTCTTCCTGTTGACCCCAAGCAAATTACTAAGCAATCTTGATCCAATACCTTCTTAGAAAATAGGTATCCTGGTAAAAGACTGTCCTCACACGCATTCTTGCTTCAATGTTTTTCTTTAAACTAATTTTGGAAACTTTTAAAAAAGGTGATTTTAAGAATGTATAAAAAAATAGTAATTTTTTTAAGAGAATTTTGAAAAGTAATTTTTATTTTTCAAAAAGCATTTACTATTTTAAAAGGTAGTTATAATTGTAATTTTTGGGAGATAATCAAAGCAGCTTCTCAAAATGATCAGAAATCAGATTTGTTTAAGATTCTGATTTTAAAAGGAAACAAAAGAAACTAAATACACCAAGAAATTTTAACGTGTTTTTCTTTTTCAAAATATAAGTAATTTTTTACGAACAAAAAAAAAAACTGAAACAATCAAACTCTTGATCATCATCATGGCTTCTATACTTCATTTGTGTTACAAAATTACCACTTCTAGTTTTTTCCTATAACTACTACAAAATAAAAGAAACTAAAGATTGTAATTAGTTCTGCAGTGCGGACAACATGACAAGACATACCTGCAACAACTTCACAAATTCATCAGGTTCTTTAGCAAGACGCATGCCTCGTCCTCCACCACCAGCTGTTGCCTAAGAAACACCAACATTTGTCAGTTTACAAGATTCGTTGAACACCGTACAGGAGAACTTCACTATTCCCATTTGATTTTTTAACTGGAAATGAAATGAATCAGGTGGAAGCCTATACGGAGACGAAATTTTTATTTTCAATGCACCACAAACCAAAAACTAGAATCACGGTAGAAAATTGTGCCTAAATCAAAATTTTCCAGTTTCCAAGCAATCAAAATGACCACCACTATAGACATGGTTGGTAACCACTTTATCGATGACCACAAACAATTACAATGAAACTACAAGAAGGTATTGTGTCCTAGGCAACAAATGACCATAGTATTCAATCTTGAGGGTTCTATAGCTATAAATAAAGGGTAGTAAGAGCATGACAAAAAGCTGTTTTATACAAATCAAAATTACTATTTTTCCATGATCAATATATGCTACTACCCTCCATTTTTTTCCAGTCTAATTGAGTCAACTAGAATCCAACACCAAGTGTACGCTTGGACAAACGACTCAACCCATAACAATGAGTTACTTTTAATGACACTGAAAAGAATACATAACAAAGCTAAGCAAGTGGCCATTATTTCATTGAAAGAAATAATCCTGAATACATAACAAGATTTACTACCTAATGTATGTTTACTGATTAAAAGATACGAAAGAAAAAATGTCCAAGACTACTTTTTAGATTCCCAGTAACATATGGGAAAATAAATTTATATTGTATGTATAATGCAACGGTTCAATGATCTACATCAACCGAAAACATTGGAATTTGCTTCAAATAGGCACAAGACTACAAATACAAAATAATAAAGCAAACTACCTTGATCATCACAGGGAAACCAATCTCATTTGCCAACCTGATAGCTTCTTCAGTGTTCTGTTACATAAATTCAATTCATAAAATTGATGTCATAGAATCTGAAGTTGGCCTCCAAAAGTTTTGCATTGAAGCTACTTAAAACTTGCGTCCAATATAATACCTGTAGAAGTCCATCACTTCCCGGAACAGTGGGAACACCTGCTTTCTTCATTGTTTCTCTGGCAGTTGATTTGTCACCCATAACCTCAATACTTTCAGGCTGAAAGTTTAAACTAAATATTCAGTATTACTGTATAACACGAATGGAAATATTAAAATCAGTTTTGCTTTTACAGCTATATATGACTTGGTGTATTTATAGCAACTGGTAATCAAGTTACAGGCTTCAAGATACTCTAGACAGAAGCAAGTATTAAGATTTAAAAGGATACTCGTATAAGTCTTAATCAATCCAGGTGAGTCAGTTGTAAAGCTCTTAATTAGGAAAGCCACAAGACAAAAGGTAAACAATCGCGTATTCTACTCACTGCATAGTTTACTCACTTTAGGCCCAATAAAGTTGATTCCATGTTCCCAGCACATTTCAACGAACACAGCATTCTCCGCAAGAAAACCATAGCCGGGATGCAACATCGTGCACTTGCGGCTAAGAGCAGCCGACAGAACATTCGGAATCAGCAAGTACCTACACAGAAACAGCAACAAAAATTCCATTAACCACACGCAGATAGACCCGCACACACAAACAACAAACGAAACTAACAAAAGAAAAAGACAGCGTGACATACGACTGGTTACTCGGAGCTTCGCCAATGCATACAGCTTCATCAGCCAATTTGACATGAAGCGCGTCCTTATCAATGGTGGAGTACACAGCCACACACGGAATCCCCAATTCATGAGCGGTTCGAATCACTCGAACCGCAATCTCACCTCTGTTCGCGATCAGGATCTTGTGACCGCTACAAGTAGCGTGGAGAGCACCGCAGTGACGCGTTTGGCGTTGTTTGCCAACATGACTAACTTGACCTACTTGCCTAGGAAACTTCACTCTGTTCGCTCCCGCTAAGAAACTGCATTGCGAACTCTTAATCCTTTCCTTCCCCGCAAACAAACCCTAGTTTCGTTGTTTTCCATATCGGATCGGATTCAAATTCAGATTCGAGTAACAGAACGATATTAAACGAATGAATTAATCAAACGACATTGTTACAGTGAGATTAGCAATTGCGATTTGCGAGCGAAATGGAAGAAATGAGAGAGTACTTACTGCGACGGGAAGTGAAGGCGAGCTAACGGACTTGCACGCGGAGAGTGTGACTTCCATTTCCTGAAAGAGAGAAAGAAAGAGAAAAAGGCAGTGGCAAGTGGAGTGTGAGTGAAATATATATATACACAGCGGTTTGAAAGAGTGATGAATGGAGCTTGTAGTGGTTTACCTATGGGAGACGATGGCAATGGAGTGAGTGTAAGAGAATGTATGATTGGTGTTGTGTTGAGATGGGAGTGAATTTTGATGTGGAGGGCGATGGAAACGAGGGAGGTGCGAAATTGAAAGCTCCGTCTAAATCTAAATCTAAATGCAAACGGTGGTTTAGTTGGACTTTGGCAGTTGGAAGGTGAGGGTGTTCATCTTCTTAAATCATAGCCCTTCGTTTAGCTTTTATCATCGCTCCACAAATATGGACTGCTACGTGGCCCACTGCAATTGGGTCTCTTTCGGCTTTCAAGCCTGTTTCCCTTTATGACTTTATGACCTGTCATGAAGATCCAATTTAACTCCTTCAATTTGAGAGTAATTCTCCTTTCATATTTAATCAGTGTGTTGAGTTAGTTACAGTCTAGTCAAATTCATCCTTTGTTCAATATACAAAATTTAGGTTAAGTTGAATTAAATTTAAAAACAAAAATCATTTAATCTAATTTAAGTCATTCCTGTTATAGGTCACAGATTTCTTAATTTTTTTATTAAAACTTATAATTTCAAGATGTTTTTTTTATATTTTAAAATTATTTTTTAGAAAGTTAATATTTAAACTATTTACTATTACTATTATTATTTGATTATTTTAATCTTCTTGAATTAGTTCGAGTTTGTATGTAAAAATATAAAATTCAAAACTCAATAATTAAAATATTATATTAGCTTAAATTAAACGAAAAACTATCCAACTTAATAAACACTGTAGGATAGGAAACGAAGAATAGTTTTATAATATATTTTTAATTTAAATGTTTAAAAATTAAAATTCACTTACGTTAAACAAATTAAATTTGACCCTTGAATAATTAAGAATGTTATTTATATTATTTTTATGAGGTAATTTAAACAAAAAAATATTATACATCGTCATTTTTTATTGTATAATCGTATAAAATTATTTATATTACATAGTTATTATAGTGGAAATGCGTGTTAATAAGGGATAAGAGATGTAGTTGCTGAGAAAAAAAATTAATAATCCTGTAATATCATAAGCAAGTTATCCATAGTAAAAAATTATTAGATGGTTCAGGACCGTGGTCTTGATCAATTTATAAATGGTATAGATAAAAGTTTTGTTAGTGTACAAGTAAAAAATAGTAACACTTTGATTACATATTATGCGGAGATTAGTGAATAAAGAAAAATAAAACAGTGCAGAAAGAGAGAATAAAAGTTTGAAGAAAGTGTTGGCGGAAGATAATTTGTGAACGCAGGAAGGCTCAAACAAGTGTAATTAAAATACCTTAAAATTAGACAGAGATACTTGTTACAGGTATTATCAACAACAATTATGTTATAAGTTGTATCACTTATTGTTATCATCAATGAAATATATAATTGTCCATTGTGTATATTTTTTTAAACCTTTCTCTTTATTTTTATTTTTTTCAACTCATAAAGATTAATTTTAAATGATAGACTATAACTAAGGCATGGATAACATTTCTAATACGATATACTTATCGAGTTGATTAAATAAAACATCAATTAGTTCAAATAACTTTCTATAAAAAAATGTGTTAATATTATAAAATTATTTAAAATGTTCTTAAGTTACTATATTAAACAATTGTTGCTGATAAATAAATAAATAAAATAAATGGAGAAAATGAATTAAAAAATAATCAGAATATTACGTATCAACAATAATTGAATTATTTTTTTCATAAAAAACATTTAAGTTTTAATAAGTTATATTAATAAATACTATTATGTAACATAATTAAATATAATTTTAAAAAATATAAAATAATAAATTGTTTTAAAATTTTTAATATTTTTTATTGGAAAAGTTGAATATGTATTATTTAAGTACAGTTTGTTAATAATTGCTCACATTAACCAACCAATAATTTCAAATACAACTCATGTATGTTGTTACCATCATAACGTTCAGACTATTTTTTTTTTTCAATTTGACGATTAATTAATCAATTCAAATATAGAGAAATTAAATAAAATTGAAAACATATCGAATACTTTAAAATAGGACTCAAATAGCTCAAAGGAAATTACTGAGACTAACGGATCATCCGAACTGCAATGAAGTGACCAAATAATTTTTAATATGCAAACTGACATTTATCTCGTTAAAACTCAATTATATAGTAAAAATAAAACCTATTTCAACAAAACTTTCCCAAAAATTATTTCTTTACAAATAAAAAACTTAATTTTTATAGACTAAAATTAACATATATATAAACCAATTAAAAATTAATACTACTTTTTTATATAACTAAAAAAAAAAAATCATCCATGCAGACCTAAATACACAGCAACATTCGCAAGGAGCAAGACACGTATTCCCGAAGGAAATTGCCATATATTCACTCATTTGAAAACGATGGTGTAAATGCAAAATAATGAACTGTCGTACAAATTAAATCATCACTGAAACAATGAACTGTCGATCAAAATTTGTATTGAATAATTTTAACAATTACAGGCAAAATATCTTCAGCACCTCACTCCCCAAGCCCAAAGGCACGCAAAGGGGTTCTGAAGGCAATAAATAATCTGCTATACTGAACAAGATGGGCCAAATGTTGTAATCTGTTATCATATCAGATTTTGTCCATAGATAAGATTTTTCTATCATTTTATATTGAATCTCTTCACTAATTGGTGACAGTACACAACCTGCACTAAATATTGAATGCAAATATTTACAAAAAGCTTATAAGAGAAGTGGATGCACCCACAAAGGTTGAATTTGAAAATAAACTTTCTGCATGGATTAACAACGAATAACAAATGCCCTAGAGGAAAACGAAGTCACAAATACAGAGAATTTGCGAACATAATGCCTCTTCGAAGGCTTTCACTTGCAGCTGCAAATTTATTCTCCAAGTCGGCCTCTCCAACTGCATTAGCAGCAGCACGCAACTGGAAACAAGCAAGACCATCAGAACTCTAAAACTCGTCATGTTTGAATTTGAATTTGACAAAAAATGTGATTTTATAATCCGATAAAAGAAATTTTGAATATTTTGAGACAGTTAAAACACTGCGCTAGAGCACAATGACTTCCTATGTTCCAAATAAGTACATGATAATGTCAACCCGGGTTATCTATAAGTAAGGGATTTTAGAAACTGCTAACATTTAACAGGTAATTGAAAAGATTTTCCAACACTATATCAATAGCAAATACAGTTAAACCACTACTTTGTCTCGAGCAAATTACACTTCCACTTTCGGCAATTAAACATCTCAAACTTCAAACATATATCAAATATTGTATCAGTAATGAAGTTATAAAACCTAATTAAACATGCAAGGGTGCAGAATATCACTCTTTCTAAGCCATACCATTCAATCTCCCAACTAACCAAATTCCACGTGCTCTTTTCTATTTGAAAGATGCAAGTTTTAACCAAGTTCATAGTAAAAAATGAAACCGCATGGTTGTTTTTCTAGGTGGACATATGTTTACCTGATTCAAAAACTCATCAAGCCTTCTAGCACTCCGAATGATACTCCCCTCAAAGATGTCGGTCATTTGTATAACATCAGCAAAATTTGCTCCCTGGTAGAAAATTTTGAAAGGAAGACCAAATTAATATTAATATATTACTTAAAACCAACCTTTCCTTTTTGTTGCTCCCACTCATACAAGGAGAGCACAACACCCGCCCCCCCCCCTTTTAGTCTCACTGCAGCTGAGATGTATATACATGTCTTGCGTTACAATATAATAAACCTTAGAGCCACAATATATGCAGATAGGTTCATGTTGAAGATCCTACGTATGTTATTTAGGTGATGAATACAAGACATGTATTTTATAAATTAGTCAGTGACAATGGATTTTGTCACCGATCGATTATGGGGATTTTTTCACTCAATAATGTAGGGTTAAAAGTTCATGCTTAGAAGATAAATTTAAAAATAAAACACACTGGCCTGGCCTGTCACGGATATATAGGACACCTAAACTATAAATTCCGCAAGCACATCTTAAATTCCCATATCTTACAATTTTTGCTCGACTTATTTCCTTTTAATATATATATTCCATTGGAAGCTCAATGAATACTTTCAGGTCCTATAGTCACAACAAAATTTTATCAAACAAGGGACAAAAAACCAACCAAGCAGCAAGAGACAGAACAAATGCAACAGGATAGGGCTCAAGAAAAGTTTTAACAATTTAATAATGTTTGAATGCTTGAATACCTAACAATGGTCATCAACCCAAACAAAGCCTAAAAAATTTAATTTGCTTTAGTCGCAAAAGCAACATTAGCACAAAATGAAGTTAAAGTACAGCAAGGTGGTCAATAAGATATCTCCCAAACCATAAAAGACTAAATGCAAAAAAAATTAAAAATTAAAAGCTTTATCGAAATAGAAATTTTTCTTCTTTCAATAAAAACCATAATAATAATAAAAATAAAATAAAATTTACATATTTACACGTGACATTGCTTGGATCAAAAGAGGATTTGTGCCAAGTAAATGACTTAAAAGTAGGCAAGCATTCAAGCCAACGATATGGTATAACTTACCTTTGACCATGAGTATATCACATCCATCAAGTATGGTCTTACTGTCGATTCCACATACTCATCCACATTTATATCCAATTTGCATTCATGTTGAATCTGTGAAAAATGGGTAATCTCATTTATATTTTTAATCAGAAATTACAAGTAGATTCAAGTTAAGTGATAAAACACCCACTTCTGCTATCCTTCTTGCACTATCTTGAAGTTGTTGCAGAGGCCTTGCGAGCTCGGTTCTTAGGTGTATCTGCTCAGTTGATTTATCTCCTGGGATGAAACAACTTGCAAGGGCTGCAACTTGATGATGGTCTAGGTCATTAAAAGTGCCTAATGCAGGTCAAAGAAAAAAAGGTTACAAAACGTAATGAACTGCAAACTATACACAGAGCAGAATGGGGGAACAAATATTAATTCACCATTAAACATCAATTCAGTAACAAGGAGTTCATCGCCTGTGTCAATCAAGCAGGCTGCCCGTCCCTTCAACTGAACTACACCATCAGAATCAATATGACCAAGCTTCTTCAAGACTCGTGAGCGATTCTTTAATTCTTCACGAAATTTTTGTAGCTGAAAATTGAACATTTTTTTTGAAAAACATTGAGCCCATCAAAATAACAAATAAATCATCCAAAAGGAAAGTTCAGGAAATTAAATGAAGGACTACAGAGTTCCTCAACAGTAAAATCAATATTTGTCATAAATAAAATTGCCACATTAACAATTGACCAACTGGTAAGTTGTTAATTTGCATGGAGCCTCATGGATATTGAACACAAATAAAATCCATAGAAGACACTGTAATGTGATCTGGATTAATAAGTAAATATAGCAAAAAAAGACACTTTCACAATGTCAATACCTGGGAATCACGCATTTTTGTCTTCAGTTGCTGAATTTCATGATTCACTTCTGCCTTCCTCTCAAAGCATTTAATTTGATCCACATCTTGACGCTACTTAATAAAAAAATATGAAAGAAACACTAAAATCAAAGGAAAGGCAACATTGTTTTTATAACAAATGATAGTGAAAATGGAGTTCATTTTAACAAACCTTATGCATAGGATGAGCAAACATTTTTTTCTCAAGTTCCTCTATTTGATTGACTAGTTCAACTATCTCTGTGTCACGTACGTCCATGTCCTGGAAATATTATTTTAGAGAGTACAAAACATAAATAATGTTTGATTCAGTTAGAGTTAAAGATCACTTAAGCTCAATAGTTTTCTGACTTGCTCTCTATTTCATTTTAATAAAAACCATGAGGAGAAAGAATCTTAACCATTCAGAATGAGAATGAAATATAGATGTTATAATGACTCGATAAGGCCATCATTCACAGTTTTAGTCATGAAATCTAAAGACTGGAACAAATTTATAATGAGAAGAAGATGAAATGTCAGAAAAATAAATTATTAAAAGCTTCTTTCATATAGTTCATGTAAATAGCATTCATCTATTAGCAGGTGAGAGTTTGATGTCCAAAGGTGATTAATTTTATTCAATTACCAGCAATAACATACCAGCAACTTGGGACATCTGTGTGTGGAATATAATTACCTTTACAGGGTTAAGCTTTGGAAGACCTCCTGGAAATCGATTAACCAGCTCCTGTACAGCAAGCAGCACACTCTGCCTTGCTTCCAAGGGTCGAAGATCAGAAGGTATAGATACCCGTAGTTTACCAAGAGTAGATATTAATGGTAATTGAACTGGGACCTATTACAAAAGGAGCATCCAAGATAACAGTAACATAACTTTTTCAGATAAAAGAAAAGTTACACATGACAACACTAAATAATCATGAAACAGTTTGAAATATCAACTTACCACATGCATTTCACCTTTCTCTCCAGGGCGGGGTGGATAGGGTTTTGGCCGTGAACTGTTTTCAGTTGAACAAGGTGAACAATGAAGTAATGTATCAATTATATAACCACCACTAGAAGGTTTCTTAACAACATTGACTACAACACCCCAGCCCCAATCAGTTCCACCTTCTCTAACTTTGATCTGAAAGGTTACAAAGTCCATTCTAACTCAGTAAAGCATGATAAGATAAGGAAAAGGAATAGAGGACAAATTAAAGATCATAAAAATGAAAAATTGTAGCCAAAGGCATTAAAGGGGCGCCAAAAAGAACCAAACAGATTTATAATATATTTACTAATGTTGCTGAAGAAAAGCAAGAAAACACAACATAATTCAAAACCGTTTCCATGCTGATACATACTAATGTACTATCACATACCAATCGACCAGGGACAAGAAAATAAAGGATTATTTCCGGCCTAATTATCTTTGACATCATCTTCTTCTCCAGCTGTGCTATTTCCAAT
This sequence comes from Sphenostylis stenocarpa, assembly GCA_963425845.1. Classification (NCBI taxonomy): domain Eukaryota; kingdom Viridiplantae; phylum Streptophyta; class Magnoliopsida; order Fabales; family Fabaceae; genus Sphenostylis; species Sphenostylis stenocarpa. The sequence continues at coordinate 12,947,326 of OY731400.1, read as the reverse complement.
TTTAACTTATGATACTCAGACACTTCAGCCTACACAAAATTATAATAAAAACCAAAAAGTTAATAGAATATGCCACATATGATTAAGTAAACTAAATTGAGTGCCCAGGAACAAATATTACCTCCCCTGAAGCATCAAGCAAGGTTACTTCCTGCTCCAGCTTTGACACCCTATTCTCTATATCTGGTAAGGCCTGAACAAGAATAAGGAGATGCTAGTAAGATATAATTCTCAA